>OZ014475.1:28514311-28908020 GCA_963965965.1 Trididemnum nubilum | reverse complement strand
CTGCCGACCAAAATTACTGTAAACACTCTCAAAAACTAAAATTACATCATGCGACAATCAGCTCTACATTAATCTTGTGTTACTGTACTTTTTTAGTATCAAAACATGTAATGAATTTTTTGATTATTTATGCAATTTCTCTAATTAGACGTTAGAGGCAACTTATACAAGAGCTACGTGAGAAGTGCTCTTACTTATGGAGCTGAATGTAGCCGATTGAGATTCAGGGTTGCCTCAGAAACTGTAAAATCAAATTCCAAGGCTTTTTTAGGCCATTTTCCAGGACTGTTTCAGGTTTTTTAACAGGACCTAAAATTTAATTTTGATTATTTACTCTTTCATGCTCCTTTTTTTGTACTTGTGATTGACGAAAAATTTTGATAGAACGCGTTTGCATTCCCAGCGCTGACTACTAGCCAGGTGCAAGCAAAGCCAGAAGTTTGCAATGGGAGGGCTGTGCTTTGGGTTATGGGGGCGGAGTCCCCAGCCGCCAGAAGCCATTGGGAGCCCCCAGCTCAAAGATTTCGCAATTTTTTTGCAATAATAACTTAATTTTAGGCCTACTTTGGTAAAGATTATTGCGTTTAAAACGTGGCATGGAAATCAACACTGCAAAAACATGATTAAACTGTTTGCATAAATGGGCTACGGCTACAGTATGTTGGTGATGGCTAGAGCTCGACCGATATGACTTTTTCAAGCCGATACCGATATATTAACTTATTAACTACCAAATTGTGTCTCTATTTTTCACTTAACTTGACACTAAAAGCTTCAATTAATCCTTCTCCAAAGAAAGACTATTGCAAACACAAGTTATACTAAGCAAATAGAACGCAAGAGCGTTCGTGCTTGCTCAAAAAATTAACAGTTTAAGGTAATTGCGCTACACCGGTATTTTATCGGCGGTAGATAGCCGATACGATATACCGGCTAGGCCCTGATATCGGCCGATAGATACCGGCTGACTGATATATCAGTCGAGCTCTAGTGATGGGTAACGGTAAAACTTCAGTTCTAGCTTTATTTCCAGGCAGTAAACCATAAAATTCTATTATTTGAAAAGACAGAGCTTATTTGCAGCCAGCGTGCAAACAAAAAAACACTATCCTAGCCCTAACCCCAACCCTAAACTTAACCCAAACTGTAACCCAGCTCTAACCCAAACGTTAATTATAATCCAAACTCAAAATCTAAACCCCAATTAACCACCAACGATAATAATTTAAAAAATAAAAGAGTAAATGAGCACCCACTCTTGCACTCATATTCTCCATAAGCAGAGCTCATTTGATGGCTATAGGCCCTTACTTTGAAAAAACACACCAGCATTAATTCAAATCGTCTGTATTTTGCAACGCTGGAAAAAGATATAATTTGAGAGGAGGGGCTAACGAAACGAGATTTGAGAGTTGATGGGTAATTAACAGAAAACTAAATACTGATAGATCCCTCATAATTTTTTTACAAAGCTTACGTTTCGCATTTTGCATCAAGCGATTGAATTGATTGTTTATTTTTAGCCATTTTTGGTTAGTTGTTACTGGTTCTATTTTTGGCCAATATTAACCCTTCCCAAAAATCATGTTTCAAAAGTGGCTTCAAAGTACTTCAAGTGTCCATATTTCTGCAAAAAAACTGCTAACGAAGTATAGTGTGAAAAGCGTCATATTTTTCTTATTGCGCATTTTGGTCAACAGGCCAATAGGAAAACTATAGCCCGCTACGTTACTGCTACTAGAGTATCGCATTGCAATAAATTACTGTCCATGAATTCACTCTTCCAAATAATATTCAATAATTTGTACATACTGAAGTGAAAAACGCAAATTTTGGCATTTTAACTTGTGTTTATTTGTACTCTAGCGTACTAGTAAGAACTGCTTAAAAAGAACAAAAGAGCAAAGAGCAGAGGAATGGGCGCTCATATTACCGTTAGGATTAGAGCTAGATTACAGTTTGGGTTAGATTTAGGATTTGGTTAAAGCTAGAAAAGCGTTTTTTTTGTTTGTGCGCCAACGTACAAATAAGTTCTGTCTTTAAACAATATAATAAAGCTTTTAGAACGAACTTCACAATGCAAATTATTTCAACAATGATTTTGTACAATTACAAGGTACCAGTTATTATAAAAAAAAACAACTTCACATTTTGTCCTGGTAAATCACGGAAAAACTTTTTAAACATTTTCCTGGACTTTCCAGAACTAATAAACAAAACTTAAGGACTTTCCAGGACAGCAAAAAAAAAAATCCAGGACTTTTCCAGAATGTGGCAACCCTGGGGATTAAAAGATGAAAGGAAGTTGAAGATTACATGATGCTGCGAAACATAAGCAGAAATGCCTTAAAGGATAAAATAAACAATCAGCATATTCCTGAGATGACAGGTGTAGAGATATTGAAGAGTTTTTGAGAGAACAATGATCGCGATGGCTGGGGCATGTCGAGAGAATAGATGCAGAAAGAGGTCCAGTAAAGGCACTACACTTAGGAAGTTGGTGGGCAAGAAAAAGAGAAGGAAAGAAGCGCTGCAATGTAACATAATTGCCACAGGTTTGATGCACAAAATCGTGAAAAATGGCCAAGCAGGCTGCAAAAATCGGCTGACCGATGTGTACGGGGAAAATAATTGGGCTCCAGGAATAGGACACACACTCCTGGAACAAAATAATCATGATGATAAAATTTCTCTAATTTAAATCTGAAACGATTTTTCACCAAATTTCTACATCCTACGCGATCAAGCGTTTCTAAGATACGTATTTTAGTTGATACTATGATCCGTTTTCATGCAGTGCTAAAAATTAATCTTACTATACCATGCTAACCATGTTAACTGACTAGGTACGCATTGTAGGAAAAAACTGTCAACGAATACGTAAACATTACAGTGCATTTAACTAAATCAAACAGTCTTAAAAACTGTAATTTTTATGCAAATTTTGACATGAACGAATACATCGTGAAAAGTTTAGTACACATTATTCAGATGTTTTGGCAAAACAATGTTTTCTGATGTTTATAATCAATGGTTGCTTCTATGTGAATAATGTCTCTGGTTGAGGCTGTTTTATGATGGCTTGCTTGGCAGCGTGATATTGAAATCTCTATCAAGGTTGATCTTGCTCAAGATGCATTTTCATACTCTAAAAAACATTAAAAAATACTGCATGAAGCCACAAAAATTTTAATTTCAGCAATTTGCAAGAAACACTTCAAGTTCAACTTTATGAACTAGCATTTGTATCTGTAATTCTTTTCAAAAATCATTTCTTTCCACAAAATTATTCTTTGCCACTTTCAGGCTGTCAAGTCGTTGAATTAAAAAAATGAATAAAAAATGATTGCTGAACATAAAAAAATGACAATTTGCAAGTATAAATAATGACAAATAATGACTATTTTCAAGTATATTCTAACTAAACTTACCATATATTTTAGACAAAAAACCGGGACGGTCGAAGAGAACCAAAAAACTGAACTTAAGACCAGCCAAAAAAGGTCTTCATGTAGTTTTTGCGAGATTTTTTAGGTGATCTTGAAAAAAAAAGGTCTTCATTTCAATGACTCACGATTTATTGCAATATATCAAGTGATCTCAAAACATATCAGTAAATTAATTAGAAAATAATAAAATAATGACAACGGTTCCAAAACAATAAAAAATAATGAAATTGAAAAAAAAATAATGAAAAAAATGAAATGATGACACACTTGACAGCCTGCAATTTTCATGCTTTTAGCATGCTCAGGTCATTAATACCATTTTCGAAGTTCTCAATTGCCTAACAAAGTCCAACTTCACACCTCCACGTGGTGTCGGGTGGAATCAGTGAAAACACTGGCAAATCGAAGCAATGACAACCGCGCAATGAAGATGGGTGAGGTTAAGGAGAGCAGGAATTACCAACCAGGCAATAGCGCAAGCAAAGACCTGGCACTGCAAAGTCCTGCTGTCTAATTTTCCGACCCCTGACTCTAAAGGCTAACAGGAGGTTGCTGGCAAATATTAAAACCGGTGGTGATAGAACAATATTAAGGAGGAATGTCAATGTGAGTACAGGGTACAACAGATGAAACGTGCTGCCGTGTCGCGGACACAAGAAAGGAAGGATGCTGGTCCTAGTCTAGTCAACATAGGACTTTGTGTCCATTCGCTTGTGAAAATTCCCGTGCACCTGTAGTTCCAGTTCTACAATGATAAGTCTGTCATTTGGGGTGTTGGTGTGTCGTCATCGGCAGAAATGGCAGTTAGTAGCCTCCTGGTAGTTTGGATAATCTGGTCTTTGGAACTTTTCCCAGTTTAGCGAAAACCAATTCTATGACTATGATAATGTCATTCCATCAAGAAAAGCCACACGGATCACACCCCTCAATTCAGAAAAAGTGCCACAGTTACAACCACCGTGAATTCTTGAGTGACAATGCCAAAAAATGTAATACTCCGCCATGTGCACCTTCTAGCCCAGATGCCGAAAAGCATCAAATCTGAACCGTCAAGTTGAGAAGATTCCTTTGCTAAAGGAATCGGTATCAGAAGCTGAGGGTACAGCAAAAATGGTATGGTCGGCTGTGAAACCGAACATCACCTCAACTTCCCCTGTGGAGCCTCAGAATCCAAGTAATTTCTCGGAAGTTTCTTGCAAGTCTAAGATGAAGCGGAGGGAAAAATCAAATAAAGCCACTACGACACCTAGGTTATCCTTTCATGATTTGGAGTGGTGGCAACTCAACGTACACAAATGTAAAGCAGCAAGCTATACCATGTGTGAAGTCACAAAAAGCGTACGTTCCGGGTTAGTGTTAGCTTATGAACCATAAACATATGCCACTAAAATCAAAAGTAAGTTACGAGGCTGGAACCTCTTTCAAGGTATTGAAAAGGGTAATCGTCCTCGGGCGTATATTCATCTTACTCCTGATCTCTGTTGTTCTCTAATCCCGATGTTTTCAAATGAGGATATTGTGGCAGTTAACAATGTAAGCCAATGGGAGATGATTTTGTTTTCGTATCAGAATACATGGCAGCCAAAGAACCTGCTCTGCCCAATTCATTAAGAGATCTGTTACACCTCACAGAAAATGAACGATTCCCTAGTTTTGTAAGAACCGATGCAAATGCACATCACACTATATGGGGATCCTCAAAAGGATCTGCTAGCATATTGTGCTAGAGCAAAGCTGAATTTCTGCAACGTAGGTAATAAACCAAAACCAACATTCAGAACTAAAACGCATGAAGAAGTTCTGAACTTAACCTTAGTGAACTGGTGTGCATGAGACTGAGTAGTTGGCTGGCATGTCAGCAACGTGCTATCATTCTCGGATAGCATGTATATTAGGTTCCAGGTTAAAAGCAGAATCCAAAATCAGTCTAAAATGTTTCGTAATGTTCGTCGTACGTGCTGGAACAAGTATGTAAATGAACTCAAGCAAAAATTAAATGAACGAATATTACAACTAGTACCTTCCTCAAAAGAAGACATTGATGTGCTGCTGGCAAACAAGGATCATTCAGTAACACCTAAATCATATGAAGCTGATTGCCCTATGCGAAAGTCACTTTGTAAGAAAGATAACATTTGGTGGAATTCTGAGCTAGCAAGACTTCGAAAAGAGGCTCGCCAAGCTTGGAGAAAAGCCATTAAAACAAAAAAAGATTGGGAGACTCAAAAGCTCGCCCTATCCTACTTCAAAAAAGCTGTCAGAAAAGCAAAGCGCGATTCATGGCATAGCTTTGTAGAGAGAATGAATAGCCAAACACCAAGGGCTCGGCTGGTTAAATTATTCAAAAGAATGAAATGGTGCGCGTTCGTAATGTAATTAAACACAACGAAAATTCACAAAGCCTCCACTAGAAACTTTGAACTATCTGCTCGATATCTTATCACAGGGTAGCCAGCAGACAGAAAACCATGCAATTAGGTCCGACTTAGTGGACAATCCATTTATGAGACCTGAAGACACTGAAATAATTGCAAACATATGTTCATTCGAGCGCATGGAAGCAGCTATTAACGAATTTCAACCATTCAAAGCACCAGAGCCAGACGGGCTCTATCCTGTACTGTTACAGAAAGGTTGGAATCAACTGAAAGGATATTACAACGTCATTTTTCAAGCATGCCTGAGACACAGCTACCGGTATGTGCCATTGGCATGGAAAGAAGGCACAGGTATATTTCTCCCCAAAACCCGAAAAGAAATGCTAGTTTAAAGCTAAATCCTTCCGTACGATCAATTTAAGTTCTTTCCAACTGAAATGATTGGCAAGACTAATTCTGTATCAAATTAATGAAGATAATAATGTGCAGGTAAAGCTTTCCGCATCACAGTATATGAGTTTCTATGGTGTTTCTATGGAAACTGCAGTGTTTCTATGGAAACTGCTTTGCATGAGTTTGTGCACCGTGAAGAGCATTGCCTTGTTGGAAAAAAGCCGGCTATGGGTTTTTTCCTGGATATTGTTGGTGACTCGACAAGATTACCTTCCATGGTTTTGTTCTGGCTCTGCGAGGGCTGGGCATGTCTAAGATTTTCACCAAATAGATAGAGAATTTACTAAGACATCGCACAGTCCCAGTAGAATCATATGGTAGTAAAGTTAAAAGGGAAGTAGTGAAAGGGGAACCCGCAAGGTAGTATCCTGTCACCTTTTCAGTGGGACTGTGTCTTGAACAGCCTGTTGCTAGAGTTACGTAGAAGTGGCTTTTATGTTCAAACCTATGCTTATGATCTAGCAGAGTTGGTCTCTCATGCTGATATGCTTTGGATCAGAGGTATGGCGCAAAAAGCAATAAACATTGCTGCAAACTGGGCTTCGGAACAAGAGCTACAGTTTCGCAGCAAGAAAACCGAAATTGTACTGTTCACTCACAAACGGAATCTAGATTCCGTTTCCTTGTCAATGAATGGTTCAAAACTTGAACTTTCCATGGAAGCAGGGCTATGTTACTCTGAACAGCAAGCTAACCTGGAAACCACATGTTACCCGAATTACCCGCAAAGCAACTACAGCATTAACGCAATGTACAAAAATTTTGGGTAAAACATGAGGAATAAAATCATCCATGATGACATGGATATACACAGCTATGATACATTCAAGCTTGTCATAAGCATGTGTGTTCTGGGCTGGCGGTATCAACAAAAAGTATCCAGTGAGGAAACTCACAAATGTGCAGAGACTTGCTTGCCAGATGATTTCATCAGCTTTTCCTGGCACCCCTACTGGTGCTCTGGAAATATTGCTCAAGATAACTCCCATTGAGGAATTCTTATTTGCTGAGGCAGTACGAGGGTTATACAGAATCACTATTATTGGGCTCTGGCATGTCAACCCAGTTGGTTCCTTTAGGAAAACGAAAAGCCATGTTGATGATTGCAATGAGGCTAAAAGATTCCTACCTCTGCTGCAAATGCCAGCTGACTGCATAAAGAAATCAGAGGTATTTGAGAAAAATTTTGAATGTCAAATTATGGATAAAAAGAATGCTATCAGATCTGAAAGGATTCTAAATCAGAACACTGTTAAGGTTTACACTGATGGCTTGAAACTAGATGGGAGAGTAGGTGAGGGTTTTTATGCAGAATACCCAAACAACTCCCCAAAACAAGCATTTTTTCACCTTGGAATAAACAGCACCGTATTCCAGGCAGAAGTCTTAGCTATTTCAGAAGTGACCAAGAACCTGCTTTAGAAAAAAATGCACAATCAAAGTATTGTTGTGCTGGTTGATAGTTTAAAGTACACTGTAACATCAGTTACAGTCCTCAACTACATTAGAAACCCAAATCAGTTAGGTAAACAAAACCACGTTAGTATTGCCTGGATTCCTGGACATGTAAGGGAACATGGTAACGAAGTGGCAGACTATGTAGCCAAATCAGGATCTAAATCAAAAATACATGGCCCTCAACCTTTTACGACAGTCCTGTGAGCTAGTTGTGTTAGCATGGTTAAGGACTGATCCACAGATAGATGGAAATCTACACAGAATAAACGACAAGACTGCTTAAGGATGAAGGAGTCTGTAGGTTGGACATCTTCATGATTAACAAAACGTCTTCTTAACCTTACAAGGCCTCGACTGAATAGAGTACCAGTAGTGCAAGTTTTAACTGGGCACTGCAATCTAAAGCGGCACAAGAAAACTACAGGTCATGCTGAGTCTTCTTTGTGACCAAAATTAAGCCTAGAAGATGAAACACCAAATCATCATGTTGGCACATGTAAGCTTTACCAAGATATTCGTGTTAAACCATTCGGAATCACCAAAATCACTGTTCACAACGTGGTAATGAAATGTAACATTAACAAACTGGCCAAGTACTTAAAAGAAGCCGGAAGGCTTTCTGAGTTTGACCAGTAACCAAACAAAACAACAGCAACTAGCAGCTACAGTTGCAATGGGCCCAAATGAGGCCTACGCAATGTGTAGGTGAACTTTACCTAACGATAGCAGATTTGCTTGCACCACTGCCTATTAATAACAATAATAAGTTTTCAATTAATACCTAAATGGTGACAGTTACCATTAGTTAGCTTCAAAAATACCAGCATGAATAGGCAACTAAAACATATTTGTTGCAATTAATAATATTGTTCAAGCATTCACAATGATTTCTGGCTATTAATTTAAGAATTAGCTTTTTTAAGTTACTTACTATAGAATGCTCCCAAAAGTCTTCAGAGAATTGACATTTTTCTGCTTGCAAACCAGAGTCAGTGTCATTTGGAAGAAGCATATGGGCCACTCATAAAAACTCTGTTGCTCTTCATCATTTCTTCCAATCAGTTTTCAAAACATAGGAAAAAAATGTCGCCAGAAACAATGGGACATGTTTCTTCTTGTAGGCGTATACGTATTCAAGCAGCAGATGTTGATTAAGTCTTGATCTCTCTCTTATTGTTTATTTCCAAGGCAGGATAATATTGTCTTCAAGGCGCTATGTTCTGCTTTAATTAAGAATGACATTTTAAGAATAGTACCGAGCATTACAAGGCAAGCACCACTTTTAAGCAAAAAAATGGATGGTAATGGAAAAGCCAATGTACATTAGCAAAGCAAAAACGCTTAGTTCTATCAAAAAATCTGAAAAATATAAATATAAAAATTTAGTGAAACTTCTTACAACATAAAACTGAATCCAAATACTTGGTTTAAATTGCATATTCAATGCCAAATATCTTTGGATTTGAATCGCTTTGAATTCACTGTTTTACATTGCCTATTGCTAACAGAGGCTAATCGTAACTGACAGTTATCTCACAGAATTTTAGGATAAACACTTGTTGCAGTGCTGCAAACATTTAAGCTTAAGATGTTGATTTGAGAAATGAAACAATAAATTGCTGTATTGTATCGGTAGTTACTTATGCTTAGGTATCACTAACAGTTTTATTTAGTGTCTTAGAGGAAACTGCAATGCTAAATTCAAAAATAAGTCAGAAAGATTGAAAGCAATAATCATCGCCTTTTTTTGTGATATGATTTTAAGAATTAGAGCAATGGAGCTTTTCTCCAAAACAAAAAAGTATTGTTTCCGAGTATTTTATTTCATTTTTTTGGTTTCAAATAACAGTTTGTTTTCAAAAAAGCAGTTTTTTTTTTACAATTTTTCATGTAAAACATTTCATACAAGTGCTATCGTTTAAATTTATGATGCTCAACGCATTCCCTGCAATAGAAATAAAAAGATAGATGAAAACATGTCAGTGAGAGCTCTCTCAATACTACACATAGTGCTGTCATTGAGGGTAGCCCTCCGACCAGTCATTTTGCCTCATTCTTAAGAGGGTTGAGGTCACAGAGGAACTCTGAGGAGACTCAACAATTGGACCACACCCAAGGTCTGAGCCAGAGCTCAGAAGTCAATGATAAATAGAGAGGAATGGGCTTGGCAGTCACCTTTATCAAAACTTCTGACCCCACCCTCTGCCAACAGAAAAAATTCGTGTACAGCTTAAAGATTGCACACAAACAATGTTCTCTCATTGATCCTTTTCCCACCAATCTCTACTCGGCTTTTTTCTATAGCCACTATGTTTCCTGCACTCTCCATTCTGACGATTTTTCTTGACAAGTGTCAGATGATAAGCTTTGAAGATATTAAAAGTAAAACTTTTTGTTTGAAAAACGTTTTTTTTGGAAAAGGCTTTTATTTGAAAATAAATATATGTTAAAAAAAAAAAATTAAAACAATTTTTTTGGAAAAAATTATTTTTTGAAGAAAAACTTTTTCTGGAAAAAAAATTTTTTTTTCACCTCTGGTGCCTAAAACTTCGGGTGAAGAATTGGCGGCACCTAAATGTCCTGCGCCTAAAAGTCACGATCTATCCACTATGCTATCGGTACTGCTACTAGCAGTAATATTGCTACTAGAGTATTACATTGCAATAAATTACTGTCCATAATTCACTCTTCCTAATAATACTCAATTATTTATACATACTGTACTGCAAATTTTGGCATTTTAACAAGGAAGTGCTTATTTGCTCTCTAGCATACAAGTAAGAATTGTGAAAAGAGAATATGAGAGCAAAGAAGGGGCGCTGATTTAATCTCTTTTAGTTATTAAATTAGTCGCAGGGTTTTTGTTAAGATTTTAAGTTTGGCTTAGGATTAACATTAGGGTTAGAGCTAGGAGAAAAGTTTGGGTTAGATTTAAGGTTGGGTTAGGATTAGGATAGCAAATTTTTTATTAGTGCGTCAGTGAACAAACAAACTCTGTGTTTTAACAATACAATAACACTTTTTAAAAGACCTTCACAACGCAAATTATTGCAACAAAAGCTTTGTACAATTACAAAGTGCCGATACCAGTTATTATAAAAAACTTCACATTTTATCCTGGTAAATTACGGAAAAACTTTCCACGTATTTTTCAGAAATTATAGACAAATTTTAAAAACTTTTCAAAGCAGAAAAAAAAATTCTGAGTTTTTCCAGGATGTAGCAACCCTGAGTATAGTATGCAGGGTTTGAAATTAATGCTTGCCCGAGGCAAGCTACTTTCCGGCTTCACTTGCCTGACTGGCCAAGTCAATAAAATTCAACATATAAAGTAAGCAACAATGAATAAGATTATTTAAAAACACAAATTACTGCTTTTGCTACAGTCCAGTAAAATAAATGCAAGTAAAGTAAGCTCTTGCTTGCATTATTTTAGCACAATCACCAAACTTAGTACTTGTTAATCGAAAGCAGGTCGCAGATTTGTTCGATAATCAGATGCGCTTTGCAGTTCTTTCGGCGTAATATGTTTCATTCTTTTTCAGCAAAAATTTTATTCATGCTTGCCACTCTAATCACTCTTTCGGATATCACAAGTACTACTCTGTGTTGTAAGACAGCGAGGACGAAAATTCGGCAAATTTTTATTTAAGTTTTTTTAAGTACTTTAGTTTTTCTTCCATTTTTTACACAAAAAAATTAAGCTTTCTAGCTGGTGCAATTTGAGAGATATTTGTGATTGAAAAACAACAGGCAATTGTAGTAAAAAATTGTTAACGTAACAATTAAAATGATTATGATCCCAAAATCAATTTTTGTAAATTGAATGATTGAGAAAAAAGCAATGATGGCAATCGCATTGATGATTTCTGTGACACTTGTTATGCAAGAAAACTGAAATGCGATGCAGAGTAGAACAATAGATGTGATTTTTTTGTGGTAATTTAAATTTTTTTTTATGTCATAAACTCACTATTAGTTTTCCATTGAAATACAGATTTTTTTGATTAGTTTCGAAACTAAAGTTTGTCATCTAAAACAACGTAAACTGAAGCTCAACCAGGGTAAGACTTCAGTTTAATTAGATGCTGTGATTGTGACGTAACCAATGTCAAAATATTCTCAAACTTCTGTTTAAAATGTGACTTATGACAAACCAGAGAAAAACAAAAATAATGTCATAAACATCGAAGATTTTTTGTTAAATTTTATGATGTGATAATGGATGTTGATTCCTTTGCAAGTTTTAGTGTAATATTTTTGGGAAAAAACGTGCAAATGCGATTGCCATCCACAAAAAAAGTACCATTATGTCAATCTGATTTAAAAATTGCACACAAGAACTGGATTTTCTCAAGATATGATATTATGAAAATTCAGTAGTAATCACAAACTTTTTCAAAAATAAACAACATCAAAATGCACTGTATCCCTATGTATGGCATAGTATAACACAGTAGGCAATAGGCATAGTTTCCCCATAATGCAGAAGCACTTGTTACGTTACATAACAATATGAAAATTACTATCTTAGCCCTTACCCCACCCTAAACCTAACCCAAACCCTAACAATAACTTTAAAAAAAAAGGAAGAAATGAGTGCTCACTCTTTGCTTTCTTATTTTCTTTCAGGGCATTACGTAAAGTAACACTAGCCACTTCCTTTCCTTAAATATCACCTTAACTCAGTAAAAAAGTTTGCATGTCTCCTTGAACTGTAAAGCTCTACTGACTGAAGATTCAATTCTCTACATAGGGTTATCTTGCCAGAGCGATCTGATGATAGAACCAGATGAAGTATACTTCAAATTGAACAAGTTTTCAAAATTTATAGACTACTGTGATTTAGTGTGAAATTTAAAGTTAGCAACACTGATTTTTCTTAGCACATCTCTCTGGTAAGCCATGTTTGTCATTTTCAAAATAATCCTCTGACAGTTGTATTTTTACTTACTGGCTCAATTGTCTATTACTGAAAGGATAGACTTGGGTTCCATCTAACCAAAGACTATAAACATTGGTATTCACAGCTTCTCTGCTTGCTCAGCAATTGAAGAGACAATGTGAAGCCTCCATCAGATGTGGTAGACAGATGGGCAACTGGCAGATTGACTCGAAGATCGAAAGGTCCCTTCGCAGTCTTCTGACTAAGGCAACTTGGTGAATAATATGTATCATGATTACAATTTATGATAACACTTTTGCTATTAAAATGTTTGATCAGCAATAGTGAAATGTTTATCATTTATAAACTACTTTTAACAAAACATTTAATTTTTCAATGTGCTTGTTTAGCACATAAACCATTCAACAAAACCAACAGGCAAAACACATTTTGTCAATTGAGTGTCAGACCTGAGAGGATGTTGCCCTTCCAAAAGTTGTTGCCAGTGTTGTTAAAGTGCATATTTACTTTCCTGTCACCAGACAGCGTCCGACGCACCTACTCTCTATTGGACGGTCAGAACACTTTTTTATCTGATAATTGTATCACTATCACGCTTGGAATAATTTGCACCAGCTTAGGAGTTTACACTGATCAAATGCATGTTCCTGTAAACATCCTGTATCTAAGAATGCTTGACCAATGCAGACTGAACTTGCTGTTTGTTCAAAGCCACTAAGCAGAGAAAATCATTGTAAAGCGTTTTATCCAAAAACACACCAATGTGACTAGAGGTGATAGTGCAAATTGAACCAAAATCATGCAGTAAGGATTGTTGTAAAAATGATGCCTTTCTTAATCATGCTGCACACTAATTGCTAATTGTACTGTATATTTTATCAATAATTGATTGTCTACAGTACGTATAGGCCAGCATAGCCAGGGGGTGGGCTATAGCCTACTGCCCAACCCATTAGCCAACAAACCAAACTGCAGAACAAGAAAAATGAAACACTTCCGAGACAGTCTTTTGCACAGGATTGGACTAAAAATAAAATGAGAATTAGGAGGGACTAATTTGTCAAAAATGAAACTCACCAATCAGTTAAAAATTTGAAAAATGGCTCAAAATATGTAATCAATTTTGATTGCTTGTTGAAAAATGCTGAACAAAACATAAAAGCTAAGGAATATTGCTAATATGGGGAGAAGGATATAGGCTACAATAGGCTACGTTATACAGCATCAGTTAGTAGTTCAGAGTTACTGGTACTGGTAATTAACTAGGCTTAACACTTCTTTCAAATCTTGTTCAGTTGTTCCATCAGCCTCTGCCCCACTTATCTTTCTGCATAAAATATAGCCTAGACAAAGTAGATTATTCTACTTTGTTTATTCTAGTATCTTTCTCTATAAAGTACATCCTAGACAAAGTAGATTATTGTGCGTGATAGACAGGTGGCAGCTTAACTCGAAGACCGAAAGCTCCCTTCACTGTCTTCTGGCCAAGGCAACTTGGTGAATAAAATGTAATTACAATTACAATTCCACGCTTTGTGAGTTTTTTTGAAGGCAGTGGCTAAGGTTACATGACCGTAATTTTCGTTTTCGGAATGAAAAGTTACGTGATGACTTTTGCTGTTTAATTTACTACCCTCAAGCTGGCATCGCCGCTTGAACCCTAACTCAAATGATGATTTTAGAGAAAATAAAAGGATTATGTAGCAAAATAGCTCTCTAGTGCTATTTCTAAAAAGCGAGTCCAGCGGGTATCGATATTCCAATCCTCGGCATTGCAGCCAAGCGCATTAACCACTACGCCATCAGGGTTTCGAATTTGTTGTGTCAAAGTGCTGTATTTAAATCGAATCATTTGTCCGATTTCAACGTGATCTCACGTAACTTATAATTCCAAAAACGAAAATTACGGTCATGTAACCTTAGCCACTACCTTTTTTGAATACCCATATACGGTAAGGTTTTATGATTTACCGTACCAGCTGCTAAATAAAAATATACGACTGAAATTTTATCACAGCCACCTCACACAGAGCCGCACTGCCTTTTTATGCAACCAGTCCAGAGTTTTCAGTCAAATCATGATGCTTTTCGTTTTGTACTGCTCATTTCTGTGCAATGTTTCAGAAGCATCGATTTTCAACAAAATACTCAGATACTGTAGGCCTAAAATTAAGCTCTTTTGGCAAAAAAATTATAGAATTATTTATCAAACGCTGGGGGCCATGCCCCCAGACCTTCAAAACAGCCCTTCCCATTCTGCCATTGCATTTGCAGATTCCTGACTATGCACCTGTTACAGTAGCCTATCTTGTTAATCGTCTGAACAAGGAAACCTATTTTGCTATTTCTAGCTTCTAACAACCCTAATCGTCACATAGCTGCATCGCACTAGGCCTATTTTATTGACCTAACAACACTGTTCCGCCTTTTTTCGTTTGATGGACGATGATTAGGCTACGCATTCAATGCGAAATCACTGTACCACTGGGGGCAAAGAGACGCCCGTTCTTGCATTTTAATGCAGTAGGCCTACCCCATTATAATTCATCAATCAGCTAGTCTATCCAGTTTCCACGCTACGACCCGACATCTAGCTGCCATTCGGCCTACTCCAACATGCGCTGATCTACTGACCTGAGAAAGCAAGCCCCACAACCCACATCCTCTGCTTATTGCGCTCGTAGTGCAACACTCTGCATCGAATGCAGAAACGTTGCACTACATAGTGCTGTAGTGCGCACTACAGGTGCATATACATGCGGAAAAATGTCAGCACTATCCCGCACATAAATGCGAAAAAAAAAGTCGAATCGGGTGCCCCAGGGGCCCCCAAATGGACTCCCCAGAAATTAGTTTTTTGAACGACTCAAGCTAGGGCATTACTTTTTTTTTATATTGGCAGATGTTTAAAAAACAAATATTTTGACCAGAGGTGGAGTCCTCGAGGACGTCCTTGGCCTCGAGGACGTCCTCGAGGACACATTTTGAAGTCCTTGGCCTTGGCCTTGGCCTCGAAGGTCAAGTCCATGGCCTTGGCCTTGGCCTCGAAGCCTCAAGTCCTCGAAAATTGGCCTGTCCTCGGCTCGAGGACAGCACTATTTTTTAAACAGTTGAAATTTCGTTGGAAAGCGCCAGAAACCTCGCGGAAAATTTGCGAGCACTTTTTTGTTTTCCTCACTTGGAGCATAGACGTTGCCAAGACTTCCCAATTGAAATTTCACCAATGACAAAAATGTGACAAAAAATCCTATAGTTCCTTCAGTTTCAGTTTCTTTTTAGCATTTTTCGTTTACAACAGTATAACTATAACAACAATATTGAAGGCCAGGGGGGCCGGGTCCCCCTCAATTCTATTCTTGCCAGCCAATTTAAACGTATAACCCGAAGAAAATGGGGAGTTTTTGTCCTAAAAGTTGCTATCTCAGGCCCACATCTAGCCTTTTTGTGAACGTAATGCATTAATCAGGGCCAGATTTACCATAATATGACGCAGTACCAGCAGTAGCGTAGTTATGGGGGAGGTGGGGGCTATAACCCCCCTCCATTGGCCTGTTAACCAAAATGCAGAATAAGAAAAATATCACGTTTTTAGCTCTTTTGATACTGTTTTTTGCGCTGAAATTGACTAAAAAGTGATTTAAAGTATCATTGGAAACATATATTCAAGGGGGGGGGGAGGCTAATTGTCAAAAATAAAAGTCACAAATCAATGAAAACTTTGAAAACATACCCGAAAATAAGCAATCAAATTTGATCGCTGATGTAAAAAAGCCCAACATAGGTTTTATCAACAAATATATTATAAACTCAAAAATAAGAGGAGCTGGGCTATTCAGTGTTAGTTAATTACCATAGTCACGTCTCTCAAATATCTTTCTATTAGCCCTTCTCCCAATTATTTTTTTTATAAAATATAGACAAAATAGATTACACCGAGTGAGTTTTATTGAATAATAGGATTTTATGATTTACCTGCAAGTAAACAAGAGAACTGCAATGTTATCATTAGCCAGTAGCCACTCCCCATATAGCCCATTAATGCAACCAGTTGAGTTATGTACTTGCGCTGCCAATTTCTACGCCTCGTTTTAAAAGCAATATTTTTTATCAAAATAGCTCTAAAATTAAGTTCATTTTGCGAAAAAATGCAAAATTTTCGAGCGCTGGAGGCTCCGCCCCCAGACCCCCAAAACAGCTCCCCCATTGTGAATTTCTGGCTAGCGCCTGAGCACCAGCTAGGGTCCCCGAGCTAAAATCGTAAGACTTTTTTTGTTCTTCACCTATACTTGGCAGAAAGATGTTGCGAAAATCTCCAAAGTGCCATGGGCCTAGCGCGAAGTAAATTCTGCCGGCAATAACATATGGTTAATAGGCGTAACCATCTATCGTACCATTTTTCAATAACGATTCAGTAATTCACCTCCAACCTCGCCGCGTTTTATGCACAAAATACTTTTAAAAAAATTAGTCATGGAAAATGCTGATTAAACGAATCATTGAACTTCAATTGAGGGGGCTGGCCGAACATGTACTGCTTTAACTGGTTATTTTCATGACACAACTAAATCTCTAAAGAAAATCTTCCAGGGATTATTATTTACTGTTAAAATGCTGCAAGAGACAATGCACCTTGCTTTCCCCTACCTGGACCAAATCACTTACTATTAAATTTAACTCCAAAATGCAAGATGTTAAACGTATTTTGAACTTAAATTGCAAGTAGAAGGAGTATTAAACAATTTGATTATTTCAATTGGCTTTCAAATGGCAAAAATTTAGTGCTTTTAAATGGCTCTGAACACTTGCGATATGTGATTCAATGGCATTAAAATAGCTTTTTTTCCAAAAAACTACAAAAAATCGCCCAACGGCTTGGGGCTTCGCCCCCAGACCCCCAAAGCCTCCGGCGGATGGGGGCCCCCACCCCCAGACCCCCGTTTGTGATACCTTTGAGTTATACCTGCTTTCTCAACATGCTTCCAAAGTTAAATATTTGCGTTTTTTCAGCTATTAGTTTAAGCCCTCTTCCTTTGCAAAATCCGGGTTACGTGCCAACAGGCAGCAATTTCAGATCTTCCATCCTACGATATCTTTGTCAAACAAAAACTTCCTCTTTGGAAAAATTTTGATGACGTCATTGCATGTGATTTGTGGTTTAAGCCTCCCCCAATCAAAAATTCTGGGTACGCCAATGAATTGGAGATCGCCTGAAAAAAATTTTTGAAGACTTTTTTTTCGGAGAACACTTGCTCCTGTGTCCTTGGTCCTTGGCCTTGGCCTCGAGCGTTCCTGTCCTTGGCCTCGAGAGGTTCTGTCCTCGAAAAGGCTGTCCTTGGCCTTGGCTTTGGCCTCGGATTTTTTTTGTGTCCTTGGCCTTGGCCTTGGCCTCGAGCCTTGTGTCCTCGACTCCACCTCTGATTTTGACATGGTTTGAGAAAGCGACTCTTTTGAAAACTCTCCAAAATAATACCGCTAAAATCAATTTTTTTATATGTCATAAGCTAGAGAGCTAATTTTTTTCTGATGTTAGTGGAAATTTAAAAGATACTTAACTTGCGGTGTGGCGCGGTGCAGCATGAACTTAGTTGTGTTTGAATGTGGTGCGGACAAAGTTTGCGGACGCAACGCAGCATGCGAATGCATTTTTTGTTATCCGCGCCATCTCTACCTTTTTACTCCCTATAAAAATTAGCTGCAACCAAATCCTTGTTCTGTATGATGGATTATGTTGCAGTCAAATCAATTGAGATTGGCAAATTTGTAACAGCTTTGTGATGTCATAGTAGTCTCCCGATTACATCTTCCACTCGATCCGATTTATTTCTTTTAGCTATTTTTCATTTATTCAATTGTCGTTTGGCTAAATCAGGCTGTCCAATAGCAAGCATGAATACGAAATTACACAATATGTATATGCATTATGACGTCACAAATGCATCTCGTCCACCGTCTACTTCAATAGAAAACCTTGAGCAGCCTCGAAGACCTTGTTTTGATTTAAAATCAACGACTACACTAAAACACTTGAAATTAGTATATTTCTAACAAGCATTATGACGTCATAGTGGGCTCCCGACATCTTCGAGCATGCTTCGTGCCGATTTCTAAGAATTGAAAAAGCACAAATGTAACAGTTCGCTCGCCTACTGCGCTTTCCTCAAGCGCAAAGTCTATTAATTCAAATAAAAAAACCCAAAGTTTTTTTAAAAAATATACAATATTGTATAGATGAATAACAATATTTAAAAAAATATTGTATATTTTATACAATATTTTACACAATATTTTATACAATATTTTATAAAAATATTTCATACAATATTATAAAAAATAAACATATTGTATAGATGAATACAATATTAAAATAATCAAAAAAATTGGAAACATTTTTTTCACCATGTAGTGACGTGACCCACCCAAAAAAGTCCTTATGACGCAACACAGGCAAAAAAATGCTGGACATTTTTGACAATGGAGTGAACATACTGTATAGTTAATATACTGTGCTGATCATAGGCGTAGCCAGGATTTTTGATTGGGGGGGGCCCAAACCAGTGGCGGATCAAGAAAATTTTGGTGATGGGGGATTTTAAGCACAAACCCTCAAAAATTCGGATGTCTTCACCGAAATTGAGAGTGATGTTTCGGCCGAAATCGGAAATTCGAACGTTTTTTCCGCTCAAATTCAGGTGGTCTCCATAAAAAAAAAAAAAAAAAAAGGTCTTCATCGAAATTGAGAGTGATTTTTCGGCCGCAATCGGAAATTCGAACGTTTTAAACATCGCCAGGCTATGTTGTCATAACTTTTTGTCGTTAGTGGAATTTTGATTGGGGGAGACCCGGGCCCCCTGGGCCCTCCCCTGGCTACGCCTATGGTGCTGATAGCATAAGGAAGTAGCGTATGGCCGAATGGGTAAAGGCGTCGTTTTTACGACGACTCTGATTGCAGGATCATGAGTTCAACGTGCACCCTGGTCACGCTGTTGCGTCCTTGGATAAGACGCTTTACGATAATTATCTCTGCTTGGTGGCTTCGAACAAGCAGCAAATTTACGTAGGAAGAAGTCAAAACTTCAACAGGAAAGCTTGGAAAATGGTCAACTCCTAAGCGGGTGCGGATTCGTCCAAAACATAGCGCATCGTCGCTTTCTCGTGATAGGAGGATACAGATGCACCAATCAATCAATGGTTTCCCTTGGATACAATCGTACGTCGCATTTGGTGTGAATTACCACATAAAAAAGCGTCGCATTGTCGTATCAGACAATCATTTCAAAAATCAGCTAGAACTAGGGGATTCCCCCTAACGTTATTGATCAGTTTTCGGTGTGAATCCGACTTACAGGTTTGCTTGGCTATCAAAAAATGCGAACACACGTCGCAATTGAGTGAACCTACTGTATGATATTTATACTGTGTCTGTAGTGTATTTGCGAAGGCTGGTAAACGGAGTTGAGTCGGTGTCCATTGTGTTTGGAAGAAGTAAAGTGGTTTTGAGGCATCAAGAGTATTGGCCTACTGCCCGCAAAGAGACCAGAGGGCCCAGGCCCCCACAATTGAAATTCAATAATTTGCTCAATAAGCAGTTTCCCTAGCTTTTTTAAAAGTATTTTGTGCATAAAAACTGGCGAGGTGGAGGTGAATCGTTATTGAAAAATGGTACAATGGATGGTTACGCTGCGGGGCCCCTGACACTTTGTGGATTTTTGCGACATTTTCCTGTCAAGTGTAAGTGAAGACTAATAAAAGTCTTACTATCTGAGCGCTGGGCCCTGGCACTGTGCCATATGGCAAATACGGCGCTAGTTATTGTTGGCCTATTACGTTCATAAAAAGTTTAGATGGGGGCCTGAGGTACAGTCGCAAATTTTAGGTCAAAGACACTTGATTTCACCTTGGTTAGCCTATACGTTTAAATTGATCGGAAAAAATTGAATTAAGAGGGTGCGCCAGGCCCCCTGTTCGTCAATATAATTTATTGTTAATTACTGTTGTACGCAAAAATGCAAAAAATCAATGCTTATCTGTTATGCTTATGAGTATTTGCTTTAATTTATATAATGTTGATCATGTATATAAGGATTTGACATAAGGAGCATATAATAGTTAAAGTAAGCCAAAACAATCCAGAATTAGAGTCAGAGAGGGGTCATGATGGCATGATGTTCTGGAATGTTCTGTGTTTCTTTTTTATACACCATGTTTTAAATCGTTGCAAATCTGCGAGAAAAGCCTTGAGAACCTCTGGTCCAAAACAGTTTTTTTAGGTTTGTTATTTTGCCAAGATGTTTATTATAAATGTCTTATGTTTATTGGTCGCCTTTAACTTTAATGTCATGCACGAAAGGAATTTTGAATCTAGCAATCGCAAATTTAGATCATAGATTGCATTTTTATTTTATGATATTTTGTAAGCCTTAAGATCTAGGCTACCATAGTACAAAAATTTAAGTTTTTTGTATTTTTAATATTCTATTATTTTACACTATTCTACAACCATAGCAGTGACTGGGCTTGGATGTTGGTAAAAGCTTGCATATCTACCATTCAACCACCAGACCACTTCTTTCCACAAAAATTTATTTAGCAGTTTAAATTTGCAGGGCTTTAAATTTTGCATACCTCTTTAGTCTAATTCCAACATTGCTTTTGATAAAACTAGATTCAAATGCAGAACCTTATGGTAAAGCAGGTAACCTTTATATATTATATTAAAGTCTATGATATGCTTTTCCGGGATTCATTACACTGTTTTGTAATGATAACATTCCCATAGTTTTAAAACTTAGTGATAAATGATTATTGATTATGGATAGTTTGCATTGTATGGAAATGACATTACATTACATATATACGCAAATTGCTGTAGGCTAATGGTAATGTTGCTGAAGTTCCAGTATATGACATTGATGTGCTTATATTCATTAAGGGGTAGCTTAGGTATAATTGGGCATTATCTTTTTTAAGCTAAATATTGACTGTAAAGCCTTAAAATTACACAGAAAAACTCACAATGCTTTAATCTCCATGTGTTTTATCAAGAACTGCTTCAGTTATGGCACAACTGTTCATCCAACAAACTGTAAATGCTAAAATGAAATTTTTTTGCAATATGTTAATTAAAAAAATATGCAACAAAACACCTTTATTTTTATTTATCCACATGAAACAATTTGCTTTTCTTAGTCTTTTGACATTGGTTTGGGAAAAAAAAAATTTTGCAGATTTTAGATATGGGGCATCAAAGTGGAGGACCCCCAAAATTTCAGTCATTAATTGGAAGGATTTTCTTGGTTTTTTTCACCATTATGAGTAAAAATATGAATTCCTTGTCCCCCAAACCATAAGAATGCATACAGTATTTTGTTTGTCGTTGTAGCCCCAGAAATGAGCACTTTTTTGGTATTCGTAATGAAAATTAGCGCCTCTAGTGGCAAAATGTTAACGCTGATATCTCGTAAATCGCTTGATGGATTTTGATGAAACAAACACTAGTCTTTATCTCTTACGTAGGACTGCAACATATCAGATATTCAAAAACAAAAAAATTCTGAGATAGTGGGTTACAAAATTTCAAAAATTTGCCTGTATTATAATAGAATGACCCACAATTAGAATGTTTTCATTTTTCTCTTTAATTAATGCCAGAGCTTTTTTTTAATTTCATAATATTGTATAAATTAAATTCAAAAATTTGATTTTATGATATGGTTTGGTTTAATTTGAAAACTTCAAGGTTTTGGGTTTCTTTTTCCATAAGTTTGTATTGTTTTAGTTGGAATCTTGTAGTTTAAATCATGTTGCATTCGGTACTGAGTAGCAGATGCCAATAGCAGTCCTGTCGCTGGTCAGTCAAGTGTTAAGGAGTTTGAACTAGCCTACCTCTGACCTAACAGAGCACATGCTTTAAAATTGCTTATTGCTTTGTGTTTTGTTATGTGTTTTCTATTGTCTTAAAAATAAATTTTGATCTTCAGTTTTAGCACCTTAGCATGAATCTGACATCAAGTTGCTTTCTTGCTAACTTTTTGTCAAATTAGTGTGCAATGTAGTTTTTCATTATCATAGTTATGTTTCATTTATTGAAGTCATGCAAAAGGGTTCGTGCCCCACTCTGAGTAACAAAGTCATGTCAAAAAATTTGCAATTAAGTTTCATGTATAACAATATGCTTCATCAGTAGTGTAGCCAGGGGGGACGATAGCCCCCCCATTGTCCTGAAAAGTATGCAAAATAGCATGTTTTTAATGCTTTTGAGGCCGATTTTTGGTCCAAGAATGAAAACAGCCCCCCAACGGGATTTTAGGAAGCAGAAGTTGTGAAGGACTTGCTGTTATTTGGACCAGAAAAGTTTTTGATTTTTCCTGGAGCGCACCCAAACTTGGTCAGGATAAGTGACCTTTTTTTTTTTTTTGAAATCACCTAATTTTGGCCGGAAAAACCGTTTTTATTTTGGTTAAGACCTTTTTTTTTTTGTTGGAGATCACCTGACTTCGACAGAAAAACTGCCTCAGTCTAATTCAAGAGTGGTAAAAATTTACGTCAAGTTTGTTTACTGTTGTTGTCACGTGTCAAAAAAGCCCCCCTCCCCCTTTGCAAAATCCTGGCTACGCGCCTAAAAGGGGGTGAAGCAATCAGCTAGGATTATATGCAAAAGATAACAAAGCATCTAAAACATATCTTAACCAACTTTCAGCTTTGTACCATCGATCATTTCTGAAGCATTTTATTTTAAAATTGGGGAGATTTTTCTTGCAGTGTTGCTGATTAAAATCTTGACTTTTTTCAAATTATGCTTAAGGTAACTTTCACAAGTAATTTGAAAGAACATAATTGCAAGCCTTAAGCAATCGTCACTAGGTCAGTGTTGCAAAATAAATACTAGGGAAAACAAGAGTTCGTAATAAAATAGAATTTTTACTGGCAGGCTTGCAGGGAGATATCTTTAAAGCAAGAGGTCATAGAATGCTGAAATTTGGTAAAGACGACATGTTTTAAGAAATTTCATTATCTTTCGATTGTATTTCTAGCTAGATGCTTCATCCCCTTTAATTACATGCATCTATCATAGCCTATTACTGTATTCTTACCCAGTAGCAAATTTGAAATCATATACTTTACAATGCACATAATTTAATTAAATGCTAGAATGTAAAACATAATATAAATGCAGATTTAGCTAAAACCTGTAAAGTGTAATGGTTTTATTTATAATACGATATGGACTGCCTATAGCTGCAGTTGCTTGGTTTGCATACTACTTAGCAGTTAACTCCAAAAAGAAATCTGAAATAGAATCTGAGTTTAGAAAAAGAGCATCAAAACAATTTCAATCTGAAGATACAGCATCTAAGCATTTACATTCTATAATAGCTGATGGTTACAATCCTGCAATAAAAAAGAAGTAAGACTAAAGTTATTACTATCATGTGCAGTCATAGCTCAACAGTATGATTAATAACTCAATGTAATGAGCTCAAAAGCAGTTGAATGTCCTTTATGTTTTAAAAACTTTTCTCTCTGTAACATTGAAAATCATGTTCAAAACTGTGGAGAGGCATCTGTTAAAGTAAAAGACAATAAATCTTCTTTGAAACGAAAAAGTGAAGTTGAATTCCAATCAAATGGCAGTGAAAGTAAAACTCAGTTTGAATTAGATTGCAATGAGCTGTCTCCAGCTGCTGCTAAATGTTCCAAAGTGTCAGAGCATGTTAATGATGATGCCGACATGTCAAATAATGATGTTTCAAAAGCAAAGTTTTCTTCAGTATCTCTGCACAAATTATCTTTCACTAAGCCATTATATGACATGGCTAGGCCTACAAGTTTGAAAGACTATGTTGGGCAAACTGAAGTTATTGGAAAGGACACTGTTTTGCACAAATTGCTGAAAGACAACATAGTGCCTTCAATGATACTTTGGGGACCTCCTGGTTGTGGCAAATCAACTCTAGCTCATATTATTGCCAACAATGTAAAACAAGGAAATGAAACTTCAAAAAATAAAATTCATTTTATGAAACTTTCTGCAACTGATTCAGGAAAAGCTGATCTGCAATCAGCAATCAAAGCTGCTTCAAACAAGCAACGAATGCTAAGTTCTAAGACAATATTATTTATTGATGAAATTCACCGCTTCAACAAACTGCAACAAGACTCTCTCTTGCCACCAGTTGAAAATGGAACAATAACTTTGATTGGTGCCACAACTGAAAATCCATCTTTTGTTCTTAATTCAGCTCTGCTGAGTAGATGTCAAGTAATTGTGTTAAAAAAATTAGAAACAGATGATGTTAAATCTTTACTTATGCAAACAATTTCCTCATTGTTGTCACAAGTAAAAGTTATTTCCAATTCAACTGATTGTAATTTGCTGCAAAATAATCAAATATACATCAAAGAAACTGCAATAAAACTGCTGGCCAATTTGTGTGATGGTGATGCACGAATTGCCCTAAAAGGATTACAAACTGCTCTAGAAACTGTTCAACTTTCAAGTGAACAAAAGATAGTGACTTCCAAGATTGTAAAAGAATGTCTTCAGCGAAGCCACTATTTATATGATAAAACAGGTAACACCGTAGACCAATGGTTCTCAACCTTGTATGGTTTCCCCCTTCTAGAGACTCAACACAGCGCTTGAAATTGGCAGCCAGTTTCTGCACGAGTCTAAAAACGCTTAAAAGCGTCAGCCGTCGGCTGGCCGTAAGTGGTTAATTGCCGTTTATAAATCTTGCGCTCGTGGCCCCCGGTTGAGAACTCCTGCCCTAGAGTAATGTTATTTAGTTTACAAGCTTGCAACACTATTGTTTGATCAAAGATGTTTTGTGCCCGTGTACCCCTGTTCATATGTTCAACTTACAATCAGCTCAGCAAGGACAGTGGTACTAATGTATGCTATTAGCAAATATAGTATGATAATAATCTTTTTGAACAATGCCATTGATTGATGTTATATTTATATCCTTTTGCAAAAAAGCAGAGGTGGCACTATTCTTTGTACGAATACACTGCAGATTGGGAGTTGACCATTTTGGAGTAGTTTGGTTGATTTTTAACTTTTTTTTGATTCCATCCAATTCAATTTACTGCTTATTCATAAAGCACTATATCCAAGAATGCAAGTTTTGAATCCAGGATTTGTGAACATGGTAATCTGTGGAGTTGCTTTCCATCCCGTCCCGCATCTCTCGGAAAATGTCGAGTAGCACAATTACCACTTATTTTGCAAGTATTTTTTTTAGGTTGCTGTGTTAATCGTAGCCATCTATAGTGGTTTAATATACTTTTGAGAACCTATCAAAGCTAAATAGGAAAGCACATGAAGCCTACGCAGATCAGCATCTAAAAAAATCTCCTGTTTTAGGCGATCAGCATTTTGACATCATATCAGCACTGCATAAATCAATACGAGGTGGTGATGATAACGCTGCATTGTATTGGTTAACTCGTATGATTTTGGGCGGCGAGGATCCAAGGTATATAGCTAGACGGATGATACGAATTGCTAGTGAAGATATTGGTGAGTATTTTGTTTTGGCTTCACAAAGTGATGTACGGGGTAACTAGGTAGTTCAATGATACAAAATTGAAATAAAATTTTAAAGGTAAAGCAATTTTGTTTAGTTTTGGTACCAGTTACTCTTGTTTTGATTGAAAGAACAATCTAAGCATGGATAGTTCAAATAATGCTAGAGAAGAATTTGTTCAATTTCGACCCAATTTAAAAGCAAAATAAAAAGGCTATTACTGGTAGTTATAAAGCAATGTGAAATATGTAGCCCTACTGTAAGAGGTTCAGTGATCTTAATTTTTGGTTTGCAGGTCTTGCTGATCCGTCAGCAATGAACCACGCTGTAGCTTGCTTTCAAGCGTGTATGTTTGTTGGAATGCCTGAATGCGATGTAAGCATTTACATGTTTTTGCATCTTAACTAACCAAATATGCTCCCGGAAAAGATACTGCTTTAAGACATCGCCCACATGACAGAACGTGTTAGCGAGCTCGTAAAGGCCATTCTCGCTCGCTAAAAGGCGCTAACGAACCAAAAAACTTCGTAGACAAACTGCTATTTCCGAACCGTCTCGCCCAACTTGCGTTAAAATTGTTCGCTCGAATTTCTTTGCGATATGTTCAAAATCTTTGTTAGTACGTAATAAGTTTCTCATTGTGACGTCAGATGCATTTTGACTTCAAAAATAATGGGTTTAAGCGTACTGTGTCTGTATGACGGTGTGTACTGCAGTCGTTAAGGAAAAAAATACTATAGCCATGCGTTATTATTTTAAGCTTGCAAATTCCCCGATTGGTAGTAATTAGTTAGTGAACGAAAAAGGAAGCTTTTTTCAAGTTAGACAACTGCCAAAAATATTTCTCAATTGCTTGCGTAGTGCAACAGCGCTGTATAATCTTGGAATGGTTGCGATTTTACTTGCAAACGCAAGAAAATCGCAAAAATTTTATCGTTTTAAATCAGCACAAAGTTTAGTTTTTTTCTTTAATTTGAATATTTTTTTTGTTGGTTTTTGGTTTATTTTGCTGTCGAGGGTTGTTTTTAATTTGTTCTTAAATTTTGAGCAAAAATGAGCCTCGTGGTCTTGGAAAATTGCTCTTATAAAAAATGTGTATTGCTATCTTTGTCAACAACCGTTACTCCATATTTCTTTATCAGTCAAAGCAGCAAATGGTTCTGAGTGCAATTCGCTTTTTTCGTAGCAGTCTAATAGCAAACATGGCGACGATTTTAATTAATTTTCAGCAAAAATTCGCTTTAGTTAAAAGTTTTTAACACTTCGCCATTAAGTTTTTGAACCAAAAAAATTTCTCGCACGCTTGAAGAGTGCTTCAAAATCTTCGTTAAGCTGGCAAGAAAAATGTAACGTTTTTTTACTCGAGTTATATGATATCTCGCAATCGATCCAAGCAACTTAGCGAGCGAAAATGACGTTACCGAGCTCTCAGAGCTTCAAATGCACGTGCAAAAATATTGTATTGCCTTCAGCGAGTATTTCGTTTGATAGCGCTTCTTAAAAAATCCTCGTTATTAATGCGAACGGGGAAATTTCTGTCATGTAGGCCCTGATGTTTTCTATAGACATGGGGATTTTACAAACGATTAAAACATAAATTTATAACCGCTAGCTAGAAGAGTAAGTTCATTTTTCACGAATTTGTGACGTGAGTCGATTGAATCCATTACCAATGATCCTAATTCCGCTTTGTTTTAAATATCAAAATTTATGATATTTTGGACTGGTGAATACTCAAACGATGATTTTATTTAATTCGCTTGCAACAGCTCCGAAAAATGCTGGTGGCTGGAGTAATATTTCTCCCACTGGCAAATTTTATGTATCGCAATTGTTTCTGCAATATCTATTGGGTGTGGCTACTATCGTGAATAAGTAAGTTAGTTCAAAACTCACAACCAATACAGAATTTTTATCCCACAACATTTCATACAATTTTAGGTATCACTTGCGCAGTGCGCTATTTACTTGGCGAGAGCTCCCAAGTCGATCGAAGTCTACCAAGCGTTACGAAAGGCAAAGCAATGCATCAAGGAAAATGTCGGCCCCTTGCCTTCGGTAAAATTTGATGCACCTGTAGTACTGTTGTACCTTATGTAGCTAGTACTTCATTGTACATTTAGTCCATTGTTTGTAATTGTTATACCGATATGATTTAGGCTAGAAATCAAGTACAATAATCGACTTTTCGCCTTGAGCATAGTTTAGCTAATTAATGTCAACACGATACCTATAAACTAAAAGTTGCAATTGCCACCATGGTATGTTGGTTAAAAATTTTTTTAAGTGTTATGAGTTTGGCTGTTTGAGCGAAAAATTGCAATCATGATACGAAAATATGCATTGACATGGCATGGCCTTAACTGTGAGTTTGATTAAATACCATATTGCAACGTTTACTACAATACCTGAACTTTACACTACAGCGCTTTATGAAAAATTTATCTCGTGAAGTTTATACTCAGTTGTCATTACCAACCATGGATTTTAACGGAGATAATCTTGGCTAGTGAATTTGCTTTGCAAGTACTGTGTAATTGAAGTAACTGATCAATAGAAAGCAATTTTCAGGTCCCTCTCCATTTGAGAAATGCACCAACTAAGCTATTGAAAGACCTTGGCTGCGGTCGCGATTACAAATACACGCCTGAAGATCCCAGCGAACAATCGTTCATGCCTGACCAGCTTGCTTGTGTTAATTTCTTTGCTTGAATTTTTTTCGCTGCAGTGTTAAATAAATTACGGCTTGTTTCGAAACTTGCGCAAAGAGTTGTGTACCAGTATAGACTATTAGTAGACTGGAAACTGACAGTTGTCTTTTTCTCTTTACGGTTTACTTGTTCTAAAATATGCTGTGTGAGTTTTTCTTCACGGTTCACTTGTTCTAGGAATATGTCGAATCAAATCATTCAAATACACGTCAGCGCGAAAAACCTTCCTAACTAGAGTAAACTTTTTTCAATACTCTTTCCTTTTTTACTTCGTGCGTCTGTTTCCAGTCTATGATCAACAATCGTTTAAAAATTGTGTTTGATGCAGGTGCTCCTTAACATAGACAAAGCCAGAGGGGAGAGCGCCCCCCCTCCCCAATTGAAATGCCACCAATGATAAAAATGTGACAAAAAATATCGTTTCTTCAGTTTTTTGCGTACCACAGTAATTAACCATAGTATTGACGACAGTAGACGCGAGCCCCCTCAACTCAATTTTTGCCAACCCTTAGATGTACAACCCGACTGAAATTAAGGGTTTTTATCCTAAAAGTTGCTGCCCCAGGACCTCATCGAATCTTTTCATGAACGTTGCCTATATTTAGCAGAAAGATGTTGCGAAAACCCCCGAAGTGCCAGGTGCTCCGGACAATAACATGGTTAGTTGACGTAACTGTCTATTGTACCATTTTTCAATGCGAAAAATTCACCTCCACCTCGCCAGTTTTTACACGACAAATACTTCTGAAAAATAAATTAGCTAGGGAAATGCTCATTGAACAAATTATTGAATTTGAATTGAAGGGGCCTGGGCTCCCGGCCGTACATGCACTCCCACAACTGATTATTTTCATGACAAAGCAAACATCTTTAAGTGGATCTGTTATTTTGCCAATATATTGCAGGAGGCATTGTACTTTACTTTCCCCTACCTGGGCGAAATCACTTACAAAATTTAACCCCAAAATGCAAGAATTTAAACGAGTTTTGGACTGAAATCGTAAGTAAAAGAAGGATTGAAAAATTTGATCAATTGGCTTTCAAATGTTAAAAACCTAGTTCTTTCAAATGGCTCCAAACACCAAAACATGCGAAATGTAATCCAATGGCATTAAAATATCTTTTTGTTTTCAAAAAAAGTTCTTAAAAATCGCCCAGCGGCTGGAGGCTTTTACCCCCAGATCCCATTTGTAATCCTGTTGAGTTACACAGCTAAACACGTCTGCCAATTTAGACGTTTTCACTATTTAACTTTTAGATTAACTCCTCTCCCTTAGTCCGGTAGAAATAGCTTTTACCCGGAAAAAATTTATATTAAGCTGAAATTCGGCACGATACTCAGGATCATATCCTAAGTCACCAAAAAAATCCCCAGGTTTTGAACGTAGGACTTTCCCCTTTTTCCGTTTTTAAGGTCTGCCATCTAGTGTCAAAGAGCCTTTATTATTCAACAGGCATTCCAAAAGTTGTAAAAGTGCCAATTTTTGAATAATAGTTGGTTTTCAAGTTCAAGTGTAAAAAAATTTACTTTGAATTTGATGACGTCATTGCCAAAGTTTTTGAAAAAATGACGTATTGATGGCTCGAATTGTAAAATGAGAGGTTTTTGGTTCCAAATGAAAAATTGCTTAAATCAAAGTGATGACGTTACAAACGTTTTTGATGACGTCATCTGTAACAAGTTGTGACTGTAAATTTGAAAGAGTGTTTGACCAAACGAAACATTGCAAAACTTTTTTTTTATTAGCTTTAAACTTGGGAGAATTATTTTGCGAATTCAGTCGATTGAAAGTCAAAACTAGAGTAATGAATTGCAGTTTTAGTAATTTTTACTTTGATCACGCTACTTTTTCAAAAAAGTAACTTTTGAGGTAATTTTATTACTTTTTTTAGAGGTGTCAAACTTACAAATTACTTAGTAAATGCTACCATCCAGTAAAAACGCTAGACTGGCTGCTTATTTTATACTTCCAGCCAATCAAAGAAGTTGTTTTTGCTGAGAATGACGCAGGGTCGTGTCATGTGCCGTATGTCTTTCTGCGTGCTGGAATGGTTCATGCAAGCAGTGCTAGAAGTTTTGTCTAAGACGATCGATCATTGATAGAGCTCATAGGAATGCGGCAAAAGCGCAATAACAATAGAAACTACACGGTGAAGTTTTTTAATTCCGCTGGTTTCAAGGAAGACTTCGGTGGCGATATTTTGATGCCTGTTAGCTTAATTATATAAACATGCCCAAGCTTTATTTACGAAAGTTTTGTTTTGTACCTTTGATTAACAGACATCGATCTGAATACATCTACCGTATTTTGGTTTAAAATTATTATCTACCTTCGCACAGAGGCAGATTTAGGAATGCATCCCCCCCACCAGCTTAAACATAACGTGCATATGAATAATATTAAACTTATTTGAAAAAATCAATCAGGGAATACTCGATAGGCTGTGTGACTGTCAGTAGCGTAGCCAGGGGGGGGGCGGGGGGGGGGGGGGGGCTACAGCCCCCCCCATTGGCCTACAGACCAAAATGCAGAATAAGGAAAATACCACGTTTTAGCATTTCTAAGACTCTCTTTTGCACTGGATTAGACTATTTTGAAACGTTTATTTAGGGGGGGGGGCTAATGAACTGCCGACCAAAATGCAGAATAAGGAAAATATAACGTTTTAGCACTTCTAAGGCTCTCTTTTGCACTGGATTAGACTAAAAAATGCTTTAAAGCGCAGTTTGAAAGGCTTATTTAGGGGGGGGGGCTAATAGACTGCCGACCAAAATGCAGAATAAGGAAAATACCACGTTTTTAGCACTTCTAAGACTCTCTTTTGCACTGGATTAGACTAAAAAATGCTTTAAAGCATAGTTTGAAACGTTTATTTAGGGGGGGCTATAATGCACTGCGGATCAAAATGCCGAATTAGGAAAATACCACGTTTTTAGCCAGTAGCATAGCCAGGGGGGCCGGGGGGGCTATAGCCCCCCCATTGACATGTCGACCAAAATGAAGAATGGGAAAAACACTTCATTTTTAGCACTTTTGAGACTGTTTTATGCACTGGAGTGGACTAAATAGTGATTTAAAACATCTTTTGAAACATATGTTCAGGGGGGGGCTAATTTGTCAAACATAAAACCAACCAATAAATGAAACCTTTGATAAATGGTAAGAAATAAGCAATCAAGTTTGATCGCAAGTGTAAAAATGCTAAACATAGGTGTCATCAACAAACATACTATAAACTAAGGAATAGGGGGGGCTATTCAGTATTTGTTAATTACCAATCATTTCTCTCAAATCTCTTTTCATTAGCCCCCCCCCCCAATTATTTTTCCCTAGAAACTGTATACAAAATAGATCGCTCGGTGTGAGTTTTATTGCACTATTCGATTTTATAATTTAACAGCATCTAAACAAGAGAACTACATTTTACCATTAGCCACCTCCCAAATAGCCCATTTATGCCACCAGTTTAAACTTGTTTGCACTGCCAATTTTGAAGCCACGTTTTAAAAAGATTATTTTTTAATCAAAATAGCCCTAAAATGAAGTTAATTTTGCAAAAAGATGCAAAATTTTCGAGCGCTGGGGGCTCAGCCCCCACACCCCCCCAAACAGCCCCCCCCATTGCGAATTTCTGGCTACGCGCCTGGTGACTGTAATATAATTTTTAATGGCATGGAGGGGGGGCAGGAAAATGTAATTTTTTGAGCGAACTTTTTACAAAACAGAAATAGTCTTTTACAGGTCCGATTGATTTGAAAGCACCAAATTAGCGAAATTCACAACATGCCCTTTTCAGCGGTAAAGGCATAGGAACACAACAGGAGTTCAATTATAGCGCGTTTTTGCTCAAACCTCACGCATTACAGTAGTGCAGTTTCGCACAAACAATGTATCGATTTGACAGAACCAGGCACGTAGCCAGAACGGAATTTTTTGGGGACAAGCAAAAATTTGGGGGGCAATGGCTTCGCGCCGGTAGCGATCTTAAAACAAAAAAGGTTTTTACGGAATGAAACGCTGATTTTGCCTCCAAGTTTACGGTAAAGACCTAAAAAAGTCTTCACCCAATGAAGAGCTGATTTTGTCCCACATTTACGATAAAAACCGAGAAAAAAAACGTTTTCATGGAGTTAAAAGCTGATTTTACACGCAATTGGCAGTCGCAGGATATTTTATTGCGTCAAAATGACGTTTAAGTAAAGTCATTTGATTGGGGGCACAGTAAATTTTTCGGGGCGCAAAGTAATGTATTTAAATACTGCACAAAGTGCTCATGCGTATGTTGCATGAAATATTGTTCAAAATGACAATAAACTGAAATTATTTAGGGGGGGAAAAGTAAAATTTTGGGAGGCAATTGCCCCCCCCCTGCTCTCCCTAGCTACGCCTGGACAGAACATCAAATAAAATGTTTCTGGAATGTAATTTTGTTACATGTTACATCTTTGGTTATGGTATGTTGAATGAACACTTAAACAGAATAGACTTTTGGCAATAGGCAGGGTTGGAAGTCGGTGCTGCTTAAAAGCAAAGACGAATCGATAGTTTACCCAAAAAGCAAAGAGTAAAGTAAAGAAACAAAAAGCAAATATATCAGAAACAAAAAGTAAAGCTTAGTAATCGATGCCGAAATGCGAACTAAAATTTTTTATTCTATTTTTCATGAAAATGCACTAAAATTTTTGCTGTATTGACCATTGAATAAAACTTGTTAGGGCAAAAACTATTATTACTGGTACCAGTAGCGTAGCCAGGGGGGGCGGGGGGGCTATAGCCCCCTCCATTGGCATGTCGACCAAAATGCAGAATGGGAAAAAACACTACGTTTTTAGCACTTTTGAGACTGTTTTATGCACTGGAGTGGACTAAATAGTGATTTAAAACATCTTTTGAAACATATGTTCGGGGGGGCGGGGGGCTAATTTGTCAAAAATAAAACTAACAAATAAATGAAAACTTTGAAAAATGGTAAGAAATAAGCCATCAAATTTGATCGCAAGTGTAAAAATGCTAAACATAGGTGTCATCAACAAACATACTATAAACTAAGGAATAGGGGGGGGGCTATTCAGTATTAGTTAATTACCAATCATTGCTCTCAAATCTCTTTTCATTAGCCCCCCCAATTATTTTTCTCGATAAACTGCATACGAAATAGATTACTCCGTGTGAGTTTTATTGAACTATTCGATTTTATAATTTACCAGCATCTAAACAAGAGAACTAATATTTTACCATTAGCCACCTCTCAAATAGCCCATTTATGCCACCAGTTTAAACTTGTTTGCACTGCCAATTTCTAAGCCACGTTTTAAAAGCATTATTTTTTAATCAAAATAGCCCTAAAATGAAGTTATTTTTGCAAAAAAATGCAAAATTTTCGAGCGCTGGGGGCTCCGCCCCCAGACCCCCGTGCCTCCGGCGGCTGGGGGCTTTGCCCGCAAACCCCCAGCCTCCGGCGGCTGGGGGCTTCGCCCCCAGGCCCCCATTGGCCCCAGACCCCCGAAACTGCCCCCTCCCCTTGCGAATTTCTGGCTACGCGCCTGACTGGTACTATCAAGGATAAAAAAACTACACTTTTAGGATAATATGATAAAGAGCAATATAACATAAGAGAAACGAAACGATGTAAGCTTAGGTAGAATCAACAACAACAAAAGTAAACCTTAAAGATTCTACCAATCGATAAAATAAAAGCAAAAAGCATAGAAAAGGCGATAATCGATACAAAAAATTGAAAGCAAAGAATCTGCAATAATCGATAGCAGAAAAGCAAAGAATGTAGTATCGATTATCGATTACTAATCGATATTTCCATCCCTGGCAATAGGAATATCAACGTCCGATACAAATGGTTTTTACTCATTATATGCAGATATGCTGGCGAAAGTGTAATAAACACGATTTTTGAAGCAGGAAAGACAAACGAGCACTTTATTAATTTTAATTGCATTGATTAAATTAAAGAATTTATTATATATAACACTTTTTGGATGGGACGGATCAAAAACCGTACCGTAGCCGGGGGGGAGAGGAGATATAGCCCTTCCATTGGCTCACCGACCAAAATACAGATTAAGAAAAATACGTTTTTCACACTTCTGAGACTGTATTTTGCACAGTGAAATAAACTCAAAAATTGATTTAAAGCACAGTTTGACATGTTTGTTCAAGTGGGAGGGGGGCTAATTTGTCAAAAACAAAACTTGTTAATCAGAAGAAAAAAAATTGAAAATGGATAAAAATTCGTATTGACTTTTGATAAAAGCTATACAAGCTAAGGAATAAGGGAGGAGGGCTATTCAATATTAGTTAATTACCAATCACTTCTCTCAAACTTCCTTTTATTAGTCTTCTAATTATATCTTTCTCTACAAAATATGAACGAAATAGATTACTCCTTGAGAGTCTTTTTGAACTACCGGTATAGGATTTTTTGATTTACCAGCTTGTTAATAAGAGAACTGAATTTCTAGCAATTTCTAGCAACTGAATTTCTAGCAATTTCCCATATAGCCCATAAATGCAACTAGTATTAACCATGTTTTGGCACTGCTAATTTCAATGCCGCGTTTTAATAGCACTAATGTTTATCAAAATAGGTCTGAAATTATTTTTGCCAAAAAAATACAAAATTTTCAAGCGTTAGGGGCTCCGCCCCCAGACCTCCATGCCTCCGACGGCTTGGGTTCCGCCCCACACCCCGTAACAGTCCCCCCACTGCAGATTTCTGGCTACGCGCCAGATCAAAAATATGCCTACTCAAGGTTGCACGAGGTCAAGAACATTAATCATAAACATCCTAGATTTTGAGATTATACACAATTTGTGCTAATAAATTTTATCATATCCAACACCAAAATTTTCTGGATCCGCCCCGGTCTTCGCGTAGTATTAAACTTCAATGTTGTGCAAAAACCGTATGAAGGTATTGCAATACCCTATTCATTTATACGCCAATGGGTGAAGTTTCTGTCGTAGCTACTACATCAATACAAAAAAAGGGCAGTATTTTGTCCAAAACAGTTAATGTTTTTAACATTTTGTGCGAAATAAATTTTTAGGACAAAAGCTGAAAACTACGAACTCTTTCCAAAGATAAATTATTCCTGAAGTGAAATAGGCAGAGCAGTACTAATTTAATAGTTCACAGAGACATCACGTCTTACAATCCTACTTCAATTGACAACACCTTAATGCTGTCTCCGCGTCGAAATGGGTAATCATTTCAACCCCTAGCAATTTCTTTCCAAAGAATATCATAGAAAAATATTAACGTATAATAAACACAGATAAATTTGCAAAAAGCGAATAAAATCACTAACCACCTCTTTATAAATTTTTATAATATTTTTAGTAACTAAAGAGAGGTGATACCAGTAGGCGGGACCAAACTTACATTGCGCCGTACCCTTTACCACATTCTCTGCCAACAAAATTTGTTAACAAAAAAATAGTTTTTTACTACTTAGGAGTCGTATTTTCCGTCGAAAATACAGCAAAAACAACCTAAAAAAGTCTTCGCCGCCCAGGGGTCGCAATATTGCTTCAGGCACAGTGCCATCATCTACTCTTTATTAGTAGACTAGAAACAAACGCGCGGAGAAAAAGAGAAAAGCATCTAACAAAAAAGTTTGCTATTATCGCAAAGTTTTTTTGCGGTCACGCGTATTTGCCTGATTTGATTGGACATACTCGTAGAACGAATAAACCGTGAAGAAAAAAGTCACGCTGATCGGACAACCGGTATATTGTACGACAAATGAACCATAAGGAAAAAGGCAAACTGTTAAGTTTCCAGTTTACAAATATGGTGCCATTTTGCTACACGGTAAACTCGGCTCTGCCGGTAAGTACTATCAAGATAATAGATTAAAAAAATACAACCGGAATGTGATACATCAAATCAAATCTTTTATTATACTCGCTGTATTACGCCGAAGCGTGAAACGAGTTGGCGGGACAACACAGCTTCTTTCGAAGAAATGTGGCCGCGTTGGCGAGCCGTCGGCAACAATGTGTCTGATTTGACAGGCCCAAGATTAGAACCTCGGACCTCCCCGCTCCAGAGACAAACACGTTACCGCTCGACCAACAAATAGACCAATCGCATAGAATTTTTTCAATTTTTGATCTTGGTAGTACTTTTATGAGAAAATTACCTTAAGCGTGTTGTTCAGATTCTTAGCGTATATTCAGCGACTTATTGGAAAGTATTTATCAAAACCTGAGGAAGTGCTATAAATTTGGAGTTAATTATAGCATTAAATTTTTTTTCGATTTTGCTTCTTGAATTGTAACGTAAGCGTGGTCTGGCTTCAGCGCACCAGGAGCCACAGTAGCCGGCTTGTTATGATATGACCTTGACCGCAGAAACAAAAGAACCGAAATTCGAAACCGTTTAGTTTTCAAAACAATTCTGTACTCTCTCACACTATGGGATCCATGCTCAGACGTAATACAGTAATCAAAATAATATTGGTGAGCACTGAGCCGTAGCTAAGAGGCAGCATAATGAAAGCTATGACTTTATAATGGTACTTGGATCATGGACGAATCGAAATCCAATCGTCATTTTGGCTAAATCTTTCATTCAAAGTAATTTATAACTACAAATTACTGACTACTTTTTCTGAGAAGTAACGAAGACCGTAATTTTACTATTTTTTTACAGTAATTTTTAGTGACGTAGTGTCATTACTTTTTTACACTAATTTGCCTAACATAGCCAATAGGGGATTAAAATAAAATAATACATTTTGCAGGTTGATCAAGAAAGCCCTTGAATGTTTATCGAAAGCTGCCACGCGCAGTTAATGTTAATCTGTAATTTTAGTTTAAGATGTAAGCTTTAGCAACGATACAAAAAAACTAGATGGGAGTTTGCCAGCAACCCAGTGAACGATCGACGTGTAGCTAATGCTGTGACGCTCAAAAGTACTTTTCGTCTACCGTAAAATCAGCAATTATTCAAAAATAACTGATTATCGAATTGTACGGTACACATAGTTGAACACGTTTTTGTCAGCAATATTGTAGGTTGAACAAATCGAAAAATCTTAATAGGTAGTGAAAATCCCGTCATATCAAATTACGTGCTAAACCAACATCTTAAGTGATTCACAACAATTTATCAGTTAAAGCAATTAGACAGTTAAATATGAGTGTAGTAGCTTGTGACAGCATGCAGAGCACGTGATATACCAGTATTTGGGCTATTGGTTCAGGATTGGTACAGTAGTTTCATAAATCATCGGGTAGACAGGTAGATTGTTTTTGATTGCCAAAACACGGCTCAGAAAAACTGATAGAAAACATACACAAGGCAGATAAAAGCAATATAATTAGAATGACTGACCTCGCGTTGCGTGTTCTTTTGTTTTTACTCGGCCATTTTCAAAATTAATCAATGCGAAGTTTCAGACTTTTACTTATCACTCAAGAACAGTGAGGTCTAGCTGTATGAAATTTTAAGAGCAGTTTGAGATTGATGAGTTATATGTTTTTGCCAAATTTCGAGACAATGAGTCACGTGACTTCGGTTTTAGGACCCGAAAACCACGTCGAAAATTTGGTATAAAAAGCGGTCTTATTGAAAAACGGCTTAAATACGGGTTTGTATGTTTATATTTCACAGAGTTATTGTATGTCTTAAGATATCCTTTTATCCCTACTGTAGTGACTCTGCGCTGTATTGAACCACAGTCATTTGTGTTTTGCTCAAGAGCCCGTTTCAGTGCGCAACAATAGTTTTTAAAACGCGCACTGAACGCTGATTTGATTAAAAATTTGCGATCTAGCGATTATCATGCCATTTTAGGAAATGTTGTGCAGTCACGTGAGCCGGTTCTCACGCAGTGTGTCAGGTAAATTGTAATAGGAATTCTCTTTCTGGTTTTGCCGTTGTCCTGTAAGGACCGCAGTGATTTTAAGTTTTTTTGTTTTGCCGCCATTAAACAACGAGGAAGTTTTTAAGTTGTGGTTTTAATTTGAAGAAGAGAACGAACTCACATATTACCGAAGCTTACGCTAGGATTGGGTTCACCAAACCCAAATTCCTACACTACCAACCCACTTTTGGCCATGATGAGTTTTTTTTTTCTTTTTTTTTAAACCCTGTGTGCTCTTCTTCTAAACCACAACACATCGAAATCTAATTTTTGTGTAAAGTTGTTAAGCTGCAAACGCAATTTCGTCTCCCGAATTTTTTTTTGGCTACTTCTCCAAAACCCCCCAATATGGGGCCCCTAAAATTAATTTTTTTGATTGCTTGAGCTAGGGTGATAGTTTATTTTTACATCAGTAGATATTTAAGCGACAAATGTTTTGACATAGTTTGGGGGTACCACTGTCCCCAGGGGCCCCCCAAACAGACCCCCCAAAGATCAATTTTTGATTGGCTCAAGCTAGAGCATTAGTTCTTTTTATTAGCAGATGTTTAAAAAAACAAATAGTTAGACATGATTTGAGAGGGCCACCCCTCTAAAAACTATCCAAAATGATGCCCCAAAAATCAATTTTTTTGTATGTCGTAAGCTAGAGAGCTAATTTATTTCTGATGTTTGTAGAAATTTGAAGAATTCGTAACTTGCGGTACTATGTAGCGTGAACTTAGTTGTGTTTGTACGCGGTGCGGTGCAGCATGCGGACAAGGTTTGCGGACACGGCGCAGGTTGCGGATGCTTTTTTGTTATTCGCGCCATCTCTAGTGCATAGCCCAGCTTGTGGCCAGTTTTAAGCTAATTTACTGTTGCAAATCTAAAATCAAAACATAGACTATATTTTACGAAAACAAGAAACTAGACGTAAGTTATAAGAACTTTTGCAGCAAACAATGCGCCAATCAAAGTTTTCAAACCTATTTAATTTTGTTCGTAATCTTATCAAAACAAAGCGATTTTTTGAGCCGTTGAATGCAATTAAAAAAGAAAATTGAATGCGTGTTGCCATTATTTTTTGTAATTTAGCGATATGCTGAAAACAGGCTAAAACTGAAATCAATGAATTAAGCGAGACTATTTATTGCTACTTTGACTTGAAAGTGAATACCTGTAACCAACTGTGGCAACTTAGTTTGATTTTGTTTTAAATTTTTAGATGTACTTGTTGGAATTATTTTATTTCTTTTTTTGCTAAATGACTAGGCATGCGATGCATGCTTTGTATGCATGCAAAATACGCCCCTGCCTAGAACAGCTTACAATGCACACATTTTTGTAAACATCTGTTGTAACTTGGTCACCACCATTATGATTGATTGTAACTAAAACTACAAATTAGCTTAACAATATAACAAACTATAGTAATACGGTATAGCTTTAAACAGCTTTTCGAGTCGAATTTCATTCAACTGCCTGCGGGTTTACTTACCAGTTTTGAAGCCAATCTTTTAATTTGCTTTATTGTCGTATCCGTCTCAGAAAAGATTCAGAGAGCAGAATAATCAACATAAATTCGCTTTTTGACTTGTCTAAGATTGGCTACCCTGACCCTCTCAAAGGCCAAAAGATGCATTAAATTACTTCTCGTGTAGCCTAACTAAGACTTCGCGTGAGCGCGTAGTATCATTGGTTTTGTTCGCAAATTTTAGCAATGAGAATTGATTTGCTTAAAACTAACAAACGGTAAAACCTAGAAAGTTCAAATTTGGACTCAACATAACAATTAATGAAAGCGTCATGTGTGTCAATTTTGGGGATCCTAGGTCACGTGATCAAGAATTGCGACACAAAAAAACATAAAAAACGGTAATTTTTGGCTTGAAAAGTTATTAAATCGCCTATAATTCCAAAACCACATGACGTGCCAAGCTGAAATTTGGACACGATGTGGGTACTTATAAATACTTTACGCAAACCAAGTTTGGGGGCGCCCGGTCGTGTGACCAAAATTGTACAGGCCAAAAATTCTCAGAAAGTGGACGATTTTGAACCAATATGTTTTGGTAATTACCGATATTGATGAAAAACGGTTTGTGATTTTTGAGCACACTGTCAACTGCCTTTCTTTTGGTTTTGTTCGTTTACCCCAACTTGAATACTATTTTTCTTCTTTTTTTTCTTTTTTCTCACTGTTTTTTTCTTTTTTTATTCTTCTTCTCCGGCTATCTACTTTTAAACCACTAAACGCACTGTATTCAAAGTTTAAGCGATTAAAGATATCAGGGAGGACTAGTGCTCAATTGAAATTGAGGTTGCCAGGTTGTGGGGATCCCCCTCAAACAGGCCCACCAGAATTTTGAACTTTTAAGCAGTTGGAGCTAGATGAATCAAATTTTCGAAATTGGTAGATATCAAAAATAAACTAAACCAAACAAAAATTGGGGAAGTCACGATGGGGGGTTTCCCTTCCCAAACGGACCCTCCAAAATTCAAACTTTTAACCTTTTGAACTAGATACATGAAATTTTTAAGGTAAGTAAATATAAAAAAAAGATAAAATTTGACAAAATTTAGGAGTACCACAATGGGGGTCCCCCTCAAAATAATGAGGACACCAAAATTCACACGTTTTACTTGCGTAAGCTAGACACAACACAATTTCAGAATACACAAGCAAATATGAAGGAAAAATAAAACTTGACAAAAAGTTTGTAGCACCAAAACGGGGGTCCTTCAGAATTTAAACTTTTCAACCATTCAAGCTATACATATGAAACTTTCAGAATAGGTAAATATGAAAGAAAGATAAAATCAGAATAGATAAATAAAATATCACTAACTTAAAGTGTCACAATTGGGCAGTCCTTCTCCAATGGATCCTTCAAAAGTTTTAACCTCTCAAGCTAGACAAAATTTTCAAAATTGGTAAAAATATAATATGAAAAAAGGTGAGGATCTCATACTACTGGGGTGCTCCAATTGTGTTGGCACCCCCTCCCCCCCCATTAACTACAAAAGCTAAACAAACTAAATTTATTGATAAGTTCATATGAATCAAAGACTAAAGATAACAAATTAACTTGGCCACATTGGGAAGACCATGCCAAATGGGCTCCTAAAATTTTTAAAATCTTTATTAAAAAGTACTTCAGCTAGACATAATCAAGTGGTATAACAGAAAAAAAAAGTAACATCTATGGGATTACTGCAACATTTTACACGTTGAAGTACTTGAGCTTAATGGCTTCGATAGATTTAAGTTGGATGGTCGAGTTTTTTTACTAAACTGTCGCCTTTGACGTTGATAAAACCTTTTTCTCGTTCTTCAAAGTTTTTAAACAATTTTATTAAGAAAGCTTTTGTGCTGAATAATGGATGTAATACAATACAATGTACCATATCTAATATGTTGGCCGTTGGGTCGCACTGCTAAATAGCGCTCTCAGAATAATAGTTGTAAATTGCGTGCTTATTTTTGGCCGTCGGTAGTGTTAAGTTTGGCTGATGTAACAAAGTTGCTGGGATTTTAAAGATCGCTTTATCTTATTTTATAATAAAGAGAAGAACTATTAGAACTCCTGATAGCTTTTTGATTGACATTACTTGATTATTTTGATAAGATTTTGAGACTGTTAAACTTTGAGAGCGAATAACCTCCAAGCTGTTAAAATGAACTAAAAAGAGCGCAATGTGCATAAGAAGTAGATGATTTTTGGTAAATAGTTGTTTGACTTTAACCCATTTTTGCCTGACGTCCTATATGTAGGACGCCTGCTTAATTTGGATTGCTCTTTGTATACAGGGTGGGCCGTAAATAACGCACCAAACTGGAACTAAATAACACTGGAATTGTGCATCAACGCAAATGGCGAGCATTTTGAGCATTTGTGATTGTACCAGCGTGTACGTGTTTCTCTGTTCATTTGTTAAGTCTTTTTTTAATAAAAACGTGTGTTATTATTATCAATATTGTTTAATATGCTTTGGTGCGTTATTTACGGCCCACCCTGTATTTTGAATATTGCTGAAGTTGGACTTCGTTTATGAGTAAATTTGACACATAAAAAATTGCTTTATCAAGTGAGACGTGACGCCATTTTGAAATTCGCCTGATTTCGCTTTTTTGAAAATCTTGAGAGTGCATCTAGAGTTGAGCCAATCTACGCATTTCCGCAGAAGTACTGAAAAAATTGTCAAGTGTATTTATTTATTTATTAGTAATTTTCCTGTTCTTTGGTAAATGATAAAATGTTTTTGAACTTATAGTTTTCAAGACATTTTTTTGAAATATTGGCGTTCTACATATAGGTTGCTAGGCACACTTGATAGCAAAATGTGCGTCGCTGCGATACAGCTTATGTTCAAGTAGAGTTTGCAAGTCGCGATTCTCACGCCCTATAAACCATAATCTCCAGCAGCGATCCCACGCTATTGTATTTACTAAAACAATCAAATAGATAATTAAATTTTTAAATAAATAAATAAGACTTGCAAGTACGTGCTTGCAAGTCTTCTAATCAAACTCTTTCATCTGATTCTGCTATTGAACTCCTTTTTTTTTACAGTCAACCCTCGATTTAACGGACCTCGATTTAACGGACTTCGGATTTAACGGACTTCGGATTTTACCGTTCCGTAAGCATAGACTGCTGTACATGTAATTGTTACAAGCGAAAATCAATAGCCGACGAAACGAGAAATCGTGCTACGTTGTCGCAGAGACATAATGATTCCCCGTTTACTTGCATTGTGACATCACAAGACGTATCAGTCAGCTTGTTCAGCTTGTTTTGCTCATTGAGTTTTAGTGCTGTTATAGTAACAAACATGCCTAAACAAGCCGAAAAACGTAAACGTGTAAACTTGTCTGTTTTCCAAGTAAAAGCTAAGATTTGCTGTTACAGATAAGCTATGTTAGCAGTTGAGGTGCACACAATTGTAACAGAGTGAGGAACACTGCGTTTTCGTTTAACGGACTTTTTCCAACAACGGACTGTCGTTGGTCCGCATTTGTCCGTTAAACCGAGGTTTGACTGTAATTCTATCTGCGCTCAGCATCAACAAGTTTATCAGTCTTGCCAAAGATAGCACCGCTTTTCATCTTTCCGCCATAGAAGCCATCAATCTAACTCTGATCATTGACGCCTACTCGTCTAATCAGCTCTCCTTTATAATATAAATCTCTTTATATCACATCCTGTCTTCTTGCTTTCATTCGTAGTTTACGATTTTTCGCATTGAGTGTTAGAAAATTTGAGACAAAAACGTTTGATCAGAAAAGTTTTAGTCAGAAAAGCCGTAGACAAAGGCAGAATTTTGTTAATAAAAAATAAGTTATGATGCGTGATTGCTTTCAATATTTCGAGTACGAATGTAGGTGACCAAAATGTGGTACTGTACATATTTTTTTCAAGATGAAATCTTCACGCTTTTATGGTAATTGTTGAAATAAAACCCCTACATCATTGGGCAGAATATTAGATTTAGCAGAGGAAAATACTTTGCCCTACCGCATTGAAGATGACCAATTTTTGGTAACTGTACTTCCAGCAACAAATGCCACAGGTTATATTACAGACGAAGACTCAGGAGATGAGAATGGAGCAGGAACGATTAACAATTTACCAGGGAGCATGCTTTTAGCCCCAGCTCTAATTGATGATAGCAGTTGTAAAAATGTCGAAAATATTGAAGAGCCAGAGGGGCCACCAAACAAACGAAAGAAACAAACTGACAAGCCAAAACGAGATTGGGTCAAAACAGATCTGAAAAGTGAGTAGCCAGATTGGACGTCAGATGATGATAAAATTAAAGAATTACGAAAAACTTGACCCCAAAGGATATTTTGAACTACTTTTTATGATGAAGTTTTGAACTTAATTGTAGATGAAACCAATCGGTATGCTTTCCAAAAAAATCGAAACTTGACTGTTGATAAGCATGAAATAAAATGTTTTATTGGCATATTATTTTTATCTGGGTACCTTGTTCCAACAAGACAAAGACTTTACTGGGAAAATGCTGGCGACACGCATCACGACCTTGTTACTAAAGCTATGAGAAGAGACAAATTTGAGGCAATTTTTACTAGCTTTCATTTAGCTGATAACAACTGCTTAGATATAAAGATAAATTTGCAAAACTAAGACCTCTAATAAAACTTTTGAATCAAAAGTTCCAACGTCACTTACCAAACGAAAAATTTAACAGTTTTGACGAATCAATGTGTGAATATTACGGGCGCCATGGCTGTAAGCAGTTTTTGAAAGGTAAATCGATACGTTTTGGTTTTAAAATTTGGTGTGGAACTACGCCGCTGGGGTACTTGATTTGGTTTGATCCGTATCAAGGAAAATCAACATCATCTCGACGGCAAGATAACGGATTAGGGCTTGGAGGAACTCTTGTCAGCCATTTTGCAGATGTTCTATCCGGATGTGGTAGAAAGTTTTTCTACCTATGCTAGGATAACTTTTTTAATAGTGTGAAACTCGTTACTACGCTAAAAGACAAATTGGTAAAAGCAACTGGTACAATTCGTGAAAACAAAACTGAAAAATGTTTACTGACCTCAAACGATGCTTTGAAAAAGCAAGGACGTGGAAAGTTCGATTTCAAAACTGACACCAAAAACGGCGTCCTCGTTTGCAAATAGAATGACAATAGTGTGGTAAATTTATGCTCAAATGCTGCTGGGGTCCATCCCACACCTAAAGCCTCTCGATATTCTTCTGAAAAGAAGCGGGCGCAAATTGACCAACCTTTTTTGATCAAGCTCCACAATGAACATTATGGGGGGTGTCGATAGAATGGATCAAAATGTTTCAAAATATCGAATTGCTATGAGAGGTAAAAAATGGTGCTGCTGTCTGATTTCATATATGCTCGATATTTCCATCAGCAATGCCTGGCAACTACAGAAAATTTGCAACAATGAAAATCCAATAGATATACTTCAATTTCGACGATAATCAGTGTTGGGAACGCTTGTTTTCTTACTTTGTGTTACTGATTTAGCAGAAGCATCACTATTTGAAACTAATTTATTTGCTGATGACACAAATCTTTATTTATCGCAGAGCAATGTTAAGACTCTTCAAGTCCAAGTCTCTTCAAGTCCAAGTCTCACGGGAGAAAAAAATATCGAAAATTGGAAAAGTGAAAATAAGTTATAGTACCTATCAACTACAAAAGTGCCTTCATGTAGATTAGTAACAAGTTGAATCCAAACCCAATTTTCAAATTTTTATACATCATAAGTTATGATGTTCATAACCTTATCGACAGAACTAACAAGGCAAACTATCTAGGAGTTTTTATTTGAATAGTGATTTATCCTGGAAAACTTACATAGACAACCTTGCAAAAAGACTGTTAAAAGTTTGTGGCATTATTTACAAATTGCGTTGTTATTTTTTTCAGGAGTAGGCTACTATGTTTATTACACGGTGCCTTTTTTCTTTTTTTGCTTGCGCTTTTCTTATCGCCATTTGTTTTAGGTCTGAAGTATAAAGTGGAAGAGTGGGTGAAGCTGACTTGATGAGCACTGCTCCGTCGTTTCATTCACAGTATGCATAGACTGTGGTTACACGTTGTAGAGTTTTTTACAGATGTCATTGCGTGCCTCTTGTGCATGCTAAAAGAATAAACTACTTGCGAACTTACTGTTTCGACCACTACTCGAAAAGTAGTTTACTTACGCATATTTAACTCAGTTCTTCAATACTCATTGCTTAGTTGGGGAAAAGCAAGCGAAAGTCACTTATATAAATTATCTCTTTCACAGAACAAAATCATAAGGGCTTGTATTTTTTGTTATAGGCGTAATTCAACGGCATTACTGTACTCCAAGTTTGGTGCTTTAAAGCTCGAAGATATGATTAATATCGAAATTGCCAAATTTATGTTCAGGTTTTACAACAAAATGTTGCCCAATTCGTTTGACTCTTACTTTACCAAAGCCAGAACTGAAATGGGGAAAGAAACATAATCATATCTGGTTAAAACAAAACTCTGGAAAATATCCCAAAAGAAGATCGTGATGTTCTACAGATTTAAAATAAAATGCTTACTAAAATATCAGAAAATGTAGCAGTTTGATGAAAAATGCTTTTGTTTATGATCTAGTTATATAGATTAGAGAAGCGCTCTAGGTCGTGTTTAGTTTTCGTTACTTGAATGTAGAGTGGAAACCGGCTATTGCGTCACCTCAACGTAACGTGAAAAAAGTGTCGTTAAAAGCGAATTGTCGCAACAGCGGTAAAATTCTGCCGGTAGGAATGCTGTCGGGACCAACAAGTGTGTTGCTAAAAGCGAATTGTCGTTATAGCCGGTGTGGTAGTATAGTTTCTACTGCATCTGCTTCTTTTTTCAAAAAAAAATCCTTAAAGATGACTAGATGAGTTTTGTTTACGGTAATTAGGTAATGGGTGGTATATTGTATATTGGTTTCTGGCTGTGATCTGTAATACTATTCTTTTTTTCCTTTGCGCTGAGGTACGCAAATATTATTTTTTTTAGTTGTTTTTTTGCCTTTGGGTTGGTTATGTTTGCTTTCTACTATCATAGTCGTTTACGCTACTACTGTGAAAATTACTGCGTTTAAGGACGGGCTTTTACGGAATTCGTGCCGTCGATTCTTGGGCTTGACCTAAAAAATAAATAGTGTTTCGACTTTAAGCCATCGGTGATTCCTTGGTAGGACCGACTAGGAACTTGCCAGTGTCTTTTTTTTTAAGGTAAATATTTTTTATGTAAACGTTGTTCAGTTAACACATCGCTTGTTGTAGTCGTGGGTGGACGCTTGGGTGTGAATTTTTTCCCGCCTACAGCAACATTTGAGGTCGCAGACCCGCCTAGGGCTGGGCTGTTTTTGATTGAGGTTGGTGTAATTGGGGTTGAGTAGGTAACTTTAACCTAAATCTAGTATGTTTTGTAGTTCGGCCGGTGGCGTCGGATGTGCCAGTGGGTGGGGAGATTGTGTTGTTCAAGTGCTAACCTACTTTGTGTTATTTTGCATTATTAATTATTGCCAAGCTTAAGTTTACGCCTATAACTATTAAGTATTACTACCAGGTGCAGTTGACTTAGATGACCGCATGGTCTTTTCACTGATTCCATCCTGCGTACTTTCAGCGTTTGGTAAAATAAACTCGACTTGACCAGCAAATGAAGAAATTATCCTTTGTATTTTCACAGTCAACTTTTGCTTCGTGTGTAGACAATAGGACGTAGTACACAGCAGATGGAAATTTTATTTTTGAAAAACAATATTCTTTTGCAAATAAGATCCAAAGAAAATGAGAACCCAGTAACTCATGTCGTGCTAAAAAACTAGAAAAATATTGTAGCAAATTTAATCGCATAGTGTAGCCGAAATTGGTCATCTATTCACACCAGCATCTAGGTGAAACCTGTCAAGACCGCTAAGTTTTTTTAAGCAGAATGGAAGATTATGTCGGGCTTATTGTTTAATACGCATTGATTTTCGAATACAATATAATTGCTGGTGGCCTAACTCACTCGAAACAGGAAGCTGAAGACAACAAAAAGCGCATGTTCAAAATAAAACAGACTGCCTTGATTTTTGCTGTAAAAAATATAACCAGAGTATAGAAGGCGACATGTAAAAGATGCTACAATGAACTTGTGCTTGCAGTTTCGAAAACTGCTAACACGAAATAGTACACACTTAGCTTAAAATAAGTAGAGAAAAACAGCAGCAACATTTGACCAATGATCAGCCAAGTAGCTAAAGGCCATGCTACAGAGGAAAATTTAATCCATTCTGATCATACAAAGGTAGTAGCAATGGCAATTATTTTTGACATGGCAATTGGACGTTTCTTTTTGGGATCATAGCCACGAAACCAAGCAGGGATCGGAGAAGTTATTCTTGTTCCTTCTGGATTACCAGAATTATCAAGCACTATAACATTGTTTGTATCCGATCTTAACTTCATTACGCCCATTGGTTGTCGCTGTCCTACAATAAAAGCACGCTTCATTACACCATTTTTAGTAATAAGAGCCATATCACCCACACCACCGACAGAATATCGAGTTTTGTTATAAATATGAAGAATTTTCGGTTCTCGGATGATTGGCTGCAGTGCAAACGCGCTATTGTCAACAATGCGAACTGCAGTTGTTTTTTGTATGGCTCGTCGAAAGCGTTTTTGATTTCGGTCTCTGTTACGAATATTCGAGGATCCTTTTTTGTGGCCAATAAAGATGTTGTCGTAAAATGCTTGGTTGTCATACATCATCGGATCTGGACCCCATCTTGAAATTGATCCGCTGAATAAGCACCTAATCAAATAAGTTAAAGTAAAAACGATGCATAAAAATTATAGCAAAATAAATTTATAAATTTAGACCAATTAAGTCAATTCAACCTAACATTTAAGGCACAACACTTTTTTTTAATAAGAACAATTTTATAAGAACAAGAGGCTCATTTTTGCTAAAAATTCAAGAACAATGCCAGCCTCAGCAACAAAAATAATAAAAACAGAAAACAATTTTTTCAACTCTTAAAAGAAACTAAACTTTGTACTGATTCAAAACGATGAAATTTCAAAATTGCAACAATTCTGATACTAGAGTGCTGTTGCACACTACGCAAGTAACCAAAATTCTTTTTGGCTCTCGTTCAACTGAAAATGCTCGCTTTTCGCTTTCGTAATTTTACGATGCTGCAAAAACAGCAAAAAAAGCATTTACACAAGAATACAGAGCATTGGGAAAAAACAGTTTTACAAACATGTCGCCATAATTAGCATCGATGCTCTAAAAATTTAAGAACAAATGAGGCTAAAAATTAAGATCAGTCAACCTCAACTCAAAATTTACTGGTTCTTATAAAAAATTGTATTGAGATTGAAATTCAATCGCTAGAAAAATGTTTGAAATGAGAATACATTATAACAAAAAAAAAGATTTTTCAGGAGCAAGTTTATTTACGGTGGTATCACACTGGCGATAATTTGCTTGCAACAAGGTTCGACAAGTAACCTGCTCTTGCCTGTTCGTTTTTTTGTAAAATTTCCAGGGGTTACTGCCTCACAAATAAAATCGTACCTTGGCACAGACTGCTTTTATCGTAGATTGCTTTTATCCTTGAAAAATTGAGAACCAACAAATAATCATACCTTTGTGCAAGCTTGATGATAAAAAATCAAGAGAAAAAAGTTTCTTAAAGGTGGCATTTTTCAATTAATTGTGTGCCTGTCTGGCAAGTGTTAACAATGTCACTAATAAATGTTAATTGAAGATTGTTAAAGGGGCATAGATTTTTAAGTTAACAAAAAGTACAAATTTTGATTTTTTATTGGTAATGAGTTTCGTATTTTTATAACCAAAACTACTGAAAACATTAAAATAATTTTTAGGCTAGATTGCAAAACATTATGCATTACTAGTGGCCTTCTTTAACATGGCAAAAACTAGAATAACTTTTGAAAAGGTTGCAACAATCTAAAACTGCGTATGATTATGTTTACACAATGCGCAACAATGTGGGACAAAAAATTATACATTGTTGCAAGCAAAAAATCGCCAGGGAGACATGACCATTAGTATAGATACTGGTCTTAGTTCAAAAAAACTCAAAAAATGGCAAAAGTTAATCATGCAATAAGTGAAAATTGTAAACGAAATTCAATAAACCTAACAATTTCCAAAATATTGTCCATGAAATTATTGCGTTTGAAGTAGTTCAAGAAAAAATTGTTTTAAGTGAACCAGTCTAATAGTCTAAGTAATCTTTTTGTTTTTCTTTTATGTGCATTACATACAATGGAAAATATCTAGGATAATTCCATATTTGAAACTGCAATATTAAAAATTCCTTCTCAGAATGCAGAAGACAATCTGGCAATGATGGGATAGTCATGATTAAATTATGTGACTTCTTCAACAGGTTATATCCAGTTAACTTTGGTTAATGGGTTGTTTACTCACGCAGTTTTGCAAGTGATGAAACTGCTGTTTCTTTGTTTTTTTCTTAGTTGCTGCTAGCACAGCTCATGAGGTAATATTTATTTATTAGCAGTTTATTTTGTTGTTGTTATAGCCCATATTTATCCTCCTTTCACCGAACAGCATCAGACGCTAAATATTGGACGATTAGCGCACTTTCTATTGCAATGACTACTTTGCGGTAGGAGGAATCCACGTCCACTGAATTTGCTGCTTTTTCGAAGCCACCAAGCAGAGATAATCATCGTAAAGCGTTTTATCCAAGAACGCAACAACGTGACCACGGTGCGGGTTAAACCCAGATCATGCAATCAGGATTGCTGTAAAAACGACGCGTTTACTCTCTCAGCCACGCTTCCAACAAAGTGATCAACAAACCATTCGTCAAAGAGACATACAATAACTGACTAAACTACAGCACACTAAAAACATTAATTGACAAATACCCAATATCTTGTAGTTATTAATTTATCATGCTAATTAAAATGAGAAGTATTTACACCACAAAGATCATGATCAGCTGTTCAAAACCAAAACAAATTACAACAACACCTATCTTTTTACATGATGTTTTGCAATGGGTTTAATGAAATTTTCCACACCATTTTGTTGTAGGCGTTGGATATTGCATCACAAAAGTTTCTATCACAAACATTATTATCTTATAAGTATAATCTATAATAATTTACGTAACCACCTTCATATCTTTTAGAATAAAATGGTGTTGATTTTTTTTCAAGAACACCATTGCAAAGCCTTTGTCAAATGCTAGATTGCAACTGCTGCATGTTGATTCCAACATAAAAAGAAAATCAGCATAATCAAATTCCTTTTACTGTTTACAGTTTAGAGATGAGTTAATCCATGCTTAATTTATGTTTTTTTGTGAAATGTCAAGCCATGTTCTAGAATCTTCTCTAAACTTGGCATGGGGGTAGAACAGAGTAAAAAAACCTCTTTGCAAAAAATGTCACCTTTCTAGCACAATCTGTTCCTCAGATATGGCCTTTTTAAAATTGCTTGAATAAGTGAATTTTGAGGATACGCATGAGTGATTTCGACGTTTAAGGTTCAAAGTTGAGGTAGGAGGATGCAGTAAATTGCTATCCCCCATTTTTGACCATGCCAAATCCAATAAAACTGGTATTTTTAAGTTGAAAACATTGTTTTTGGAGTTAAGTAATAATTTAGGTGTTTCTCTTTGGGCCTCAATTATGGGGTGCTCTGAATTTTTTTTGTCTTAAAAAATGTTTTAACCCCATCTTGGATGACAACTTTTCATGGCTAATATGAAACCAAGCTTTGTCAAGCTGATTTAACATGTACTATAGAGCATCAAAATTAATGAACCAAGCATTTCTTCAGTTTTTCATTTTAGAAACATATCACATACAATAACCAACTTTTTCAATGCTGTTTTCTTAAATATAACTCTATTACTTTTTAATAGTAACCTTGCTTTGTTTAAAGGAAGCATGAAAGGCAAGTCTTTGCTATTTATCAAAATTAGCTAGATATTTTGCAAGCTGTGCATGCTCATACTAAACGTGTTGACCTCTGTTAGACACAATACCGATCGAAAATCACCATATAAAACTTCAACACAATGTCAGAAATAGTGTATCAGTAACCAAAAGCATTCACGTCATTAACCTGATTTTTATATCTTTTTAACCCACCATTTGAGAATTCAATTAGACATAAAAAATAGCTAGTCTTTGAATGAAAGCTAATAAGTTCACAATTAACACTGCAGAATTTAGTGCATAAAACTACCATACAAAAACCAAAAATCTTATGTGATGGTCGTCCAATAGCTGTAAATAGTAAAGTTTTTGGGACAATTGATTGAAGACAACGTTAACTTTGACACTTATCTAAAATTTTTTGAACGTAAAATCGCCTACGCAGTGGATATACTCAATAAATTGAAATGCTATTTCCCCAAGTAAATTCTTTTGCAACTCTATCATGTATTAATTTATCTTCATCTTCTTTATGCGATTCCCATAGAGGGCACCTACAAATCTTATCTATACAGTATATTAATTCTTCAAAACAAAGCTGTTAAAATTGCTAACCAGACAAAATGGAATTCCAGCGTAAACCCTACATATACCAAACTAAATGTCTTGAAACTGAACTAACTTTACCAATATAAAGTAGGTAAAATAATGTATAATTTATACCATAAGCGACATCCATGTAACCTAAACTAATACTTCACAAAGTCCAATGTCAGACATTCCCACCCTACCCGCTACTCCACTTCTCTCATATTTACTATCCCATTTATGAAAAGGGCAAAACTGCAACAATCTTTCTTATACCAGGGTGTTAAAACCTGAAACTCAATTCCCCAGAACATCAAAATTTTCTCCATGTGTAAGTTTAAATCTGATTCTAAACAGTTCTTTTTAGCAATATCTAACTAGAATTGGCTCCTTTCATCTCTCTAAAAGCAATAACTTCATATAGACCAGGAGCTCTTTTGAGCAAAAAGATGCATAATCGGGGGCTGTTTGACTAGATGACTGTAACAGGTCCCTTCCAGTCTCTGGTCATGAAACAAGTTATTTTTTGTTTTGCTATTGTAACCTATTTTTTATGCAGCGTGTCATTTACTGCATTTTAAAGCAACAAATAACAAATTGAACTTGATTTCAAGAATATGCATTGGGATGTAGTTTGAAACTTTCAAATAATGATAAAATAAATTAACAATTTTGAATTGATTGTACAATGGATTTACGCCAATGTAAACTATAAATTTTGAAGCTAATTAGACTTAACAAGCTTATTATTAATTTTCTCAGTACGGTACATTGTTCTTAATCATTAAGACTTAGTTGTTCAATTGTTTAATTGCCTAAAAAGTTTGTAGATTCATCCACTAAATGAAGTAAAAGGAGTGTCAATTGTGCAAATAATTTGATTGTATGGAACAGTACAAATGTCATCTTGCTCAGGCCAATAAAATGATGGTGATGGGCCATGTGGGCACATAAACTTAAAATCAACTTCCAATTGTGGTTCATTTACACTTAAAATGAGACCCACCTAGCAATGAAAGTTATACCAGCACAGAGCACGCCTCAAAATCCATGCTCTTAACCTTTCGATACACTGCTGGTGAAAAATAAAATGTTGCAGAAAAGTTTAAGTCTGAGCAAATGTACTTGCATCTAATTTGATTCGCTGATATTGGGTGATAAAACTGATAGGAACGTGTTCCAGGATATTCAAATATGTTTTAAGGAAGCAACTACGCTTTGAATGTGGCAAATGAAAAAAAAGCTCTAAACAATGCCCTAGTTATCATTTACACCTGACAATACATTATGTTATATTAGCTTGACAAAGCTTGGTTTCATATTAGCCATGAAAAGTTGTCATCCAAGATGGGGTTAAAACATTTTTTAAGACAAAAAAAATTCAGAGCACTCCATAATTGAGGCCCAAAGAGAAACACCTAAATTATTACTTAACTCCAAAAACAATGTTTTCAACTTAAAAATACCAGTTTTATTGGATTTGGCATGGTCAAAAATGGGGGATAGCAATTTACTGCATCCTCCTACCTCAACTTTGAACCTTAAAAGTCGAAATCACTCATACGTATCCTCAAAATTCACTTATTCGAGCAATTTTAAAAAGGCCATATCTGAGGAACAGATTGTGCTAGAAAGGTGACATTTTTTGCAAAGAGGTTTTTTTACTCTGTTCTACCCCCATGCCAAGTTTGGAGAAGATTCTAGAACATGGGTTGATAGCCTGTCAAATCAAGCATGGATTGACCCAAACATAGAACACAAACTGTGGTACATTCTCCCACAACACTAAGTAAACAAATCAGTTTTCAACAAAAATATTTAATTACCAAGGTAACCTTGTAACTCTTACTTTTGATATACATGATTCATTCGAACTCGAAAAAAATGACATGGGAATTTTCCAAATACTTCCATGCTAAGGATCAGTAAGCCTAAAATGTTTAAACTAGAACCACACTGTATGATACTCCTGACTATGGCAGACCAACCAATGCAGCAATGAGCAGTGCTTCTGGCTTAATCAATGCATATCAACCAGCAGCAAAAACTAAATTGTAGACCTAAATTATTGTTTCTGTTTGTTTCTGTCAGTATCACTCAATTAAATATAGGTAGCTTAATAAGTACGCTGTACCATGTATGGTACCGCACTAGATCAAAGGACAAGTATTACGCATACGCCACGATGAATCAACAAAAAAAAAGTTTAGCACAAACATTTTACTGGTACCAAACCATATCGTATCTTATCTCAAATGAAAGCCTAGGCAAAGCTCCACATTTGGCTATAAATTATAAAAAAAAGCTTCACTTAAAATTGTCAAATTGTCACAAGAACAATTTTGCATTTAAGTAGCCTGTTAGGTGTTAACGAGCAGGCTAATATGGTAACAGATAACGTCTGATGAGTAGAATATTGCGAAAAATTATATACAGGCAAAACCAGCAAAATGTACGCTAGGCTATCAGGCTATGGTAGTTTCAGTAGAAAAGCTAAAAGTGAGTGAGAAACATTCCAGTATCACTTTGTTTTAGGCTAGACGGTAATACAGATCAACCTAAAAACAGCAATTCCGACAGGAAAACTTGAATGTTGCACTGGTATAAACTTTAACTTCACAGCTTAACCACCACGCCTTAACTAAACCCTAAAGTAATCCTAAACCGAGCAAACCAGCAAATTGCAATGTCTGAATATGTAAACTGGCTGACTAAGCGACCAGTGACTGCCTGTCATGTACGGTACTTTGCCGCTCCTAGGTGTCTACTACTGTACATGTGACCTACCGTACCTAGCGATGATGCCAGCGAGGGCTCTTTAAAAAACATCAAAACCAGGCTTTTTCAACAAATTTCCAACAGATGCATCAATAAACATAGGTGAAACTGGGCTGAAGATCTTCGAGCCAAGTCAACTGGCCACAAACAAATTGACTGCGAACCAACAATTTTGTAACAGTGATTTCGTCACTGATTTCGTTGCTGTGAGTTTGTCACAAAGTGAGGGTTTGGGCAAGATGGCTCTGGGGATAGTAAAAATATATTTAGGATAGCCCTTCTCAGCCAATCGGCATTGTTCACGGTCAGTATGTTCGCGGTCAGTTTGTTCATGGTCAGTTTGTCGTGGTCAGTTATCGTGGACCCGAAGATCTTTCAGCTTTTATGGAGAAAATCCTTATTTAAATTTGGTGAACTGGTGAAGAACTTTTTTTTTAATTTTATTTTGGAGATCACTATTTTGTCAACCTTTTACAGTTAGCAAACCAACTTCGAAATATTACAGAGTAAAGACCTTTTTTTTGGGGGGGGGGGGAGATCACCTTATTTTCAGATTTTCAAAACTGTTACCAGTATTTGTGTAGGCCTAGGTTCAATTCCAAAATCGAATTTTAATTAAAAGGCAGAGGCTGCTATTATGTTAATGTTAAGTAAGAATAAGAAAACCTCTATTCTAGCTCTTACCCCAACCCTAAACCTAACCCAAACTCAAACCCTAGCTCTAACCATAATGCTAATCCTAACCAAAACTCAAAATCTAACCCAAACCCTAACAATAATTAGAAACAAAAGAGTAAATGAGCAATTGACTGAATCAGTGAATATGCACTCACTCTTTGCTCTCGTATTCTCTTTATGGGCATTACATAATGTATGGTAACACAAGCCACTTCGTAATTAAAAGAATCAGATTTGCTCGTAAAAGCAAATGCTGAATCGTGAATTCAGAATTACATAACGGTAGGCTACATCATATTTCCACCAAAAATATCAGACATTAGATTGCAGACCAAAAACTTCAGATCTAATGTAAAAACATCAAATGTGGCATTTGTAGACCTTTTTACATGAAGCTTCAATGCAAAGGTGTTCATGAAAAAAATCAACATCATTTCATCATACTGTACAACATAGCCTAAATAACACATTAAGATATCATGGTCGTTATGAGTAGGCTACTTTTTACTTGATTACTGGTATATGGTAATAGCCTACTAGGCTAATGTCGTGTAACTCGTGTCGTGTTACAAGCTTCTACGATGCAATAGCCAATATTTATGACAAAATAGTGTGAACGTTTTTCATAAACACCATTGCAAAACCTCACGTAAAAATGTTGACTGCAACCTCGAGTCCTAGACTAGAATAGAGAACTCTACCTAGACGATGCCAGTGGAAAGTTCACATTGATTTCCAAAAACTGACGTTTGCGCCAACTGGCGCGGAAAACGTAACTGATGCGTTGGCACGGCGCAAAAACCATTAAGCCAAGCAAAAGCTCTTTTAGTCATCAACAGAGGTAAGGTAGAGGCCAAGGCCTCCAAAAATATCCGAGGCCAGGGACCAACTTTTTGAGGACAGACCCTCTCGAGGCCAAGCACGGAAATGCTCGAGGCCAAGGCCATGCTATTTGAATAAGGGTTGGAAATCGATTCTTTTTGAATAAGGGATTAGGGATGTGTAAATTATCTACAAGTAGTTTCTATTGGTAATGTAAATAGGCGACATTTAACTGTTATAATTGATTAAAAGTTAGCTGATAATCTGAAAACGAAATGGATCAAGAAACAGTTACTACCTTTATTGAAGAAATTTTGAACAATACGGACATACTTAAAAATCTATTGCCAAATACTCGTTTGAACGTGGGGACAAAGCAGAAGAAATTCCCCAAGAGAAACCGAAAATTGATATGGCTAAAACGGTGATCGGGCGTTTGGATAATACTGCGAGACTGGTGAAGAAGCAGGATTTTGTGAAGGATGTCGCAGAAAATGTTGCTCATATCATAATAAAAATAATGATTTCGTTAAGTCTATAGAAAAAGCCATAAACATGAAAGTGGAAGAAAAAGTAAAAAAAAACTCGAAATGGAAATAAAACTGGCAAAAATAAAATGGAAAGTCTGGAACAGTATTCCAGGTGCAATCAGCGATGGCGGAACCATTTTGAAAGTGGGGGGGCCCAAAGTCTATCCAGTTTTTTCACCTACAGCGCATAACGCGCAGTTATAAGCTTCCAGCGATTTTCGTTGTTTTAGCACTAGCTACTGCAAATGCAGCATGTCGCTAAAGGTTACCGAAATAACGCAGTTCGTTTAAAAAAGTGCGCCAATAAATGTTATTCCAAGCTGTAATTAATTATCATTCATCAAAAACTATAGCAATAATATTAGACCTATCCAATATCCATACTAAAACACTCGCAAATTTAGTCACCGCAAAAATGCTGCATTGTTATTTGTTCGTAAACACACTGCAAATGTACACATTAAACTCGACATACAGCCCGATAAAAAGGAGGATACCTGATAAGCTACGACCTTGCCTCAATTTTTTTCTTGAAATGTATAGGATATACTGACCAATTTTTTCCCTTTGTTTACATATTACATTTCAGGCTTTTAAACAGGGTGTCGAACCGTTTCAAATAACGGTTCGGGTTCAGGTTTAGCTCCTGCTCAAATTATTTTAGCGATTCAGGTTTGGTTCGGGTTCACTTGAGCACCATTTTCGAGGTTCAGGTTCATTCAAGTTAAATATTACTGGTTCAGGTTCGGTTCGGGTTCATTGACTTAAAATTCAACTGTCGTTACTCGTTTCGTCCAGAAAAAAAAGGAGAAATTGCTGATCCTGTTGATGATCATCACTGCTCTTATTGTGCGTGTACCAGCGTCAGCGGCATCCGGATATGGAAAAAAATATTCTTACTTTTGTTAGGGGTTCAGGTTCGGTTTGGGTTCACTTGAGCACAATTTTGAGGGTTCAGGTTTGGTTCAGGTTCACTGAAGTAAAATTTTGCTGGTTCAGGTTCGGTTCGGGTTCACCAAAATGAAACGGTTCATTCGGGTTTACGGTTCGGGTTCAGGTTTGGTTCGACACCCTGCTTTTAAACCCCCAATATTTTTTAAAGTTCCGAATCCTGTACACCATAGTCTTGCTTAAATGTACGAGAACTTAATTTTTTTGTAGTAACGTATAGCTCAACAAAAATTTGCCAAAATCTCCAGTATTTGATCACGGTTAATTTTGCGACTGCGATTCCACTAGCTTGTCCGCTTGACTTAAAAATAAACTCAGCTTATCATATTATGGTCTAATGCAAACCGTAAATTGTAAAAGGCAGTTTAATATTTCTATTCCAAACCAAGTCTTCAGCCCTCCGTTTAGCTAAATTTGCAAACTTACTTATCATTATGGGAGTACCAGTAGGGGAAGTATGGGACCATTAAACCGTTTTTTACTTTTTTGCGATGTGTGCGTATTCTTCAAGTATGATTGTGAAGTGTTGTCGAAAATAAACTTTAAGCTTGAGCAAATTTGTGTAGGCAAAACCGTTAGCTAACCTTCACGTCTTCCTTGTAAAAACTGCTGCTGAAAATTGCCACTTTTTTGGTCCATTAGTCCCCAAGGGGTGGGTCCGTTGGACCACCCTAGAGGGACCTTTAGACCATTTGTCCAAAATTTACGCAAAAAGCATTTTTTATTCAATAAAATGATTGCTAGCGAACAAGAACAAAAAGCCTTTGTATCTCTTTTTTTTTTTGCAGAGGAGATGCAGACTCGGCGACCGTGCAGCCCTAATGGTTGCAACTCTGGTTTTCCGCTTCCCTTCGTCACTGCGTGCTTTTTGCTTTCGTTATCTTTTTATTACCGCTTATTAATAATTGGCAATAAAACATTCAACTGAACTGAATACATAGAATACTACAATAAAAACAAAGATTAGGTCTTGGCCGGCTCCGCTAAATAACGGAGTTTTCACATGCAACATTCCAAAAATCAAAATGCATTATATTCCATAGAGACCGAGGGTCCACATCAAACTTTAACAATCCAACAAGGCGTTTTGTACTCACCACTGGGTATGAAACAGAAAGCGCCTTCATTAAGTCAGTTGGCTTGGCGCTGGCTATGGCATCCTCTTCGGGGTAAAAAAATCTTTATTTTTCATAAAGTTTTCATAAACTTGACTTCATAATCATCATCTTCATCCTGTTCATCAATAATACAAGCAATAAAATAGCAAAGTGAGTTCGTTTTTAAAAAGATCTTGACCAGCACATAGTCCCCCACATTCTTTCTTTGAGCTACTGATGCATCATCTAGGACTTTTACTTCACCTGCAGTTGTATTCTAATCACCAGAATTAAAAACATCCGATGAATCAGAATGAGAAAAGATTTCAATCCAGCTCTCACTGCTGCTTGTTGAATCTCTTCTTGACACAGTCTGCAAGTGAATTTTTTGCTTTGCCATCGTAAAAGGAGTCTATTCTATTTTGAAGTGATGGTTATTGGAACGACCGACGCTCGCGTCGCGTGTTCCTTTGTTTTTACTCGGCCATTTTCTAACTAATGAGTACGAGATTTCAGACTTTTGCTTATAACTCGAGAACCGTTTGGTCTAACTACATGAAATTTTGACAGCAGTTTGAGATTAATGAGTTTTATGTTTGTACCAAATTTCGAGGCAATCGGTCACGTGACTTCGGGTTTATGACCCGAAAACCGCCCCGAAAGTTTGGCGTAAAAAGCGGTCTAAGTCAAAAACGGCTTAAGTACGGCAAAAAATATTTCTCATGGTTATATGTCTTAAGATATTCTTTCATCCCTACCAACCCACTTTCGGCCGCGATGAGGTTTTTTTCTTATTTTTTTCCTTTTTTTTCTTCCTAAATCTTGTACGCTCGAGTTCTCCTAAACCACAAAACATAGAAATCTAATTTTTGTGTGAAGTTGTTGAGGTACATACGCAATTGTGTCTCCTGAAATTTTTTTGGGGCAACTCCCCCGGGAACCCCCCCAAAATGGGCCCCAAAAAATCAATTTTTTGAACGGCTCAAGCTAGGGTGCCAGTTTTTTTTGATATCAGTAGATATTTGAGAGACAAATATTTTGACGTAATTTGGGGGTACCACTCCCCCGGGGACCCCCCCAAATGGACCCCCCCAAAAACAAATTTTTTTAACCATATAACCTAGGGTGCCATTTTTTTTTGATATCAGTAGATATTTAAGAGAGAAATATTTAGACATGATTTGGGGGTACCACCCCCCCGGAAACCCCCCAAAATGGGGCCCCAAAAAATCAAATTTTTGAACGGCTCAAGCTAGGGTGCCAGTTTTTTTTGATATCAGTAGATATTTGAGAGACAAATATTTTGACATAATTTGGGGGTACCACCCCCCCGGGGACCCCCCAAAAACAAATTTTTTAACCATTTAACCTAGGGTGCCATTTTTCTTTGATATCAGTAGATATTTAAGAGAGAAATATTTTGACGTGGTTTGGGGGTACCACCCCCCCGGGAACCCCCCCAAAAAATCAAATTTTTGAACGGCTCAACCTAGGGTGCCAGTTTTTTTTGTTATCAGTAGATATTTGAGAGACAAATATTTTGACATAATTTGGGGGTACCACCCCTTCGGGGACCCCCCCAAATGGACCCCCCAAAAATAAATTTTTTAACGATTTAACCTAGGGTGCCATTTTTCTTTGATATCAGTAGATATTTAAGAGACAAATATTTTGACATAATTTGGGGGTACCACCCCCCGGGGACCCCCCCAAAAGCAATTTTTTTACCATTTAACCTAGGGTGCCAGTTTTTTTTGATATCAGTAGATATTTAAGAGAAAAATATTTTGACATGATTTGGGGGTACCACCCCCCCGGGGACCCCCCCAAAATGGGGCCCCAAAAAATCAAATTTTTGAACGGCTCAAGCTAGGGTGCCAGTTTTTTCTGTTATCAGTAGATATTTAAGAGACAAATATTTTAACATAATTTGGGGGTACCACCCCTTCGGGGACCCCCCAAAAATAAATTTTTTTAATGATTTAACCTAGGGCGCCAGTTTTTTTTTGATATTAGTAGATATTTAAGAGATAAATATTTTGACATGTTTGGGGTACCACCCCCTCGGGAACCCCCCAAAATGGGGCCCCAAAAATCAATTGTTTGAACGGCTCAACTTAGAGTGCCAGCTAGTGTTTTATGATATCAGTAGATATTTAACTGACAAATATTTTGACATAGTTTGGGGGTACCACCCCCCCGAGGACCCCCCAAATGGACCCTCCAAAAATCAATTTTTTGAACGGCTCAACTTAGAGTGCCAGTGTTTTATGATATTAGCAGATATTCAACAGACAAATATTTTGACATAGTTTGGGGGTGCCACCCCCCTGGGGACCCCCCAAATGGACCCCCAAAAATGAATTGTTTGAAAAGCTCAACTTGGGTGCCAGTCTGTTTTGATATCAGCAGATATTCAACAGACAAATATTTTGACATAGTTTGGGGGTGCCACCCCCCCCCAGGGACCCCCCAAATGGACCCCCAAAAATCAATTTTTGAACGGCTCAAGCTAGGGTGACAGTGTTTTATGATTTCAGGAGATATTTAACTGACAAATCTTTTGACTCAACTTTTCTGGAGGTTCCATAATCAGATATTTTTGAATAATTGCTGATTTTACGGTAGACAAAAAGTACTTTTGAGCGTCACAGCATTAGCTGTGCGTCGGTCGTTCACTGGGTTTGCTGGCAAACTCCCATCTAGTTACTGCTGATTTTACTTTGTTTGTTTTTCGTCGCGGGGCCTGCATTAGCCTTAGGATATGGTAGGATATCTTCAAGTAAACTGATCTCATCATCATAGCAGATTTGGAGTTGAAGTGATGATGTTGAAGCATCCAGACTCACAGATGATATGTCTGGGCCAGGCTCGTCAGCAGCGATTTTCATTACAGGGACATCAGAAATTCATCTTCCAAACACATGTGGGGGTTAAATGGATAAATTCCTGTTGCTTTAAATCCAGCTGTAATGTTTTTCACTGTAACTGCGCTCTCGCAAGCTTTTTCAGAGATTTCTGTAATTTCGTAACTTGAAATCGTACTCCTTGGATACGATGTTAAACAAGCATTGCAAAATGTAGCATAATACCGCTTGAATTGGCCATAAACTGCTATGTCTAAAGGCTGCTTTTGATGACTGCGTTTTGGTGGAAAAGTATTTATGTGGACTCCTCTTTTTCTTGCCTTTGCAACTGCTTCAATGGAAAGATGACTGATGAGGTTGTCTAGGGAAAGAATAGAAGGGTTTTCTGGGGTCGGATTCATAAATTTGAAAAAATGCGCAAGAGCTTGTGTGGAAAAATGTCGCTATTCATCCATCCGCTACGACAGGCAACCCTAAAACCTTGCGGTGGAGTTCCTTTTAGCACTGGTTTAAACTTGGAAACCTTTGGACCACTGGTCTAAAGGTCCCTGCCTTAGCCGGTCCATTGGTCCCTTAGTCCGCCAGTTTTTAGTGAAGCGGAAAGCGAAGTTGAAGATAATGCATCTTTCAAATAACCTGCACTGCATCATAACTAAGCTGCTACCTACTATTGCTAAACTTATTTTTTGGGCTCTGATGTCGCCACACTTTGCAGCAATTAAGTCACCAAATAATTTCTTATAAGTTACTTTTAGTGCATCAAAACAGTTTGCTAAACGGCTGCCTTAACTTGCTTCGCTTTGCCATTTTTTATCTACTCGATGTTGCCATGTTCAAAAAAGAAATATTTTAATTCAAATCCGTATCTTCAATTGTTTTTAGTTTTTTTTTTTTGAGATAAGTGCTATGGTCCAAATGTCCCGGGGGTCCAAGGGACCCACATCTCCCCTACTGATTCGACTATCATAGCTTGAACTTAAATCGCTGGCAAGGCCACTAGCATTATCCGAATTTTCGTCGCTATCTTCCCCTTGGTTTATTATCGGCTGCTTAGATAGAGGTTCTGAACTTGACTGTTCTGCTAAAAAACGATGTTATCTTTTTCGTTTTATTTCTATATTAGCATTAGAAACGTGCTAAGCTCAACAGCAACATACACAAATAACACATAATGATTGCAAAGTCTCTTAAACACGCTTTTTAGAGCAAGCGTCGTTTGAGGCATTCCATTTTGGCGTCCTTCCAAAAGTTACTTGAAACGCTTGAACGCAAAATATAAAGATTGCGTCGCTTCTTCCTTTTCCAGATTCAACATGTTACTTTTTGCGTTAGTATCCATTCGCTATTTACTATTTTTGTGGTGGTCAAGAACAAAAAAATGAACAAATTATCTGAGAAAATAATGTAGCATCCTACTCATTTTTTACACCACAAATTAACCTATAATTGTTCATCAGCTGCACACCAATCAAATTCGCTCCTATTTCGTCCATGACGCTTATAATAATTACGTAACAATGCAAAGAATGGCGGCTGAGGTACAATAACCTTGGAGAGGGGAGGTTATTTTTAGAGATTTGAAATTACTTTCAAAATAACGTAAACATCGTATACGTAGTTGCAAAAATGACAGCCTCACAGGTATTAAACCTAAACCGAAGGTATCGTACTCTTGACACGAGCATCACAATTGGGAATGGAATCGATCTCGTGTTAAGCTCAACAGAAGAAATTACGCTACAAAAATTATTTTGAGTCATCGTCGTAAAAGTCAATGCATATAGTCCAATGCCTTCCCACCCGGTTAGGAGTGTTAGTCTGCATTCTACGCCTTCTGGTTTCGACATCTATGATATTAAGTTGCAAAAACATTTTTCAGCAGTGTTATTTTAGAAAAAAATCACGTAACTTAGGGCCCCCCTGAAAAAAGAGTGGTATATGAAATTTAAGGCAATTGCACCCATAGGTGGCGGCCCCCTGGTTCCGCCACCTATGGGTGCAATTGCCTTAAATTTCATGGTTTACCCTACAATGAAAATTACAGACAAGTTAATTCAGCAATTCTGCTTCAATAAATTAGGTGTCGAGATATATGATACAGATTTGGATCGATCTCATAGGCTATTTACCAAATCAGTTTCAACCGACCCGGCAATAATTGCAAAATTTGTGACGCACAACATCAAAAGCGGGATCTATTTTCGTAAAAGATATCTAAAAAAAGCAAGATATCTAATCACAGAGTCACTTGCAGAAACAAGCAAAAAGTGTATGGAGAAACTTGAAAGGCAAAGAAAGCAGAAAGAAATTTATGCTTTTTGTTCCATAGATGGTATGTTTCACTTCAAAATATCTGCTAACCAGCAAAAAATCACAATTGATGATTACTCAACATTTTTAGATGACTAACAGCCTACTATTTTACCCCTATTTTCAGCCAATAGAAACAATGCATGAGTAGAGTGTGCACCAATAGCGTCGGCAGCGTGGCCGAATGGGTAAAGGCGTCGTTTTTACGACGACCCTGATCGAATGCGGTGGGTTCAACCCGCACCCTGGTCACGTTGTTGCGTCCTTGGATAAGACGCTTTACGATGGTTATCTCTGCTTGGTGGCTTCGAACAAGCAGCAAATTCAGTGGACAAGAATTCGAAGATATCCACAGTAGAGATGGTGCGGTGCACAAAATTCTTGTCCGCAAACTGCACCGCACCGCTCAATTCTATCCGCATACCGCACTGCACCGCAAAAAGTTTGTGAACTTAATACACCGCACCGCAAATCCTACCGCAAGCCAAAATATAATGGTTAACAGTATTGCGTAACACCAATACTGTATCTTACTGCATGCAAAATTACAAACCAAACAGGTAGGCACCCCATGGTCCACCTGATGCTAGTTAAACAATAGCTTCAGATAATGGTTTGGTCTAAACTGTTACTTAACTACACAAGCCAATTAACCCAACCTTTGATGATAGGTCTCAGTTCAATTTTAACTAATAAAAAAATATCCCAATCATGAATCAAACCATGGACATTACCGGTATGTTTGGAATACTGAATACCAATATATCAGCACTTCCACTTCAGAAGTTCCAACTGCCAAAGTTTGATGGCTGCATTCATGCAAACAGTAGCACTGAAAGCACAGTCACATCTGACATTATTACTAGGCTTGCCAGAGTAAGTCATGGTCATGCTTGATATGGTAAGTTACAATGTACTGCTCAAAGTTTCTTAAACTTAAGGTGAAGAATTGTTATGCAAAAGTAGTTTTAACCATTCCATCTTATTTTTTGTAACCAGTATCACATATGCTATGGGAATACTAATAAGTACAAATGAAAAAAGTGGTTTAACATTAAGCACATTGTGCTTCTGCACAATCAGTCAACGAGCATCGACATGTTGAATTTGAACCATAATACAAGCAACAGAGCAATTATTACTAACTATAACATCTATATCTATCGTTGATTTCGAATGGAGAGATAAAGATACACTGACATCTCAATATGGCTCCTCTTTGAAACAATGAAATCTGAGGCTACTTTACGCAGTACAGTACAAGAATAGGTTGGCAAGTGGGGTTGGGTGACTGATGGTGATGCCACCTACAATCACACAAAAAAATTTCAAACTATCAATCAGAAACTTCTAACTTACTGCTCACACTACAATACTCTAGTACTGTAGATTCAAGCAGTCAATAAAATTTTGTCATGCTCTCAGTAGCCTACCACTACAGACTAATGCATCAATGATAAACTTTAATTTTCAATGTAATGGAACCTTTAGTTTCTGGAAATAGCTACTAGCCTGCTAGCCTTGGAACTGTGATACACTGGCATATATGCAACAAACTCAACTTTACTAGGCTACGCGTCAAAAAGCTAAAGTAGACTTACCGTACCAGACTACTAGTACACAGTAGCCTAGTCCCTGAGTCGTCAGTATAAGCAACTCTGTACTGGTATTTCATTAGGCCAACCAGTATCACATATCGGTATGATACATCAGGCTACAGTATTGGTACAAGTTGTGTACCGGTACTTACAAGTAGTACCAGTAAGTAGGCCTATCGGTACCTGCTTACAGTTTGACTATTATTAATTGTCAAACTCTATTCAGGTACCGATATTTACAGTACTACTTGCAAGTATAGATTTGTGCCAAATACTGTAATAGTACCGGTAATATCACTTTATCTGTTAGTGTCTGGTGTTACGCAGTATAGCCTATACCGGTGTGCAATGGCCTAGGGTATTACCATTAGTATCGGTACAGAATTAACGACTAGTGCACCAGCCTATCCAGCCCAACTCAGAGCTTACCAGTACAAGCTGCATTACTACTACCGGTAGGGCGTTAGACTGTAGATACGCTCGGTAGGCCTATGATTTGAAGGTTACACCTAGGCTACCGGTACACCATGGTACCTAACAGGCTACATTGAGACTGAATTTAACAACTGAGATAGAGTGGCTGATTCCTAACCTACTCCTAAGAAGTGGTCTCATCCTCCACGCTGCAGCTGCACTGCACTGCAAAAATACTGGAATTTTTCACGCTGCGCGGCGCTGTTGGCTAACCGCGTACGCTGCGCGGCTACCATCTCTAATCCACAGGAACATTGGATCATCGGAAACTCCTAAGCAGGTGCGGATTCCTCCAATCACGAAGTAGTCCTGGTAATGAAAAGTGTGCGGATTGTCCAACAAGTTAGCGTCTGACGCTGTCCGGTGACAGGAGGATAAATATGCGCTACAACAACAACAACAACCTTGTGTTCTTGACTCTGTTCCAACTGTCTTTAGTTGCTGTTTTTTTTTTTGTTTTTTGTTTTTTCATTTTCAGGACTAGAAGCGACTTAAACATACCTGTTAAATATTAATGTGAAGTGTGTACAGAACCTTGTAAAAAAATCAGGCTGCGATTCTCTGTGACCTTTGTAAAAATTGGATTCATTTTAAATGTAGCAAGACAACCAAATCTCAATTTCATGAATTAGGCTCTTTAATCCAAGATTATTTTTGTCCGAATTGTTACATTATTATTTTCCCTTTCCAAAATGAAGACGATCTGGTATTCCATAACTTAGCTCTTAGGAGTCCGGTTAACAATGACAAACATAAAAAAAACGATTAATCATAAAATCTATAATAGACTTATCAAAAAGAATGCGTTGCACAAAATGAATATAATTGACGTAGATAATTCACAGTACTGTACCACAGACAACTTGGACAGTATGGACAAAAAAATGCAAATTTAGTCTGCTGGGTATCAATATTAGAAGTATAAATGCAAATTTTGAAAAATTAGAAGAATTGTTAATAAATTTCCAATTATTACCTGATATAATCGCCTTAAGTGAAACAAAATTAAAGTAAAAGGCGGTGAATCATCCAACCAATTACGGTGGTTTACAATAGCTAAAATTGAACTATAATTTTTCATATTTTTTGTTTCGATTTTGGGGCTGCGGTTGCAAAGATATTCAACGAATGCAAAAAGATATACCCCGACTAAAAGTTTTTGGAAACTCTGAGTTTTGTTCTTCCCGCCAAAACCACAGTTCTCTAAACTATTAGGCCAACTGTGGTTTTGGCGGGAAAAATAAAACTCAGAGTTTCCAAAAACTTTTAGTCGGGGTATGTCTTTTTCTATTTGTTGAATATCTTTGCAACCGCAGCCCCAAAATCGAAACAAAAAATATAAAACATTATAGTTCAATTTTAGCTATTGTAAACCACCGGAATTGGCTAGATGATTCACCGCCTTTAAACCAGCATTACAGAGAATCGCTGCCTTGATATAATTTCTTTCGCAAAGGCACAACTATACTAATTATGGTGGGGTGGGTTTATTTGTTAAAGAGCATTTATCCATTTCCATAACTAAAGACTTTGAGTTAAATTGTACAGCTTGTGAGGACTTGTGGGTGGAAATGCCTATAGATGAAAACAAAAAATGTGTAATTGGTATTACATACAGGCATCCAAAGCAGAAACAAGTAGAGTTCCACAAAGCTTTTGAGAGAGTATTAGGTAAACTAAACTACAAAAAGATACTTTTGTACATTGGAGGTGACCTTAACGTCGACTTAATCAAGTATGAAACTAACAATCTCATAACGCAATTTGTTGGTATGACATACAGTTTAGGCTGCATACCATTAATAACTCAACCAACTTGAGTAACTTCTACAAGCACAACACTTATTGATCATGTGTACACAGTACTTAAATTGTAAAATTTTGCATGGGGAGACGTTTTTGCAGCCTTAACCAAACGCATTTGGCTTGCGAAAGTTCTTCAGTGGAAATTACGTAATTCTGTCGCCGAATTTGAATGAAGACCAACAAAAGAAAGTCTTTCCGGAAATTGAAGTGTTTTTTCCTTGAAATCAGGTGAAGCCCAAAAAAAAAAAGGTCTTCGCCGCAATTTGGGACTATATTTAGCCGGAATTTGAAGGATTTATTCAGTGCTGGCTGGCTCTTTTTCGTCTGATTGTCATGCGCTCAAATCTCGATGGGGGGACGCTAAATCTCGATGGGGTGACGCGTCTCCCCGCGTTCCCCCTACAATTTAAGTACTGTGTGTACACCAACAATGTTGTTGATGCTGGCAATAGCTTTATATTGGAAAGTGATGTGATCATATGAGTGATCATTTCCCAGTAGTTGTAAATTCAAACTTAAATCTACCAAAACATGACAAATCAGGTATTTCATATATAAGAGATGCAAAACATTTTGACATGGAATTATTTCTGCAAGGTTTGTCTACAGCAATGACGCAGCTACAAGAAAGCCCAACAATAGAAGACCTCAAAACACATACAGCAGCATTCATTAATTCATTTAAAAACGTGTTAAATAAACATCTCCCGCTGCATAAAAGAAGCAGAAAAGAACCAAAACTCCGCACGAAATTATGTATATCTAAAAAATGTTTCAATTAATAAAGGAAAAAAACTTATTATACAAAAAATGCATGAAAAGTAACATAACAGAAGCTTGGGTTGAATACAAAAAATGTTGAAATAAATTATCCCACATTAAGGAAAATGCCAAAAAGCTTCATTACCATACCCTAATAAATGAAAACAAAAATAATACTGCAAAATTATGGAAAACCATTAAAGATATAATCACACTAAAAAGCTCAAGCAAGAGTAAAATACCTAATAAAATGCACACCTCCGAAACTAACTGTGCACAAGGACTACAAGCAGTCAGCAATCTTTTTAATAAATTTTTCACCAATATTGGCATTACATTAGCGTCAAAAATAACTAAACCAGATAAATGCAATCTACAGCCAACTTCATTAATCTCATGCAACCCCAAATCCTTTTTTCTCAAACCAATTGTGGATGTGGAAATCCTTTTACATATCAGGCAGCTAGACTCTACAAAAAGTTCAGGTACAGATGGGATTCCAATAAAATATGTAAAAATGTTAGTCACTATAATAACTTTAATTTTGACTAATCTTACAATCACTGCATAACGTGGCCGACTGGGTAAAGGCGGCAGCGTGGCCGAATGGGTAAAGGCGTCGTTTTTACGACGACTCTCATCGCAGGATCATGATTTCAACCCGCACCCTGGTCACGTGGTTGCGTCCTTGGATAAGACGCTTTACGATAATTATCTCTGCTTGGTGGCTTCGAACAAACAGCAAATTTACGTGGGAAGAAGTCAAAACGTCAACAGGAAAGCTTGGAACATGGTCAACTCCTAAGCGGGTGCGGATTCGTCCAAAGCATAGCGCACCGTCGCTTTCTCGTGAAAGGAGGATAAAGATGCACCAATCAATCAATCATCAATCATAACAAAAGGAATATTCCCAGAGGTATTGAAAATTGTCAAAGTTATTCCGATATACAAAAACGGCCCAAAGGAAATTTGTTCTAATTACCGTCCAATATCATTATGAAGCCCTTTCGCCAAACTATTTGAGAAATGTATTCATGAACAGCTGAGTTTATTTTTTGAAAGCAATCAACTATTCAGTCCTGATCAGTTTGGATTCAAAAAGACATGCTCAACTTCTGATGCTGTTTTGAACATATATAATCAACTAGTTGATAATTTAGATAAAAAACGTATCACCTGCTCTGTTTTCTTGGACCTAGCAAAAGCCTTTGATACTATTGATCACAAAATACTTTTAAAAAAGTTGGAAGCATATGGAATTAGAGGTTTACCACAGCAGTTATTGGAAAGCTACTTAAATTAAAAAAAGCAATTTAGGTGATAAATCACACTAAATCAAACCTAATGGACATACTATGTGGGATACCTCAAGGATCGATTCTGGGTCCTTTACTATTCAACATATACATAAATGACCTCCCGCTTGCATCTAAAAGTAATATCCACCTGTTTGCCGATGATACAAATCTTACTTGCTCACACACAAATTTAAAATTGCTTGAAAAAATTGTAAATGAAGAAATACAAAATATTAGTAATTGGATGTGTTTGAATAAACTGTCAATAAATTTAGCAAAAACAGAATACATGGTAATATCAAACAGAAAAATTGATCAGCCATTTAAATTGACAACAGAGGAGAATCAAATCACACAAAAAAGCTCAATGAGGTATTTAGGAGTTGTGATAGACGACAAACTAAGTTGGAAGCAAAATTTAAAAGAGAAACGCACAAAAATTTTTAAAGGATCCTGGGCAACGTGTAGAATGAAAAATTATGTTGACTATAACACCTCACACTCTGTATATTCTACAATAATATATCCCCACCTGCAATACTGTATAAGCAGCTGGGGAAATGCATCCCAATTAGCTCTACAGCCATTAATGACACTCCAAAAACGCTGCATTAGAATACTGACTGGTAGGGGATAGGGAGATCACACTAATCTATTGTTTTGGCAGTCAAAATATCTTAAAATTAATGATATCTACCGGCTTGAATTGGCTAAAATAATGTATAGAATCCATAACAAAATGATTGTATCATTCAAACAGGACACTTTAAATTAATTGAAAATTACCACACACATGACACAAGACAAAGAAGAAAAAAAAACATTATGTTGTTCCAAGAACCAGAACAAAATTGGGACAAAAATCATTATTAGTAACAGACAGAGCTGGGCACCCGCTACTTGAATAGTAGCGGGTGCCCAGCTCTGACTACAGTCAACAGTAAAACATTGAAGTGATGTGCTGCGGCTGTGCTAAATTGAAGTATAGGATAAAAATGGGATGGGTTCTGAGAGCACGAAACTGAAAGATAACGATATGACATGACAACAAAGCAAAATTTTATATTGCTGTAATTTTTCATTGAGGGATTGTTGCAATTTCTTTGTGTGCTATTTATACATAGCATATTGTATAACACCTATATGAAATTGAAAAAGTGATTAATCACGTCAAGAGTGAGTTAGTGCTCTTCATGAAAATCTAACAGTTTGGATAATGGAATTGGGAGAGCTAAACATCAATGTCAATGCTAGTTATACTGAAGGAAAATGTACTGAAAGTGTGAATGCCTGTATATTTGCTTGCTTTATTTTGTCTTTTACTGTACTTTAGTTGAATGATGAACTGAGCTACTGCATTGTTTCCTTTGTGCAGTGCAAATTTGTGCTTGCTTGGTGAGGTGGCAGCAGACTTGATAACTGCATAGTTTTTTTCGCTGTCTCCTGGGTGAATAAACTGAAATTGAAGACCAGGCACCAAGAACACAGAGGTCGAGTCGAGGGAACAAGGCTCGAGGCCAAGGACACAAAAAAAATCCGAGGCCAAGGCCAAGGATAGACCATCCAAGGACAAACCACTTCGAGGCCAAGGACCGGAATGCTCGAAGCCAAGGCCAAGGACCAAGAACACAGCCGCAAGTGTTTTTCAAAAAAAAAGGCTTCAAAAAATTTTTCAGGCGATCTACAAAATTTTAACATTTCAAAAAATAATGCTGTCCTTGAGCCGAAGACAGGGCAATTTTCGAGAACTTGAGGCTTCGAGGCCAAGGACTTCAAAATATGTCCTCGAGGCCAAGGACATCCTCGAGGACTCCACCTTTGCAAGGACACAATTTTTCAAAAATGCGGTCGTTCTCCAAAAAATATTGTAGGAGCTATCCCGACTCTGGGGGGAATTGGCGAACCTACACCAGTGCCCGGCGAACTGCGTAGTCTGCCGACGCACTGCAGGACAAAAGCGCAACGTTTTAAATGCGCGGACAGCCCACAAACTTGAAAATATAAAACACAGATTTATTAAGGTGCGGCCTTGGTGCTCTATTACGACTACAAACACAAATTTGAAATTAATGGGCCAAATACTCGCGATTTAAATTTTGTTGCGACTTGATTCTGAAAAACAATATTCATACGATTAACAAAGTGTTCAGTCGCAACTGCTATACGTAGTTCTATAAATTGTTGCAAATAGTAGTGAAAACTACAGGTTTACAATTTCACCATTCACGATAGATAACTTTTAACCTCAAATATTGATCAGACTATTTCCAATGCTGTAGACTTATATCAAATCTTTAACTGACATCGTACTCACATGCTGCTTTGTACTCAAAAGGAGAGCTCCGAAAATGTGCGTCCTCTCGCGACCACGTCAAAATACAAAATGACTTGAGTCGAGGAGCTACGAGCTAGACATGTGATAAACCCTATTGTTTTGACCACGCCATGCAATGAAGCACGACGGGTACCGCAAAATTAAACTAATCCATTCCAAACATCATTAGCGGAGACCTCTCAAGAAACACAGAACAGCTATTTGGCTGTAACAAATATTGTTCTCAAAAAAAAGGTAATCATGCACAAAATCCGCAAATATTCCGTAACAATTCACGCGTTCTCAAACGCAAAGAAAGATCAGGTTAATTTTTGCTCGGTAATTTTTCTTTTCTACAAATCAAAAAATAGTAGAATTCGAGGCCAAGCACTTCAAAATCTGTCCTCAATGACTTGATCCACCTCTGGTCATCAACAGTGTAAATTTTGATCTGGACAACGGGTTGGTCGGCCGGGCGGCTGAGAGGGTAAAAGCGTTGTTTATACGACGACCCTCATGATTGCACAATCTGGGTTCAACTCGCACCTGGTAACGTTCTTTCGTCCATGGAAAACACTCTTTACTGTAGTTCCCACATTATGAGAACGTTAGTTCCCCTTTCATGTCCAAGTTGTCCAGTCTGCCTCAGCGCATGTTCCCTTGGCCCAGTGTTAGAGAAGATGAAATTTTGTGTTAAATTTAATGTTACTCATGTTTCTGTATTTTTCGTCCTGCTCAAGCCCTTGCTTTTTATGGGTTCAAAATATTACTTCCTGACCGATTTTCTAATGCGACGGCTTTTCAATTCCAGCGTGGCAGTTCAGTTTAACGTTTGTGCAAGTAACCATCTGAGCCAATTAATTTGAGCGCATATTTCGCTGCAGCAGCGCTAGCTCAAGTATCTCCTCTTGATTCCATAACCTTGTAGTCTTCTTGTAACAAATTAGGAACAGAGCAGTTATTTTATAATTATTTTGTGCACCGTGTAATCATAGCTGAGGCAGAATCGGTATCTACCGTTGTTAGTGTGTGTGCTGTGCATTGGAGATCTAAATGCTGTCCATTTAAATTATAGCTAAGTTTTGTGTGTTTTTTTTTGCATTCTATTTTAGTAAGACTAAACCAGTTACGACTAAGAAATATAACTATAATTTGCTGGCCAATTGACGTTGTGATAATTCAAGTCAGAGAAACTCAGCTGTATTCAAAATTACAGATCTTCATGAACCTTCTGCGCTATTGCAGGCACCAAGGCGATAGCTTTACGTCATGGACCTGAATACAGACCCAGTAGTTTTCCAATCTGGTTGATTCGCATCAGCCGATCCCATATACATCCAAAGGTCTTGTTCAATTCGCTACATTACGATGATTATCTCTGCTTGATGGCTTCGAACAAGAAGTAAATTCAATGCACAAGAATTCAAAAAAATTTACGGAAACAATGGATCACTGGTAACTCCTTAGCAGGTGCGAATTTCTCTAATTACGAAGTGGTTAGTGCAAAGAAAAGTATGCGGATCGCCCAACAGTTAGCCCCTGATCATGGAATCTATTAGCATGTTTACATGTGCACTTTTGGGAACCAGTTCTTAGTTCTAGTGCCTGAATTTTGCTGAGTCACACACAAAAAAGGTTCTGAATTACGTCACAACCGTTCGCAATTTGGAACTGCTACCAGAGGTGGGCCCGTTGCAGTTCCAAAAGTTCTGATCGTTTAGGTTCAGTAGGTCGGCTGTACTCGCAGGCTGGTTGGACATAGGTTAGTAGCCTACATGGGTTGGTAATAAATTAGGCTACCATAAAAAGGCCTATGCTGGTATTGGTAGTGTATACTAGGCTACTTTGGTCTAAAATGGAGCGGGTAACAGGAAGCCCTGAGCTTAGGCCTACCGTATCACAGCTAGTTAGCAAAGGTTTGCCTACTACACTAGGCTAATCTTATTAATGCAAATACGGTAGTGAATCTAAATTTGAAATGCAGTTCGTTCTTAGTTGAAAACGTCAATTAGGCCTAGTTTAGCCATTGGTCTTAGTCCAAGCAGAGTTGATCACTAAGGTAGGCCTAAACATGCCCAAATGTTTAGATTTTTTTCATGATGTTAATAATTCGAAAATAATTAATGATAACAGATAATACCGATGTTTAGCTCAGAATTTTATGTATTGCATTTATTTATTTATGTTGTATTGCATATTTGCATTGTATTTTACCAGCCTATAACATCTCAAGTCTTCTTCATTTCATAGGTGAGCGAGTTCTTGAAATGTGCATGTAAACTCGAGCGAAAAAGTGCCAACAAAAGAACTACTTTTCGGAACCAGGAACTGGTTCCCAAAAGTGCACATGTAAACAGGCTATATATTAGTAGACTGAAAACTGACAGTTTTGTCTTTTTTCTTCGCGTTTGATTTGTTCTACAATATGCCGATTCGTCCAATCAGTGTGAGTTTTTTCAGCACAGTTCATTCGTTCTCTAAATGTGCCCAATCAAATCGATCGAATACAAGTGACCGACAAAAACCTTCGCAAACAAGAGTAAACCTTTTTTCGTCAATGCTCTTCTTTTTTTTTCCGCGCGTCTGTCTCTAATCTACTAAATAATGAGCCTTTAGTCAGACACTCTCCGGTCTCAGGTGGATAAATATGCACTACAGCCAATTATTGCGCTCCCGTGGAGTAAAAATCCTTTTTTAGAATTTTAATTACAGCGAAAAGTATGGCAGAGATTTCTGCGAGTAAATTTTATTCTTTTTAAACGGCTTGTTTTATCTTCAAGGTGCTTTTACTCTGGACGTGAAGCAACGCGAAGCGAAAGTTGCAATTTCTGTGAATTATCGCTTACGTCACTTGCTCGAAATAGGCCAACCACTTGTCAACAATTTTGTCTAAGTCAACAATTTTGTCTAATGCGAATCGCCCAACAGTTAGTCCCTGATCATGGACTCTATATTAGTAGATATTGACTACTGTTGTAACCTTTACATTGTAACCGTTGCAACTGGCAACGTTGTAACCGTTGCAATTGTTGTAACCTTTGTTGTAACCATATTGGCAACTGTTGTAGCAACCATTCGCGATATTGGCAACTGTTGTAACCTTTTGCAAGTTGTCGATGAGGTCAAATTTTGGTTAATTCGCGTAGCTTTGCTTCCAGGGTAAACGCATCTTTAATAGACATGGCGCAAAAATCATTGAGTGTTAATTTGTCGCAAAAATCCAGCACAAAGTATTTGAATTTTCCAAATGGATACTGGATAGCAGCATAGAGCCTATTGCACTTGTTTAGAACAAGTAGGGCTACTATACCTTCTCTTTTAAGAGGATTTGTCCTCTTTTTCCTTTTAAATGAATAGTCCTCCAAGGACAACTAAAAGTAGCAAATTGTCTTTTTATGGGTCTTGAGGTGATCCCCAACCAAAAAAAGGTCTTCTCTTGGGGTGCCAACAATTTTTCGCGGGTTTGGTCGGTTTGCTATCGTTTTTCATACCTGTGGGTCATTACATGCGCATTACATGCTTAATGTTTGTCATTCGAAAAATAGCGGAAAACGGTAGGTCTATCACATGCTCCAAAAATAACGAATGACCGGTAATAACTTTTTGGAAATTGCTACAAAAAATTCCACTTCTATCGAAGTATACGCTATTTGTAACTTCATATTATTTTGCTCTTCGTTATTTCTTATTTGGTAGTATTTGCGATTCGTTATTTGGTATTAAGTACTCAAATTATGTGAATAACGAATAGCGAATATTCGATAACTACAGTACGTCATTTTTGGAAAATATTTCGAATTTTATACACCATTCGTTTACTTTATTTTTATCAGTCCTGACACAATATTTTACTTTCAATCAATATAAAAAGTTGCAAAAAGGCAAATACCGGTAGGCCTACGTTTTTATCGTTTTGTCTGTTTATATTGTCTTAGACGAGAAATTCATAAATCGTTTAGGAAAGATCATGTTGCGAATAATATGGAATACCAAAAATTTAACGAAATAAAAATTGTAGATAAAAACAATTTTTGCTTTGGGCAAGTTTATCCTTCTTAATTACACAAAAGCTTTATCTGAAACGTATTTGCCACATAATAGCCTAGTAGCCTAATACACGCTAATTAATAAATTCATCAAATGCGGTTAATTAAAGCTAAATTATTTCTTAATTCAGAATAAATTGAATAAGAAATCGATCAAATTTTACGTTGTAAATTTTGAAACTGTATTCTTATAAAAGCTTCAAGAAAGAATACAAAAGGCATTTAACAGTCACAAAACTACAGTATATGTCACTCAATAGAATTTGATCGCCGCTCAAAAAAAAAAAAAGAATAAACTAAGCTTTGAAATCGCCAAAATTTTTCCAAGTTTCAGCTGCATTAATAGATTGAGTTCTTTCGTTCCACAATGTGCTATTAGTTTTTGCAGGATTAAATGCTCCAGTGAAAAAGAGTAGTTATTCTTAACATCAAATCGATAAATATCTAAGTTTCTAGGATGGACCCTTTACCCTTTGCACTAATGTCTTTTCATGTTTATTTTTGAAGAACTGGCTTCGGTTATTGAAACTTATCCCAAGGATATTTTTTTCTGTCTAACAAATAAATGACCGAAGCTTGTTAATTGACAGCAGTCAAAGAGATGGAATGATTGTAATGTATATAGCAGAACAATTCCAGCCCATTGGAATTGATTGCAACGGCCAGGACCATAGGTGGGCAAGTTAATGCAAAACGTTAGCTTCGTTAACCACTAGTCCGTTAACAAACTTCACACCTCCGTTAACGTTAATCCGTTATTTTCAGCTTTAATTAACGGAAGTTAATAAAGTCCGTTAATCCTTTAACATTTTGTGTGTAATTTGCATTTCTTTTTATTCACTCGCTTCTAGAACACGTACTGACGCTGTTGAGCTGATTGCAAGGAAATATTTATTGCTATGGTGGTCTTTTTGTGTTTTGGAAGTTAGATTTTACAGTCTAATCTAATTTCAAGACAAAACTAAGTTCAAATGCACAACGAAGCTGCGATCGAAAAATTGTTGGAAATTGTGAACAGCGATAATCAATACACCTATGAGGCAGCAGGTTATTATTTGCCTCAAAAAAGAGCTCCTTTCTTTGCTTTCTTCTATAAAACTCGTGCTAACACGCAACAAGTGTTACCAGTGCAAACTGCTGTACCGATGCGATAAATGAATGGTGCAAGATTTTAACGATAAAAACCTTAACGGAACTTAACAGAACTTAACTGAAGCTACTTTAGTCCGTTAACAGAACTTAACGGAAGTTAATTTAGTCCGTTAACATGAAAAAACTTTTTAACGGATTAACGAGTTAACGAAAAAGTTAGCTTCGTTATTAACGGATTAACGATTAACGGACTTGTGCCCACCTATGGCCAGGACTATAGGTGATACAATAGGGTGGTTCAAAAAAAACTTTTTTCCGATATGTTTTACTCCAAGGGGCTTAAATGGTGTTTTTGGTGCAAAAATAACCCGTGTACATTTTTTTGATTTTAATTACATTTGGGGGTCGCGCATCCCCCACATTCAAAGCGCGCTCCCTAAATCACAAAACTGTCATATCTCGTTAACCACTTGAGATAGAAACTTCACACGAAGAACAAAAGATGCAGAAGATATGATTTCCCATAAGTGTTTTATACATTTTATTATGCTATCTAATCAAATTTTCAAGATAAATTAAAAAAACTGTTTTTGCTCAAAATTTTAGTTGAATATTAACATTTAACTAAAATTTTGAGCAAAAACAGTTTTTTTTAATTTATCTTGAAAATTTGATTAGATAGCATAATAAAATGTATTAAACACTTATGGGAAATCATATCTTCTGCATCTTTTGTTCTTCATGTGAAGTTTCTATCTCAAGTGGTTAACAAGATATGGCAGTTTTGTGATTTAGGAGCGCGCTTGGAATGTGGGGGGTGCGCGTCCCCCAAATGTTAATAAAAAAAAAAATGTACACGGGTTATTTTTGCTCCAAAACACACCATTTAAGCCCCTTGGAGTAAAACAAATCGGAAAAAAGTTTTTTTGAACCACCCTAGTGATACAATTATGACGTAACAGTCAGAACAGAGTCAACGAAGTGATTTAATTGGAACGACCGACGCCCGCGTCGCGTGTTCCTTTGTTTTTACTCCGCCATTTTCCAACTAACGAGTGCGAAATTTCAGACTTTTGCTTATAACTCGAGAACGGTTGGGTCTAGCTACATGAAAATTTGACAGCAGTTTGAGATTAATAAGTTACATGTTTGTACCAAATTTCGAGGCAATAGGTCACGTGATTTTGGTTTTAGAACCCAAAAACAGCGCCGCAAGTTTGGCGTAAAAAGCGGTCTCAGTCAAAAACGGCTTAAGTACGGCAAAAAATATTTTATGTGGTTGTATGTCTTAAGATACCCTTTCATCCCAACCAACCCACTTTTGGCCGCGATATTTTTTCCTTTTTTTTCTTCCTAATTTTTGTACGCTCTTGTTCTCCTAAACCACAAAACATCGAAATTTAATTTTTGTGTAAAGTTGTTGAGCTGCAAACGCAATTTTTTCTCCCGAAATTTTTTGGGGCAACTCCACGGGGAACCCCCCCAAATGGACCACCAAAAATCAATTTTTTGAACGGCTTCACTTAGAGTGCCAGTTTGTTTTGATATCAGCAGATGTTTAACAGACAAATATTTTGACATAGTTTGGTGTGCCACTCCCCCGGGGACCGCCCAAAAAATCAATTTTTTGGATGGCTTAACTTAGAGTGCCAGTGTTTTATGATATCAGCAGATATTTAACGGACAAATGTTTTGACATAGTTTGGGGGTGCCACCCCCCAGGGACCCCCCAAATGGACCCCCAAAAATCAAATTTTTGAACGGCTCAACTTAGGGTGCCAGTTTGTTTTGATATCAGCAGGTATTTAACAGACAAATATTTTGACATTATTTGGGGTTGCCACCCCTTCGGGGACTCCCGCAAATGGACCCCCAAAAATCAATTTTTTGAATGGCTCAACTTAGGGTGCCATTGTTTTATGATATCAGCAGAGATTTAACAGACGAATATTTTGGTGTAGTTTGGGGGTGCCACCCCCCGGGAACTCCCCCAAACGGACCCCCAAAAATCAATTTTTTGAATGGCCCAAGCTAGGGTGCAAGTGTTTTATGATATCAGATATTTAACTGACAAATATTTTGACTCTACTTTTCTGGAGGTTCCATAATCAGATATTTTTGAATAATTGCTGATTTTACGGTAGACAAAAAGTACTTTTGAGCATCACAGCATTAACTACGCGTTGGTCGTTCACTGGGTTTGCTGGCAAACTCCCATCTAGTTCTTTTCGAATGAATTTTTCTGTTACGAACGGAGCATGTAATAGCTAGTATTCGATTCGTTGTTTGTTACAACACAAAAATGTGTTATTCGAAAAAAAATTCAAATAATGCATATTAATAACGAATATGAATAACGAATAGCGAATATGAACACCGAATTACGAATACCGAATATGAACAACGAAATACCGCACACGAATAGTGATTTACAAATATGAATAACAAATATCATAACAAACTAAATGAGAGCTTGCTGAGCAGCAATCCCTTTGAACGACCGATTCAAATATCTACAGATTTTTAAAAAACTAGCACTCTAGCTTAAGCCCTTTAAAAAATTGATTTTTGTGGGTACCCGGGAGGGGGCACCCCTCCATCATGTCAAAACATTTGTCTGTTCAATATCTACTTATTTAAAAAACTGGCACCTTAGGTTCAAGCCATTCAAAAAATCGATTTTTTGGGGGTCTATTTGGGGGTCCCCGAAGGGGTGATACCCCCAAACTATCTCAAAATACTTGTCTGTTAAATATCTAGTAATATTTAAAAAAAACAAGCACCCTAAATTAAGCCGTTCAAAAAATTGATTTTTTTGGGTCCATTTGGGGTATACCTGGGTTCAGCTGCATCATTTGCCCCTTGAAATTAAAAAGTTTCAAGTCGTTACCCTAACTTTTTTTGCATGTGAGGTTGGCTATAAAAATAAGTTGTGCAAAATTTTACACTGATCGGTTTATGTTCAGACCCCCCACCTGGGCCCTAAAGTTAGGAACTTGTAGCATATTTAGGTTTGTAGCAATTTCGTTATGTTATGAAGTTAGGAATTTGTAGCAATTTCGCCACCAAATGGCACTATGTTTGAGGCACTCTTAAATTGTGTGTTTCAAAAGACAGCACTATTTTTAATTTTTCAATTAAAAAAAAAAAATTGTCGCAATTGAGCAACTGGATAGGAAGATATTTCCAGTTTAGGGCCCTCAAGCTCTGTCCCACCACTAGCGGCCAAAACGCAATTTGTAGTTTTTTGTTCAAATTTAATGTGAAAACTTATATGTCTAAGGATGCCTAATTTATAATTGTTGTTAGTTTTTTATAATTTGGTCACTTGGTGGCGCAAATGCAAGGTTTTTCAAGTTTGAAATAGAATATAGACTAATTGCACTGTTACAGATTTGAGAATGCAGCAATGAGTGACTAACTGCCACTGCTCTTTAGTGATTAGCAGTAAGTTAGTCGTGTTCGTGCAGCATTTGAGTTTATGTGATAGCACAGTAAAATGTTTGTTTTTAGCAAAATTTAAGCTTTATGAAACATCAATGAGCTTGGCCTAAACACCAGACATTGATTTATCAATCATATTAATTTTTCAAAATTCCTTTACCTTTATTGACTGTTCATAAAAAATGATAAAGGAAAAAGTGAGGAGATAAACTGCTGTCGAAGCAGTTCTTTTCCTTACTCTAGAAACTTTAAAACAACTCACAGCATAAAGATTGTATATAAATTTACTCTTGCTTTTATTTTTAACACAGAGAACGTAAACCATTTTCAATTAGACTGTATTCTGTGAGATTTATGTACTGTGCTGCACAATGAGTGATTTAAACTTCAGGAAATTTTTTGCTTGACACCTTTCCAACTGATGATGACAAAGATATTAAAGGATCCAAACTTTAACAGAATACCAAGTTCTGCTTAGCTATTTTGCTTATCGTCAGTGCTCAATCACAATTTCTAATCGTAATGCTTCAAAAAAACTATGGACTGCGTGACACCATTTTTTTCAAAAAGCTGGTGTACCTACTCTTCCCAAACAAAAAATGGCAGAAGCTATTGAAAAGTTGTTAGCTAAATTTGAAAATCGTTTGAAAATAAGCACTCTTCAAGAAATTCAGAAAAACCAAAAGAAAAAATTAATGAATTTTAATTAAGCATTAAAGAAAAACCAATAAAATTTTGGCCAAGAAATGTTCTACAAATGATGGCTAATGAAATAGACAAGTCATTTTTGACTGAAAAACTTCAATGGGTGGCAAAGACAAAGCTGCAATCAGTCGAGTAAAAAGAAAGCTGGCTAGAGAAAACCAAGAATCCCAGCGAGACAGGAAATGGGAAGACGAGTAAGCAAGCTGCAATATACTGCTGTTCTCAGTGACACTGCCACTACAGCTTTCAGCACTGTTGACAAAATGACTCTCTGCCTTACTACATCTTCTGGTCAAGTTTCCAGAAGTCACAAAAGATCAGTGAAAACTGAAGTAGCCGTTCACATTCGTCGTGACATTTTGAAAGCACCAATTGTTGTTTAGGCAGTAGTTTGGAACAAAATTTCTTCGTCAGCTATTTCTGCTGTAATGTATGAAATTGCAGCAACATTAGAAGGAGATCCATTCAAATTATCTTTAAGTTACGCTTCTACAGAGCAATACAGAATTGAAGCAATTCCTCAAAATTGGACTCATCTTGCAGTTGCAAACATACATTGGGATAGTAAGCTAATGAATGCATCTGAATGAAAAAAATGATTGCTTTTACAACAGATTTGGCTCTAGCTTTGGCAAACCCAATTTTCCAAAATTGAGTGACGATTTTTCCAGAGATTTAGATTTCTTAGATGCTTTTTTGAATTTTGAAACTTGATTCGTCATTTTTCAGCAACCAATTGATACATGGAAAAAATGAAGCCTTTATCAATGCCAAATTAATCATCGATCATGTTAAAGTTGTAAATGATGCAGCATAGTGAGGTGTAAAGCTGGCACAAAGTTTTCAAGAAGCTGCTCAAAAGAAGAAACGCTATTAAGATATACTGCATGTAGTTAAAAATTCTCGAAAACTTATTCCAGACCAAATAATTTCCAAAACGGGCTAGTAGTGGTACGTAATCAATTAAAAAGCTTGGGTGGCCTTTTAATTTTAGTCATTTATTACAGTGCTAATCCAATGTGTTATCGGATAGTATCTTTGAAATCGGAATGACTACACTTTGAAAGGTTGAATTGTGATTTGCGATATTTTTCAAAGTTTCCTTTTTGCAAAACTTTGAAGTTGAGATTGTTAAATTGCATAAATTTGCACGCAAGCGTTTAAAACGTTTTTTGCCATCTAGTGGCCAAATTATGAAAAACAAACAACAAAAATGAATCTGGAACCCTTTAAGTACATGTTTGTACACTAAATTTGCCAAATTTGGATTAAAAACTACAAATTGCATTTTGGCCGCTAGTGGTGGTAGAGAGCTTGAGGGCAACAAAATTGCTAATATCTCCCTTTCTAGTTGCTGAATTGCGACAATTTTTTTTTTCACTTGAAAGATCAAAAATGGTCCTGTCTTTTTAAACAAACAATTTAAGAGTGCCTCAAACATAGTGCCATGTAGTGGCGAAATTGTCTAAAAATTGCTGCATGGACCAAACTTTAAGGCCCAGGTGGGGGTCTGAACATAAACCGATCAGTGCAAAATTTTGCACAACTTATTTTTATAGCTAACCTCACATGCAAAAAAAGTTAGATTGATTTCTGTAAGGTCGGGGCAAATGATGCACTCTAACCTGGGAGGGTGGTACTCTCAAACTATGTCAAAATATTTTTCTGTTAAGTATCTGCTGATATCAAAAAAACTGGCGCCCTAGCTTGAGCCGTTCAAAAAAATCGATTTTGGGGAGGCTGCCGGGGTAGCCGCCGTAATAAATTTCAGGCGACAAAATTACTTTAGCAGCTGAACAAGTTTACACAAAAATTAGATTTCGATGTTTTGTGGTTTAGAAGAAGAGCGTACAAGTTTCAGGAAGAAAAAAAAGAAAAAAACCTCATCGCAGCCACAAGTGGGTTGGTAGGGATAAACGGGGATCTTAAGACATATAACGGTGTGAAATATTTTTTGCAGTGCTTGCCGTTTTTGACTGAGACCGCTTTTTATGCCAAACTTTCCGGACGGTTTTCCGGTCTTAAAATCTAAGCCACGTGACCTATTGCCTCGAAATTTCGTACATACATGCAACTCATCAATCTCAAACTTCTGTCAAAATTTCATATAGCTAGATCATATTGTTCTCAAGTTATGAGCAAAACTCTGAAACTTCGCACACGTTAGTTTGAAAATGGCCGAGTAAAAACAAAAAACCACGCAACGCAGGCATAGGTGGTTACAAAAACGAATGTTCGGTAACTAACGATTAAAACGAAGAGTATGTAATGACCCCTCTGTTCTCTTTTTGGGCAACGAAAATATGGTAGGCCTAAGAACAAGCATGATTAGAACAAGACAAAGTGCATAGAAAGAACGAAACCATGATTAATCCTGCCATAACGTAGATTTGGTACGGACGCAGAAGGTTTCCAATTCCGCGCAATTGCGTTTTTGTAAAGATTCGCATGAGAAATTGCCGGGAAATTTTAGCAATTAAACTTTATCCATTCATCATTTGGATCAGTGGGCGGCAGATGCAAAAGCCGGCGCAGCAGCGTAATTTAAAAGGGCATTCAGAACGCTTTCATTGAAAAATTTTTACTGTAAAACCATGGCGAAACAGCTTTGGCAATTTTTTAGAATTTTTTCGCACCAATTTTGATTCTCTTCGGCCAAGAAACCATGAAATAATTGCAATTCTTTTTTCCTTTAGACGAGGGAGAAACGCTTTCAGAACAATACCAAATCGAACGGAAGCGCATCAAAACCGTTCCAAATGACAGACTACTGCTTCGTAGGAACTTGCTATATATACAGTGCCGTCGCCAGAGCAAACGAAGTGAGGGGGCATTAGCTAAAAGTGGGGGGCACTAAAATTTGCCCACAAAAACTGATTTTTAGCTCTCGTACGGCTACAATTATGCGCAATTTTAAAATAAAGCCGGCAGCGTTTTATAGCTCGTTTCGTCTGCGGCTCATAATCGCTTGAAAATCTATCTACAGCAGTGATTGCTACCAGACGTGCAACCAGGATTTTGCTAAAAAAGGTGAATGAAAAAATATTTTTTTTGCACAAAAACTGCCTATATTAGCTTCCGTGCTGAACAAACTGATGCAACTCAAGCGTGTTACAGACGGACTAAGTCACTAAACAGATGTGGAGTCGAGGACACAAGGCTCGAGGCCAAGGCCAAGGACAGCCTTACCGAGAACAGAGCCTCTCGAGGCCAAGAACAGGAATGCTCAAGACCATGGACCAAGGACACCGACGCAAGTGCTCTCCGAAAAAAAAAAAAAAGAAAAAGGTTTTCAGAAAAAACCGTTTTCCAAAAAATTTTTCAGGTGCTCTGCAACTTTTACCACCTCTAAAAACAGTGCTGTCCTCGAGCCGACGACAGGCCAATTTTTGAGGACTTGAAGCTTCGAGGCCAAGGACAAGGACTTGACCTTCGAGGCCAAGGCCAAGGAGTTCAAATTGTGTTCTCGAGGCCAAGGACGTCCTCAAAGACTCCACCTAAAAATTGGTTTATTTACTATTGCAGAAAAAAATAGCGATTTTAACACCATTTTAATCACATTTCGCACTTTTTGGAGCCATATCAATAATTATATACTAAAATTCAGAAGTCATTTCAAAGAATTAAATAGCTTTAGCACAGTAGCGTACGCAGGATTTTAAAAAGGGGGGCAAGAACATCAGAAAATTTGAGAAGAACAAAGGTCGGAATGAACATTGTTTCACTTCAATTTAATACGATTTTACGCCCAAAATTAGGTGAAGACCAAAAAAAAAAACAAATGGTCTTCACTCAAAATTAGTCCGATTTTTAGCCCAAACTTAGGTGAAGACCATAAAAAAACAAAAAAAAGGTCTTCACTAAAATTTAGTCCAATTTTTTTAGGTGCGGGCTAAAAACAAAGGTCTTCGCCTACCATTTGTGTGCTCAAAGCTTCTGCACAACTTACAGAGGGGGGCATTCCGCAATTTTCATACTAATCTATGCTAATAATACTATCTTTGCGACCCAAAGGGGGGGGGCATGGCCCTCCGTAAATACGCCCCTGCTATAGCACCTTCAGCCTCCCTCCTTCCTTACTTCAGGTCAAGTCTAAAACACATTTAAACGCTTGTATTTTGAGATTAAGTTTTCTAAGTGACTTGGCTAAGGGGGCTTAAGCTCCTTCACTCTGGTTGCGCCACTGACTGCGACCTCAAAATCTTAAGTGTGCTGTAAAAATCAGAACAGCTGGTCCACTAGCGTAAGCAGGATTTTCGAAAGGTGGGGGGCAGGAAGTTTGAGAATATTGAAGACCAAAAGAAACGTTTCCCTACTCAGATTTAGTCCGGTATTGGCCCAGAATTAGGTGAAGACCAAAAAAAAAGGTCTTCACTCGGATTTAGTCCAGTTTTTGGCTCAAAAGTAGATGAAGACCAAAAACAAAACAATTAAACAAGTCTTCAGTCAGATTCTGTCCGTCTGTGTGCTCAAACTTTGTTCCAAACTAACTAAGGGGGGGCCATGCCGCACTTTTGCATACCATTCTATGCTAATTATACTACCCTGGCGACCCAAAGGGGGGGCCATGGCACCATGGCCCTCCCTCTAAATACACCCCTGAGCTGGTCTTTAAAAAAATGTTTTCACGTATTGTTTCAAGGAGAATTATATTTGAAAGTAATTATCAGAGGTCGAGTCCTCGAGGACGTCCTTGGCCTCGAGGACACATTTTGAAGTCCTTGGCCTCGAAGGTCAAGTCCTTGGCCTTGGCCTCAAGTCCTCGAAAATTGGCCTGTCCTCGGCTCGAGGACAGCACTATTGTTTGAATTGTTAAAATTTTGTGAAGCGCTTGAAAAATTTTTTGGAAAACGTTTTTTTGTGGAGATCGCTTGAAAAATTTTTTGGAAAACGTTTTTTTGTGGAGATCGCTTGAAAAATTTTTGTGAAGACCTTTTTTTTTTTTTTTTTTTTGGAGATCGCCTAAAAAATTTTTGTGAAGACCTTTGTTTTTTTTTTTGGAGAGCACTTGCGCTTGTGTCCTTGGTCCTTGGCCTCGAGTATTCCTGTCCTTGGCCTCGAGAGTGTCTGTCCTCGGAAAGGCTGTCCTTGGCCTCGGATTTTTTTTGTGTCTTTGGCCTTGGCCTCGAGCCTTGTGTCCTCGACTCCACCTCTGGTAATTATTCCCTTTTTTCATCATCGGCTGTTACCTTGTCGTTGTGTGATGTTCCCAAAAACAGTATCTGGAGTAAACCAAAATGGGAAGGCACAAGCAGCCGTTAGGGCGGGCACGACCCCCCCGTGGCGATGGCATTGGCCATATAACCGCTGCAAATCAATACGAAAAATGTTAACTAAATGCTTTGCATTGAAGTTTGCAATTGCGTAATTACCATAGGCGGAGCCGAGTACACAAGCCTCGCGGCCAAGGACTAAAAAAAAAATCCAAGGCCAAGGACCAACTATTCCAGGACAGACCCTCTCGAGGCCAAGGACCAAGGACACAACGTGCAAGTTTTTTCAAAAAAAATAGGTCTTCGAGCAAAAAAATCGCAGATTTTCCGCAAAAATTCTGGCGTTTTCCAAAAAAAAAAAGGCTTTATAAATTTTCCTCCAGGTCTCTGGCGTGCTCCAAAACGAAAAACAAAAATGGTCATGACCTTGGCCCATTTTCAACAAATCAAAAAATAGCGCTGTCCCCGAGCCGAGGACCGGCATTTTCGAGGCTGGACTTGCAGGCTTCGAGGCCAAGGCCGAAGACTTGACCTTCGAGGCCAAGGCCAAGAACTTCAAAATATGTCCTCGAGGACGTCTTGGAGGTTCTCGAGGACACTATCTCTGATAATTACGTGAAATACTTACTGTGCTTCTGACCTTTGGGCCTAAACTAATTGTGCAATTATTCACAAAACTAACTGGCTCACTAAAAACTGGAATCTTAGTTTAAGATCTAGTCAGCTACAATGTTTAAGCCTGCAACATGCAATCATTTCTTCGGATAGGCTATCTATAGTATGCAATAGCCACAATAGGCTATAGGCAGGGCTTCAGAGAGAAAATTTTCCAGGGGGTACGAAGGTCGATACCGGGCCCCTAAATCTTATTGGGCTTCCCAAGCCTTATCGGGGGCCATGCCGTTAAATCATTTTTGTCCGCTGGTTGTAGATCTTTATTTGAAAGTGAGGGAATAACGATATTCGCATACAGTTAGGATCTATGAAAACACAACTACTGTACACATAAAATTGGTTTAAATTCAGCTAGGGGGTCTGCGAGAGCGCTGTGAGCTCCCCCAGCAGGGTCCGGGGCAGAGCCCCGGAAACTTCAGCACTTTTTATGTTTCTCGAGGGTAAAATTCAGCATTTGATCAACATCTCAGCACCAAACTTGCTTAAATTGACAAGCAGAAAACGTGATATACATGAAAGAAAGTATGTGAAGTGGGGATGATGACATTGACACAATATTATACAATATAATGACTTTAATACTGCAAATCCAAATATTTTACTCATAAAAGTTTTAAGAAGTCATCTGCAATCGTAGACTTCTCAAACCCAAATACCTACTAAACTCATACAGATAGAGTGAGTTATTTAATGATAGTAGTATAGTATGTCAACTTTGACTCCGCTCTCTGAGGTTGAAATGCTTTTGGATCTCTGGAAATGTGGGCCCTCGTACATTGCTATACTGTACAATTAGGGCTCTCAAGTCAGAGAAATGTACGAAAACGTTAATTTCGGTGCAATTGTATGGCTTTTGATACAGTTTCCGCTTTTTTTAATCAAATCGGCCACTATTGGATGCCTTAAAGTCTGTGTAGCAAAAATAGCAACCAATTAGTAGTGGCCTTAGGAATGTGCAAATGCACAGGGCCCCCCCACTTCTGGGGGGCCCCCCCAATTGACCTATCGCGCGCAGAAAAATTTGATTATGAAAAACTATAGCAAATTATGATACAAAGTTTATGCATTTGTTTTAAGTGTCATTACATATGTACCCCTCCCTCAAGATGCACTTGTTCCAAGTTTTATTACACATATCCCCCTTTCCAGGACAATATTACTTACAACTTTTAAGTTAGATTTAGTAAACAGATAATAAAATTTACTGGTAAAGTCAACTTACCACTCTTTTTTTTTGCTTGCTACTGTTAGGCTACTCAGGTCATATGCGTAACCAGGGGGCACCCAATTGAAATGCTACCCATGATAAAAATGTCACAAAAAAGACTGTTGTTTCTTCAGCTTCAGTTTCTTTTAGCATCTTTGCATACAACAGTACACCCGTACAGCAGTAATTAACAATTGTATTGAGCCAGGGGGCCCTGGCCCTCTCAATTTAATTTTTACCAACCAATTTAAATGGGCCCCCTACAATAATAATTAAATGGGCCCCCAACAACAATATTGATCCAGGGGCCAGGGCCCCTTAATTTAATTTTTGCCAACCATTTTAAATGGGCCCCCTACAACAATATTTATATGGCCCTCTAATTTATATGGGCCCCCAACAATAATACTATTTCAGGGGGCCATGGCTCCTTCAATTTAATGTTGCCAACCAATTTAAACGTATAACCCGAGTGAAATTAAGCGTTTCTATCCTAAAAGTTGCTAACTGAGGTTCTCATCTAACCTTTTTATGAATGTAATGCAATAACCAGGGACGGATTTAACACATAGCACAGTGCCAGGGGCCCCGCACTCAGATAAGACTTTTTTGGTCTTCACCTGTATTTGGCGCGAAAGTATTGCAAAAATCTCAAAGTGCCAGGGGCCCAACTCAATGTAAATGCGACTCGGGCAATAACATGGTTTGTAGGCATAACTATCTATTGTACATTTTTCAATTACAATTCACCTGCACCTCACCAGTTTTTATGCAACAAAATGCTTTTGAAAAAAATTGGCTTCAGTAAGGGGAATGCTCATTGAACAAATTTTTGAATTGAGAGAGCCTGGGCCCCTGGTCGTATATGTACTCCTATAACTGGTTGTTTTCAAGACAAAACAATAATCTATAAAGAAAATAATCGACTGAATTGTTATTTACTGCTAAAATATTGCAGGAGGGAATGTACTTTACTTCCCCCTACCTGGGCGAAATCACTAATAAAATTTAACCACAAAATGCAAGATTTTAAACGTGTTTTGGACTTAAATTGCAAGCAAAAGGACTGAAATACTTAATTTTTTCAATTGGCTTTCAAATTTTAAAAATCTAGTACTTTCTAATGGCTCTGAAAATGTGCAAAATGTGATCCAATGGTATTAAAACTACTTTTTTTCCAAAAAATTACGAAAAATCTTCTAGCGGCTGGGGGCTTCGCCCCCAGACCCCCATAACATCGGGCGGCTGGAGGCTCCGCCCCCAGCCCCCGTCTGTGATACATTTGAATTACAGTACACTTCTTTACTTAAGCACGTCTCCCAATTTACACATTTTCGCAGTTTAACTAGGCTATTGGTTTAAGCTCTCTCCTTGAACGAGTTCTTAGTTACATGCCTACACAAAGCCACGACTTCTGATCTTCCATTCCGCGATATCTTTGCCCCACCAAAAAATTCCTCTTTCGAAGTTTCTGATGACGTTATTGCATGTGATTTGTGGTTTTGGCCCCCCCCCCCCCAATCAAAAATCCTGGCTACGCCTATGACTCAGGTAGTCGTTTTTCCACTTGTTTTTTTTTTCAACTGCTTTCAGCAACTGGCAGTAATAGGTTTTTGACTAACGTGTGCAGTATATTATATGCTAAGCACTATAAAGCATTCAAACATTATTGCTAAGTACTCAAACATATTCTGTAATAACACAAGCATACTGAAAGCAGTTGCTGAAAGTTTACGTTAATTTACTGCAATTAATTGAGTTGATGATCTAGATTAGAGGAACTTATGAACAAACATTTGATTTAATTAGGGCTGCAATAGCATTGGTCTTCTGGTCTTGTTGTTTATGAAATGCGTTGTTGCGCTTAATTGCAAGTGCAGATAAAACATGGTAAAGTAGTGAGTAAAGAAAAGGGCCCCCCCATTTAATTTGCACAGGGGCCCCCCCTTTCCTAAGGCCACCACTGCAACCAATTACCAGTAGTGAATAGGCTGACTGATATTTTTTGCTGCAGGCAAGTTTGGTTACGGTGTTATGGTGCAATACCAAAACTTAACGCGGAAGCCTGAACTCTTCCGGGCCCCTTGAGCCCGGGCCCGGGTACTATATGTACCCCCTGAACCACCCTCTCATAGGCCCTGGCTATAGACTACTTTACCTGAAGCACAAAAACCTAAAACTTGATTCCGAATACTGAGCTAGCTCTTTCGGCCATAACGCTCTCATAGGAAAACAACTAACCTCTAAGAATTCAAACAGCAGTTGTTCCACTGATTCATTTACCATACGCTATACCTTCAGCACTCACTTAGCTCCAAGAAGCCCGGTACTTTCAAAACTCGAAATAGGAGAAATTTTCAAAACTGATTTATTGCGCAATCTATACTTGAAACAAAATGGCCGAAATTTTTGATTCTAAGAGAAAAGCATGAACTTTTCCCTAAAGACTTTCTTAACCTGATGAGTTGCAAGAATTGCAGTGGGGTGATGTTGGCAAGCTTCTTTTTCAAGATTTTTCCGCTTTTCAAAAATAGGGTTGAATGCCATTTTAACTTTCTTTAGCACGAGTATTGACTGACTGACTGTTATTGTTGGTTACTCTATGCACTATTAGCCAAGCATGGTGATAAGGTACGGTATGCTTCAATTTTTGCTAAAAAGTACGGTACACTAATTGTACCTTACGTTCCTTTTATGAAGGTACGGGTGCGGTACTTTAGTAGGCCACGCTATTTGAATGTGCGTACAAAACGAACAACCTAGAATCGTATTTTGGAAAATAAACCTCTTTTGATGCAGTTAAACCTCTTTTGAAGTGTTGAAAACGAGAACATGGAAAAAACCTTAGCAATTTTTTTACCTACAGTACAGTACGTATCATTCTTCTCAAGTACGAAACGTTTAGAGCTTACCATCCTTTGATTGACCTACGAACAGTACACTTCAATTACGGTATGTTTCGACTTACAAGCGTACCATCCGATGCAAAGTACGTAGGTATGGTACGTATACAAAATTAATTTTTGTTACGTTACGTTACTACGGTAGGCCTGTGGTAAATTTTTCAAGTACGCCATGTTCAAATTTCTAACGTACGGGACCGTATTGCAATCCTTGCTACCAGTGGCGGATCCAGAAAATCTTGGTGGGGGGGATGATAAAAATTTTAAGCACAAACCCTCAAAAATTCGGATGTGTTGTAACCAGGCGCGCAGCCAGAAATTCGCAATGGAGCAGCTGTTTTAGGGGTCTGGGTGCGGAGCCCCCAGGGCTCAAAAATTTTGCATTTTTTTGCAAAAATAATTTAATTTTAGAGCTAGTTTGATAAAATAATGCTTTTAAAATGCGGAATAGAAATTGGAAGTGCAAACGTGATTCAACAGGTTGCATAAATGGCCTATGTGAGAGGTGGTTAATGGTAAAATTTTAGTTCTCTTATTTGGATGCTGGTAAATCATAGGCATAAAATCTTATAGTTCAATAAAACTCACACGGAGTAATTTGTTTCATCTATATTTTATACAGAAAAATAATTGCTGAGGGCTAATGGAAAGAGAATAGAGACAAGTGATTGGTAATTAACCAATACTGAATAGCCTCTCCACCCCATTTCTGAGTTTAGGCCTATAACATATTTGTTGATGAAACCCGTGTTCAAGTTTTTCACACTAGCGATCAAATTTTATTGCTTATTTTTGGTCATTTTTTAAAGTTTTTTTTGATTTGTGAGTTTTATTTTTGACAAATTGGCCCCCCTTAAGCATATGTTTCAAAAAAATGCTTTAAATTACTTTTTGGTCTATTTCAGTGCAAAAAACAGTCTCAGAAGTGCTAAAAACGTGATATTTTTTATTTTGAATTTTAGTTGACAGGCCAATGGAGGGGCTATAGCCCCGCCCCCCTAGCTACACTACTGCTTAGGATTAATGTTCTTGACCTCGCTTAATGCTCACTGTTTATAAGCCTAATATGTCATTTAAGAAATGACTTACATTGTGTAGGCTTTATCGCTGAAAAGTGCAAGTTGCAAATTTTGCTCAATCGGACCCTAAAAAGACTAATTTTTGTTTTGTAAAAATTTCGCTGTAAAAATTACAATTTTCTGTCACTCTCCTCACAGGGCTTTAGAAATTATATCACAGTCACACGGCCTATCAAAAATTCACTGATTGCTGTTTTTCAAATAAGTTTAATATTCATATACAAGTTATGTTTACGCTGGTGGGGGATGTATCCCCCCATCCGCCCCCATAACTCCGCCACTGGTTGTGCTCCTATGCCTTTATCGCTGAAAAGTGCAAGTTGTGAGTTTTGCTGATTTGGCGCCTTCAAATCTATCGGACCTGTAAAAGACTAATTTCTGTTTTGTAAAAACTCTGCTGCACAAGTACTATTTTCTTGCACCCCCCCTCCCCTTGGCTTTTGAAATTATATCACAGTCAGACGGGCTAACGACTATTCACTGATTGTTTTTTTTTAAATAAAATAAATATTATTCATATGCACGTTATGTTTAGGCTGGTGGGGGGGGATGCATCCCCCCCATCCCCCCCCCCCCTAAATCCGCCACTGCTTGCTACTATCCTTGTTGTAACCCTATTGCAGTTTTAAGCTGAATTCTACTGATGAATCATCAATACTGGTATCAGAACTCTGCTGGTATATACATAGATCTTAGATCATCACGGACTAACTGACCGAAAAGCAAGCAAGAAGTTCTTTTGATTATGACAACCAATACGTTGTATGTGCCATGCCGATCAAGATATACAAAATTTCGCATCGCATTTTTTTCTATTTTTCTTATTACGAAGGCAAAATTTTTGAGTTTTATGTTGGTCTCAGGTCTCAGATTCAAATTTTGGGTTGGTCAAATTGAACAAAGTCTTGCCAACGGCACGCCACTGTTGCAACATTTCTTCGAAAGGAGCTGTGTTGTCTTTGCGTAATGACGCGAAGGTGGGCCCCGCAAACTCGTAAAACGCTTCGGCGTAATACATTGAGGTCAATGAAAGATTTAATTTGATTTATAATAATTTGCAAACAATGAACTGATTACTAGGTTATGTGAAATTCAGATAGCAGCTTTATTTGGGGTTCATAATGTAGCTGAGACCAAAAAACAGTAGCCTTACAGTAAGCCTACTTACGTATTTTCCGCACTCCACAAGATCTTTTTAGCACTAAATTTTAAAGCAGGGCTGCGAACTCGATCATTTTTTATTCGAGTTAAAGTCCGAGTTCATCTTATCTTAGCAAGTCTGAGTGCAAGTTCGAAATCTTAAATTTAATTTTTTGAATTCAAGTTCGAGTTTATTCGGCAAAAATATTCAGTTTTTTGAGTGTGAGTTTAAGGTGACAAAAGTAATAAGTTTGCTATTCCACTTAATCGCTTTCTTTTAGTAGACATGCTGTTTTTCTATAGCTAGGTTGCCACGGCATAAATAAATGAAGGCAATTTTGATTTACATTGCTTGATCAACGCAAAGTATTTCTTTCCGAGAATTTTTTAATCTTTAAATTTTTTTTTAATGAACTCGAACAGTTTTATTCGAGTTCAAGTTCTACAGTAGTTTGATTTCAGAAAAATTGTTTTTTCGAGTTCGGCAAAAAGATCAAGTTTTTTGGAGTTCAAGTTCAAGTCCGCAGCCATGTTTGGAAGCATTAAATCATGTGATGTTGGCTTTAAACTTAAAACCGACCTGAAAGTTTGGCGAAAAAAACAATTTCAAACAAAAACAGCGTAAATGCGGCTAAAATGTTACAGTACATAGATCCTAAATCGTAATAACTTATATCTTTGCATTTTGTACAAATTACAGGGTGCTCCAAAAAAACAAGTAACTACTTTAATTTGCTTTCATTTGCACATTTTTTACACAACAAACTTAAAACGCGAGATATATTTAGTCAAATAGGTTGAATTGCATCTGAAAGTCAAAGAAACTTCTTGTAGTCCTCATGCTCAATATAACACCCGTTTCTATTGAAACATGCTTTCACAGTCACACGCATGCAGAAACTTTGGCCCACTTTTTGCCATGTGTCGTTGGTTACTTCAGCTGCGTAATCTGCTACGTTCTGCTTAAGATCAGCTTGCATTTGAGGTCTGTTGGCATAAATCTTCTCTTTTGCTGCTCCCCAAAACTAGAAATCAAGTGGATTTAGGTCTGGACTGTGGGGGGCCCACTTATGATCTCTGTCGAGGCTGATCAGACGATTCTTGAAAAAAAAAACATCAAGTGCTTCAATGATGCATGGGCTGTGTGAGGTCTAGCGCCATCCTGCATGAACCAAGACAGTCTCAACTGTCCTTGGGTTAGTTTCTGAGTCAAGTCACCATGAAACTGGTCAAGAATAGCGATACAAAGCTCACTGTTGATGGTAACGGTGTGCCCGTTTTCTTCGAACCAGTAAGGTCCCAGCAAACTGTGCTTTGCATTGAAGGCCGTAAACACAGTGACCTTCGGACCTTTGAGGTGCTTCTCACCGATTTCTTCTGGGCTACTTTCTGGAGAAATTAAGTTTCAATAGAAATGGGTGTCATGTTAAACATTTGGACTACAAGAAGTTTCTTTGACTTTCAGATGCAATTCACCCTATTTGACTAAATATATCTCGCGTTTTAAGTTTGTTGTGTAAAAAATGTGCAAATGAAAGCAAAATAAAGTTGTTACATTTTTTTGGAGCACCCTGTAACTTATATTTGGCCAGGACATTTTTATTGTTTTGCATTTTTTTATTTATTTTTCTTCCTAAATCTTGTTCTTTTCTTCAACGACTATAAAACACTTAAAATTTAATTTTAGTGGGAAGGTGTTAACTCTTAAGTTACAGTAGGCTACTAACGCAGATTTATCTCTTAAAATTCTGGTTCTACCACCTTTCAGTTCCCTAAAATCACTAAGTGCTTCCCCTTTCGGTTTTTTCGTAATAAATCCCTTCAAAAAAAAATTATGTCGAATCAACTTGACTTTAAGTTAAATTTTTTCACAAACAACTTCTGAAACACAGAATGAGCTGAAACTTGGATGTTGAAAGTGTCTGGAAGGAACGTCAAGGTATTCACCGCTGCGACATTACCACTCTTCTCAAAAACAAGAACTTTATCAAATTTATTGAGTAGTTTAAAATAAAATCGTTCCAGAAAAATTAATCAAAAGCTTCCAGAAATAACCGCCAACAAGTCAAAATCAAAAACGAATATGTGAAACAGTCCTGAAGGTCGATAGCTGCCTTGTGAAAACAAAATTATCCAAAGTTTGCATGAAATGAGGCAAAATATTGTGCGAGCTTGAGACTTAAAACGCTTTTTTAAGTTGTTGAATAAATAAGAATGGTAAACGTGAGTTCGACGCCCAACTAAGACAACTAACAACTGGAAAGGAACTGAGCTCGGTGCGATAACATTAGTTTACGCAAAGTTTTCCAATTTCGAGGTTTTCCAAAGTCACTTTTCGAAATCTGAGCATTTTGGCCAATATTTAACTTAAATGACGTCATAGGTTGTTTTTTTTGACGTAACTAACTTGAATTAGACTTTTTATGATTTGGTATTAAAAAACAAACCTAGGTTACGTGCAAAATTTGAATCTCCTGCGACGTCACCATTCATTTTCGAAAAATATGGCCGTGACATCACTATGATAGTGTCATCAACTGAAAACCAGTTTTTCTAAAAAAACTTGGTGAACACCAATCCTCACACCTATTTTGGTGTTCTCATTACATTTGGTTTAGGAGTTAAATAGGGTGGCATTTTTACCGTGTAAAATGCGTTCGTCTAATAGGCGTTCTTCCACCACCATACGAGTAATAGTGACAATAATGGGCAACTCTGACCTTATTATTGGAACGACCGACGCTCGCGTCGCGTGTTCCTTTGTTTTTACTCGGCCATTTTCCAACTAACGAGCGCGAAATTTCAGACTTTTGCTTATAACTCGAGAACGGTTGGGTCTAGCTTCATGGAAATTTGGCAGCAGTTTGAGATTATTGAGTTGTATGTTTGTACACAATTTCGAGGCAATAGGTCACGTGACTTCGGTTTTAGAACCCGAAAACCGCCCCGCAAGTTTGGCGTAAAAAGCGGTTTCAGTCAAAAACAGCTTAAGTACGGCAAAAAATATTTCATAGGGTTGTATGTCTCAAGATACCCTTTCATCCCAACCAACCCACTTTTGGCCGCGATGAGGTTTGTTTCTTTTTTTTTCTTTTTTTTTCTTCCTAATTTTTGTACGCTCTTCTTCTAAACCACAAGACATCGAAATCTAATTTTTGTGTAAAGTTGTTGAGCTGCAAACGCAATTTTTTCTCCCGAAATTTTTTGGGGCAACTCCACCGGGAACCCCCCAAAAAAACATTTTTTGAACGGCTCAAGCTAGGGTGCTAGTTCCTTTTGATAGCAGCAGATGTTTAACAGACAAATATTTTGACATAGGTTGGGGGTGCCACCCCTTACGGGGACCCCCCAAAAATCAATTTTTGAACGGCTTCACTTAGAGTGCCAGTATTTTATGATATCAGCAGATATTTAACAGACAAATATTTTGACATAGTTTGGGGGTGCCATCCTCCCGGGGACCCCCAAATGGACCCCCAAAAATCAATTTTTTGAATAGCTCAACTTAGAGTGCCAGTGTTTTATGATATCAGTAGATATTTAGCAGACAAATATGTTGACATAGTTTGGGGGTGCCACCCCCCCAGGGACCCCCCAAAAATCGATTTTTTGAATAGCTCAACTTGGGTGCCAGTCTGTTTTGATATCAGCAGATATTTAACAGACAAATGTTTTGACAGTCAGTCAGTCAGTAGTTTATTCTTTCAGTTATTTGACATAGTTTGGGGGTGCCACCCCCCCAGAAACCCCCCAAATAGACCACCCAAAAAATCAATTTTTGAACGGCTCAAGCTAGGGTGCCAATGTTTTATGATATCAGATATTTAACTGACAAATATTTTGACTCTACTTTTCTGGAGGTTCCATAATCAGATATTTTTGAATAATTGCTGATTTTACGGTAGACAAAAAGTACTTTTGAGCGTCACAGCATTAGCTATGCGTCAGTCGTTCACTGGGTTTGCTGGCAAACTCCCATCTAGTTACTCTTGTGTCTTTGTACCGCATTACTGGTTGCTTTCACTCGAACTACTGTAGCAGTAATCAACCGTGTGTTGTAATGGCATAAACAGCAGCCTATTTAAAGTCAGAATTGCCCACTAAAATCATCAATTTACGGACTAAAGTCAAAAAACATTACGATCCGTTAATTAAAAGAGCTTGAATATCTCTGAAACACCTGGTCACGAAGGATCGATGAAGCTAACGTAAATTCAATATACAACGCTCTACAGTAACTTATAACACTTTTGCTAGCAGTCCTTCTACTATCAGTAGGCCTACTATAAGGAAAAATTTTTGATGACAGTGTCAAAATGTTTAAGCGACATGGTTCCGGAATCCGGGTTACCTGTTCCTGCGACCCCTTCAAAAAAAAGCTTAAAAAAACAATTTCTTGAACAGCACTTTCTTGAAACTTGCACTTTCTTGAACAGACATACTGTAAGCAGCAGAGTAGCTCGCAGGTTGTTCAACCGAGCCGGTCAACCGCATTGGGACGCGTCTTTTTATCCGGATGTTACACTCTAATGGGATCAGTGGTGCTGCGTGCTGTTAGGCTGATTTGCGCGAATCGGTTGTCAAATTTAGAAAATCGGTTATGAAAAAATATTGCTTCCGTAGATATCCTGCGCTTTGGCTCTAGCGAACTGGTTAATAAACTTAGAGAACGGTGTAGTTGTAAGGTCTACTCACTGTTCGTATATGCTGTTCTCCGGTCCAAATTCACAGTTTAACTTCTGTTAGACGGTATCAAAGTTCAAACCACGCACATAATCGTTACTGTTAATATCCAAAATATCCCTGTAGAGGAAACATAACGAACACGCATTTTTATATCCTACTGCTTAAAACTGGGGGTTTCCCTCAACCGAACTCCGTACTGTATGAAACTAGCGGAGTAATACTATTGCTGTAGTGCCGGTATGGATAACCAGGCACTACAAGGGGTTACAGAACCGGTTTTTGACTGATGCACATTTTCAGTAGCACCACTGCTTTTAGGATCTCGTCACTGGTGGAATTTCCGTAATAAACTTCTCAAAATTGATTTTCAGGTAGGCTAAATAGTGGTAAAGTTTGCATTAGGATGAGTAAATACGTGGATGATAAATACTGTCCTTTAACACCATTTGAGGAACTTACCCAAGGAAAAACCCCAAAATTTTTGATTTTTTTCGGCTAAAGTATATAGTACAGTTTTTGTTAGGATCACTGGGTCCTCTAGTACCGAGATCATTTTTATTTCCTTTTCGACGATTTTTTTTCAATAGTTGGTTCTAAAGTACCGTTACTACTAATTTCCGATGGTTTTTCAACAAAGTATTTAGCCGGGTATTTTTATTATTTTTGGAAGTTAAAGCTAATTTTTTTTTAACTCAGCTTTTGCTTTTATCATTTAGTCATTTCACTTAATGAGTGAGAGAGCTGAAAAAAGAAACTTGCAAATTTATGCGATTGGATTTTTTTTTTATTATTTAATAGTGTTAAATATTGTTTTTAATGCAGTTTGTAATTGAGTTTGGTTTAAGTTGGAAATAAAAAAAATGTTCAAAGTTAGCGTTACTTTAGGCCCCGCAATAAATTCCTGCAATGAACATTATTATAGTTTATCATCATATCAAAGCGGAAACATACACGACAACATATTGCTGCTTACTAATTTTCAATACGCAATATTTTTGAAACAATGCAATGATGTCGTCGCGGTGCGATTGAAGCTTTTTGTTTGTGCCTACGACTTCATTTACGGACGAATTCTAGCAACTCAAGCGAAACGCATGAAAATACCAACTCGTACAGCCGCGTTTTGCGTCATCAAGCATCACTGCGTGACGAAAAAACTATTTTGAGGCATCGTAAATTCTTTTCAATATCTGCTAACTATCTGACAATCATAAGCGCACTACAACCAGTTAGAAATTGTATTGTTACTGTAAGTTGGGTAACAATTTTAGCAGTACAAGAATAGAGCAACAAGCGGCAACTTAACTTAAAACGTTACAAATTTGGAAGCTTCAAGCTAAATCAGCAACGGTATCGGGAATGCATTTACCTTGCTAAGCTGCTAGAGTACTAGAATTAAATTTTAAAAGGTGAACTTAAAGTTAATAGCATTGAAGTTTAATTTCTAGTGTCACAGAGATGCTTTGTACAGAAACTTCTCAAACAGAATCCTTTACCAGAGTACTCGATAAGACCATAACGAAAGATTAGAAAAGAATACTGTTGTACAATAATTGCGTATTTTCAAAGTTTTATGGTGCTTTTTTGATCTTTCGACTGCGAAAGCTGAAAATGATTCAGTTATTGAACTTTGGCAATTTTTTGCACAAACATATCTACGGTAACCAGTGGTGGACTCGAGGACACAAGGCTCGAGGCTAAGGTCAAGGACTCAAAAAAAAGTCCAAGGCCAAGAACAGCCCTTCCGAGGACAGAACTTCTCGAGGCCAAGGACCAAGGACACAGCCGGCGCAAGTGTTCTCCAAAAAAAAAAAGTCTCCAAAATTTTTTTCAGGCGATCTCCAGAAGAGGAAAACAAAAAAAATCTTCGCAAATTTTCCACGAGATTTCTGGCGTTTTCCAAAAAAATTTTAACGGTTCAAAAAATAGTGCTGTCCTCGAGCCGAGGACAGGGCAATTTTCGAGGGCTTGAGGCTTCGAGGCCAAGGACTTCAAAATGTGTCCTCGAGGCCAAGGCAGTGGCGTCGCTAAGAATGGTGACCCCCGGGGCGGAATTTTGGGATGTCACCGTTTATAATGTACTGTATAGTAGGCTGCAAAAGCGTATATTTAAAAAATAGCGGTACTATTTCATTGCTGTAGATAGCGGCTGTTATTTGACAAGCTCAATAACTTCTCGTTGTAAGATTGTAGAACTTGGAAGTATGAGCAGCACACGTCTAGTATCATGCGCGTAATCAGAAATCTGGAGAGGGGCTGTGTTTGGGGATCTGGGAGCTCCGCCAGAGGCCATTGGGGGTCTGCGGGCAGAGCCCCTAGCACTCAAAAAATATTATTTTTTTGTAAAAATAACTTAATTTTAGGCTTATTTTGATAAAAAGTAATGCTTTTCAAACGGAGCATAAGGAAGAAACTTTGGTGGCATAGAAATTAGCAATGCAAAAACATGATTAGACTCAGGCGCCTAGCCAGAAGTCTGCAGTGGGATCTGTTTTGGGGGTCTGGGGGCGGAGTCCAGTGCTGGAAAATTTTGCGTTTTTTTTTGCAAAAATAACTTAATTTTAGGCTTATTTCGATAAGATTTATTGGTTTTGAAAGGTGGCAGAAATTCGCAGTGCAAAAACATGATTAAAGTAGTTGCACAAATGGGCAATGTCTATGTGGCAGGTAGCTAATGGTAAAATTTCAGTTCTCTTATTTACAAGCTGGTACCGTAAATAATAAAATCTTATAGTTCAATGAAACTCACAAAAATAAAACACATTTCATCTATATTTATCAGAGAAAAATAATTTGTGTGGGGGGGCGAATGGAAAGATAATTGAGTCGTCAACACTAAGCAATGAAATTGGTAATCAACTAGCACTGAATTGCCACCACTACCCCCCTTTCCCCCTATTTCTGAGCTTATTTTAATTTTTTTAATTTTGTGAAACCTTTTTTTACCATGTTTCAGCTAGCGATCAAATTTCATTGCTTAGTGTTGACGATTTTTCAAAGTATTGCTAATTTGTGATCTATATTTTTGGCAAATTAGCGCACCCCCCTCCCTTCTAAATAAATGTTTCAAAACATACTTTAAATCATTTTTAAGTCCATTCCAGTATGTCAAACATTTCCAATGATGTTTAAACACATTGTTGTTGTTTTTTTGTTCGATTGATGTCATTCAATGGTGTCACCTCAAAATGGTAACACCCGGGGCGGGCCGCCCCCTCCGCCCCACCTTAGCGACGCCACTGGGCCAAGGAGTTCAAAATGTGTCCTCTAGGACTCCACTTCTGACTGTGACTTAAAAAACATATTTAATGTTGCTTATGCACAGGGGCGTATTTAGGATGGGGGGCATTGGGCTGTGCCCCCCTTTTGGGTCGCCAGGATAGTATAGTTAACATAGAATAGTATGCAAAATTGCGGCATGCCCCCCCCCCCTTTGTAACTTGGGCAGGTTTGAGCAAAAAACGGTGGGCGAAGACCTTTTTTTTGGTCTTCACCTAATTTTGGGCTAAAAACTGGACTAAATTTGAGTAAAGACCTTTTTTTGGTCTTCACCTAATTTTAGGCAGGAAAACGGACTTGGGTTTAGGCAGGAAAATTTTCATTCTGGTCTTCAGTATTCTCAAATTTTCTGAATTTACTGCCCCCCACCCCTTTCGAAAATCCTGCGTACGCTACTGCTTATGCATAAGTGAATGACTCTATCTTGCTTGAAGCTTTCAAGTGCTTTGCTGCGTGATTAGTTTGTAATTAGTACAATTGATTAATGATGTAATTTGAATGACTGTATAATGCATAGTCCAGTATTTGTATATGCCTTTGTGCCACTGAAGCAATGTTTCTTTTTGAGTCTTTTCAGGCGAAACAACAGCTTACTCGATACCATAACGGTTACAAGGGCATATCTTTCACGCTGTACTCGACAATGAATTGAGATGCTTGATGTTAGCCAAAACAAGAGAAAGAAAAAAAAACAAAACAAGGCGGTACAGCCGCTGGGAGTAGGCCTATGGCTTGGGTCAAGTAGAGCAGTAAGATAAATTAAGGTTTAATATGTAATCTTTGGCAGTAAGATAAATCTTTGGCCTCGCCTGAGTTTTGGTGGGTCTCGCAACGATTCTGAGCAAGATACGTTTCGACAGTGTGTTTGAATTTACGAAGAATAAGAAGTTGATCCATAAGCACTAACTAATCAGTCAGAGTTTCCGGTTGTTTTGACTATTTGATTTAATCATGAGTGCGTCATGACGCAAGCTTTCTTAGACTTGGTTTTGTTTAAACCAACTTGCAGTTCTGCGGTACACAAGCTTGTAAAGCGATATGGTGGACATTAGGGTGGTCCTTAATTCGAAATTTTGGAAAACTATACGGGAACCGGGTTAAATTTGTTCGTTTTCGATAAAAAACTGTATATGCAAAATATCTCGGAAAAAAATTGAAGTTTACAGGTTGCACATGAACAGCGAAAATTTGAGACTATTCATATGCTGCAGTATATATATTTATATATCACAAGATGAGCACGGCCCTATCAGAACTGTTCTAACAGATGTAACTTAACATTCTCAACCAAAGAACCAAAATTGTATCAAAATGTCGACACAAAGCTAAGTAAAGCAAGAAATCATCAACCTAATGAAACCACATTTAACGCAAATCGGTTGATAACTATGACGTAAAATGCCAATTTGTATCTAGGACTGCGTTAAAAATTTTAACAGTGTTTTTCGCAACGTTTGACAGACACGCAGCAGCGCATCAGCAGCGTTTGATTAAAATATTCAGCCTCCACTGTTAATGCTTACTGTGTTTCGTACCAGTTGCGGCTCCGCACCATCGAGCCTGGTTGCGGCCCCTGGCTGGTGCTACTGCGTACCACAGTTAACCCTATTGGGATAGCTTGGGCTCGCGCCCGCCACAGGGCTTCCAGTGCGAGGCGTGGGAGACGTGGGTGGTGTATTTAGGTCTTTCACTGTTTTTGTTTAGTTTCCACTCCACCTGACAAACCCATTGCGGGGAAACAGCCTGTAGTGGGGTTTTTATATTTCTAATTTTTAACCGAACTTCCTGTACCGTTACCTGGAGGACCATGTCCTTTGAGCACTTTAGAAACTGGATAGACAGTGTACAAGTTAATTATACATCATATATTTTTTATATGTCTTCTTCTGTAGTCGGAAGTTGTTTGCTTCAATCAGTTTGACTGGAATCATTTAAGTTGCCAAGTATTAATTACTGAATAAAATCTCACCTCATGCACTATACAACAATATTGTGTTACTCGCATTCTTGGATAGTTATTAAACTTGTTAATATACTTAGCGAATCTTTTAGGCTCCCACAAGTAACAAAAACATGACCTGAGAGATTTCTTCGATGTGGACAGTACAAATGCTCTGATCCATAGACCCTCATGACAAAGATACCAAAATTTTCTTCTAGCTTAAAGGGGAATGTTAGAGAATAGAATCAATGGAAACAGGGGATATAAGAGTGGCAACTGGAAAGTCCGAAATCATAAACTGAGCAAAGAATTTGAAAGATTATTTTAAGAAATTAAAAAAATAATAGCTCGCAATATTCTGAGCGTACTCTATTTTTGTAAAAAATTTTAGATTAATAACTTAAACTACTTTCAATCTTATGCAAATTTATTCTCACTGGTCGATCACCTGCCTATCATCACCTCTGGCATTTGCATAAAACAACTGCTCAAGATTGCCCCAATTCCTAATGGGACCAGTTAATCTCAAGCAAATGGCATCGTTTGAGCATCAGAAAAATGGGGATAGGCTGAGAAAGCTTTTGCTACAGGCTAATATGTTTTCTGACATGAATGTCTCAAACTCTAAAAGTAAGAATCTGATGCTTGCATTTCTCCATTAAGCAAAACTTTAACAAAATCAGAAATTGGTTAGGGACGCCAGAAGTGATTATGGCGCCCTTAACTTACGCTCGCCATAATCAGTTTACCATACGCCAGAACTGCATGGTAAACTGATTATGACGAGCATAGACCAAAGCATCATTTTTTTTATCTGCACTAAACTTGCCAAAAGGTAGAAAAAATCTTGGACTTGCAAAAAACGTCGCAAAATCACTTTTGACAAGAGAAGAGGGGCAACCGCAATGAAAAAATTCTCTGATTAGCTTTGGTGCATGTCTAAGAAACTAGTGGCTTAGGTTTTTTTCGAACCAGAGGTGCATGATGACATGCAGTGACGAATTGTAGCAGCTCTTTACAAAGATGAAAACTTTACCACGCGTGCCATTAAGAAACAACAATTGGAAAAAATGGTTTGCTAATTAAACGCAATTAATTGGATTTTCCCAAAAAATGAAAATGGATCAAAAATTTCTATCAATTGACTATGATTCTGGGAGTGAATTATCAGGCTCATTGGTGGCAGACAGAAAGTTGGTTCAAAGAATCCAAGTTTCGCATGCAACTGCCGAGCGTGGTGTGGCAGTGGCACTGATATAGGAATACGTCTGGCTAATTGAAAAATATGATGAAAATCAGCTTCAGTTCCACATGCATTTCGCCTCAAAGCATACCATTGGCATGATTTTTGCTAAGTGAGAATAAAGACAGGACACTTCTTACTTGGCAACATAAAATAAGTTGGGTTACACCCATAATACTACTGCTTTTAAACAGCTAACACTCTGCAAACAGCGAAGCCCTTATCTTTGCAAAATTGGGTATTTATGAAAAACTTTACTGCCTTTGTGCAACCTCTAAATGTTCTGCTATCTCGGAGATTTTTCACACACGATGGTTTTAGCCTGAAAGGAACACATTTACTTCGGTTCCCATAATAATTTTTATTGTTTAATTTTTATTATGTATTTAAGGATCACCCTAGTGGACATGCCTGATTTCAGTTAAAAATAAACCAAAAATACGCTCGTACGCAAACGATTATACGCCTAGTGTAGATCGGGCAATAAATCGAGTTATTTCATTCGAAATCGTCCACAATTTCAGTGGACAGAAGAAACTCATGTAAAACAGAAGAAACTAGCTTGGCAAATTTTTGCTCTCAAACTTATTAAAACATGTTAAGTCATACATGCCAACGCATTCCGCGCACCCCTAACCTCTCAAACACTTTGTTTGAACAAATACTGTAGTTTGCCTGTAATTTGACAAAAAAGTCATTTTAGATGTAATTTATAATTATCACGGTAATTGGGAGGTCGACATATAGAAACGACATCAGCGAAAAAGTCTTTGATTTTATAAAAATACTCTCATACATCAGCATAAAAGTCTGTGATTTCATAAAAATACTGTCCCCAATTCTAAATTGTTTTTATCTGTACCAGTGCCGTCGCTACGGGGGGGCCAGGGGGCCGTGCCCCCCCTAGCAGCTGCGTATGCCCCCCTTTTGGTTTACTCAAAATACTTCTTTAGGAACATAACGCAATGACAAGACCACAGACAATGATGGAAAAAGGAATAATTGCGTTCAAACATAATTCTCCTTGGGCGTTTTCTCGATTCTTTGCGAAATTGCTGGCAACCAACTGCTGTACATAAATGTGACGCAATATTCCATCGTATTTACACGCCTTTACGGATGTGTCGCGGAAGAGACATGTAAGCCTGCAAAATCGTTTACCGTTGCTTCGTTAGTGATTATGACATGAAACAATACGTGAAAACATTTTTTTTTCAAAGACCAGCTGCTGTGATTTTTAGAGCACTGTCAAGATTTCGAGGTCGCAGTCAGTCGCGCAACTAGGATGTAGGGGAATAAGACCCTTAGCCAAGTCACTTAGAAAATTTAACCTCAAAATACAAGCGCTTAAATGTGTTTTAGACTTGACCTGAAGTAAGGTGAGTGGCTGAAGGTGCCAAGCAATTTTAGTAATTTAGTTATTCTTTGAAATGACTTTTGAATTTTAACAATTTAGTGATTCATATTGCTTCAAAAAGTGAGAAATGTGATTAAAATAGCGTTAAAATTGCTATATTTTTGCTGCAAAATTGCAAAAATCGCCCAGCGGCTGGGGGCGGAGCCCCCAAGGTCCCCGTCCACAGTCCCTAAATATTCAGTGGCTATGCCCGTTCGTGACACGCTTCAGTTGCATCAGTTTGTTCAGCATGGGCTAAGTCAGGCAGTTTTTGTGCAAAAAAAAAAACAACTTTTGGTTCACCCCTCTTAGCAAAATCTTGCTTGCACATCTGGAAGCATTCACTGCTGCAGATCGATTTTTCAAGCGATTATGGGCCGCAGACGAAACGAGCTAAGAAACGCTGCCGACCTTATTTTTAGATTGCGCATAGTTGTAGTCGTACAGGATCTGAAGATCAGTTTTTATAAGCAAATTTTATAATGCCCCCCCACTTTTGGCGAGTGCCCCCTCACTTCGTTTGCTCTGGCAACGGCACTGATCTGTACTAAACTACTAACGAATTATAATAAAACATAAAGTGATTTCAAACAATGTAAAACTGATTCCTAGCAAACTATTCATTAAAAAAATCAAGATCGACGAAACACCAATCAAATAATGCCCCCAACAGGCTATTTTGCAGCTCAACTTTTCAGTGGGATGACAGACTTAGAACTATTCATTACAGAATAATTTCCTTTTTTTTACCATAGTCAGTTTGTTTGCTGAAAGACAGCAACTACACCGCCTCCTAATACAGTACAGTTTTGCAATAATTACCATCTGTCTGTAGCAATCTTCTCGCAGTCCTTTTGACGTCTGTGGCTGGATCTGATTCCGCTTCAATCATTTCAGCTGATCAGCTGGATCGAGTCCGCTTTTGCTGCAGACTCTTACCAGTAAACCAACAACAGAATACAATACCGATTAGTATATCGATTTTGTGGTTGACAAGCGGAGATGGGTAAGATCACCACCTTTTGGTGATCTTGAAGATCAAGATAAGATCATCCAAAAAATGTGATTTTGATGATCAAAGATTGGATCATTAAAATATTGTGATCTTGAAGATCAAGATCGTGCCCATGTCTGGGTACTGCGGTACTGGTTCGTACCCTTTGTAAACCATTAGGCCGATTTCAATAAGCAAATCAGCATTTCTATTGGGCGCACGCTGACTCATTATTGAATTTTCCATTGTTTGCTGTAGAAAAATCGCCGAGTTTTTGGGTACATGCTGACTCACCAAAACCCAAGAGGGAACATTGTAATCGTACCTGTCCTGTCCGTACCACGGCAAATGCGGATTACTTTCTCCAGTTTAGACTCCATTCCGTGTCGAAGCCATGAAATAGCTTCAAAATATCACATAACTTGGCCTCAGCGATGCTTACCCTTCGCGACATTTAAAAGTGAAAGTGATCTTGATCTTCAAAATCAAGATCACAGAAAAAATGTGATCATGAAGATCAAGATCGTGCCCATCAGGGGTGCCGATCTTTGTTGAGCATTGGGGGGAATAATTTGCAAATTTACCCCAATTTTGCCCTATTTTCAACAGTGGGGGGATGAACCTCGACCACGATTTTGTTCAGGTGAGCAAATTAAGAGAAAACTCAAAAAAATAAAAGGTATTCACCAAAAATGGAACACTTTTTTCCCAAATTCAGTTGAAGACCAAAAAAAGGACTTCACGAAAATTGGAACACTTGTTTTCCCCGAATTCAAGTGGACACCTACGCTCAGAGGCACACCAGAGTCAGATTATTGGGGAGGGGGGGATGCAGATGTATACCATACTTAAACTATTGGGGGGATACAGTCAAATTATTGGGGGGATATATTCCTCCCGGGTTTCGGCACCCCTGGTGCCCATGTTTGTTGACAAGTATCTGTGCTTTAATGTTCAAGCTTATAGCAATGAAATGTTTTAGGTGCTTTACGATACGTTAGATTACTGTTATACATGAAATAATTGAAGTAATTGTATTTCTGCGACATGAGTTCGTTTAGATTCTCGTTCCCATTTTATTTCTTCGTTTTAGTTTGTCTGCTACCTCAACTTTTGACTTTGATCGGTGAGTTTGATCATTTTGTACTTTTGTTGCAAGAACCAGTTGTTATACCGTTTGTGCCATAAACAATCGATATCGAAGTGTTTGAATTCTTTACGATAAACGGAAACAACAGCGCTCAACTGGGATAATGATAGGCCTTTTGGGAGAATGTAGAGGCTAAAGAGCTAATGTTAAACACAATATTTCTTTAACTTCTGTAAGTTTTAGAAAAATAAAGATCGAAAAGTTCCCTTCGCTGTCTCTAGCCCAAGCAACTTGGTGAATAAAGTTATATTAGTAAATTACAAAAATCGCAATTTTAATAACCCCCGCGACATTAGTAACCGGGTTATGTTATTGTAAAATGTTTTCGAGTATATTGTCATTTGTTGTAAATTTAACGTTAAGTCTTTAAAATTCTTTTCCAAGTCCAAAGATCACACACAACGAAAACTTAGTTCATTATCTACAAATACATTGTGCTAGCCCAACATGTTCGTAATTATTTGTTCATGCGTAACCTGACATTGTTTTTGATTTGTTCTTAAATTTTGAGAAAATTGATCCCCGTGTTCTGATAACAATGTTTGCATGAATGAAAGTGTGTTAAATTATATTTGGATCAACTCCATATTTCTTGACCCATCTGTTCCACAGATATTCTTCAATTCAAACATATAGCCGGTAATGTAGTTTCAAAAGCAATGCATTGTATGTGAAAGATTTGTAAGGTATTCATTTTGAAGTTCATCACCGTGTACGCTTTAAGACGAAATCATTATGCATCAGCTATTAAATGGTTTCAATTACATCACTTACGCAGAATAAACGATAAATGATTTAGGGCTGAATATGCGAGAAATAGCAATTAGCTTCGGGCCTGCATTCAGCTTTATACATACAGCTCACGTTTTGTGAGGTTGTTAACTTAGCGCAGCCTGCTTAGTGTCAGCATTTTGTTTTCACTCCGCACAATCGCCGGAAACTCATTATATGCTATGCTACTTCGCTGCATGTTTAATTACAACACTGCATAAGCAATTCCTATTGCGCTTCAAACCTATCGCAACTTGATTTTTTAAAGTTCTCTGTTCTCAACAGTCACCACCATTCGCTTTACGCATTTCCCATTGGTGCCGAACAGTCTTCCCGTTGCGGCTCCCAGCCTGACAAAAGGTTTGCAAACAGAGCCCACGAAAAGGGTATTTTATCTTAATGTGGCTGAATGGTTAGACAAACGCAGAATGTCTGGATCATAAGCACTAACAAACCACCATTCGCCGACTCCCTTCACTATTGATTTTTGACACTGCGTCTCTAACTTAAAAGCTTGGCAACTCGCCTTTTACTGCCTGCCAATCCGCACTGTTTTACGGATCCAAAATTACTTTAAAGTTTAATATTGTAAGTTCATGTTTATTCACCAAGCTACCTTAGCCAGCAGAGAGCGAAATGAGCTTTTGGTCTTCGAGTCGAGCTTCTACCTGTCAAAATATGACTGACGGTTAAATGTATCAGAAGTGCATGCTTTGGTGCCAAGTGAAGGACGTTATATAGAAACGTGGTTTTCTTGGTACTTTTTTTTTCAAAAATCATTTTGTCACTATAGGGCAACATTGTGTTTTTACTTTTCAGTTTATGATACCGTAGTTTACACGAGAATTTTCTCTTTTATCATTCTATCATGTAATGTGATCAGAGGTGGTCAGTAACGAAGTAGTTCTACGTAAGTAGACTACTTAAGTAGTATTTTCGGTAACGAGCGACTTACTTAAGTATTTTTCATTTCTGATACTTCTACTTTTACTTCAAGTAAAATCCTCTCGAAGTAACGCTACTTGAGTAGTAATGACTTTTATGTAAAGTAGAGGTAAACACCTAGCCAATCCTTTTTGATGATGATTTGACCAATGACCACGATTTGAAGTTTTTTTGTTAGTCTCATTATATCTGGCAACGCTGCTTATCGAAAACAGGTTCGTACAGGACACGAAACAGAAGTCTGGTACGCTGTGATTACAGTCTATGCAGTGGCGGATCTAGAAAATTTTGGTGGGGGGGGATTTTAAGCACAAAACCTCAAAAATTCGGTTGTCTTCACCGAAATTGAGAGTGATTTTTCGACCGAATGCAGAAATTCAAACTTTTTTTCGCCCAGAATCAGGTGGTCTCCAAAAAAAAAAAAAAAATGTCTTCACCAAAATTGAGAGTGATTTTTCGGCCGAAATCGGAAATTCAAGCGTTTTTTTCGCCCAAAATTAGGTGGTCTCCAAAAAAAAAACAAAAAAAAAAAAACAAAGGTCTTCACCAAAATTGGGAGTGATTTTTCGGCCGGGTTCGTTAGGTTTAGGCTGGTGGGGGGGATGCATCCCTAACTGGAGCCGAATTATTCGAAATAGAGGCTGATTTTTCGGCCAAAATCGTTACTTTTAGGCTGGTGGGGGGGATGCATCCCCCCCATCCCCCCCCCTAAATCCGCCACTGAGTCTATGTACCGGTAATGAGCCGCAATTTTGAGGTTTGGCAAGGTTTTCTGGAATTTCTTTGTTTTAGGTGGGCGCAGTATTATTGTGTACTTAATTGTTTGTTAGGTTTTCCAAAGAAGTTTTGCAGATAGATACCGGTAGTTGAAAGCCTTCACTTAGGCCTATAGCTGCCAGTATATACCAGTAAGCGTTTGGGCTACTACCGTAGTACCAGCATTAATAAATTATAAGATTTAGACTAGCCTATATTTAAACTATCTTAGCAGCCTACTGTCATTTGCGTGACTGTCATTTACCGCTCTAGAGGCATGCGAGCTATACAATTAGCCATCCGAGCAGAGTAATGCATTGTTTAGATCAGTGCTCTTCAACCTTTTTTTACGTGGTATACCTTTTGCGATTTTCGAAAACTTTGTATACTCCACAAAAAATTCTAGCCCGTGTAAGCGGTGTAGACTTTTTTGTAGATCCGATTTTTCATGCTTAGATTTGGGCGAAATTGGACCGAATCTAGCCCGAATGTAAGTGGAGACCATTTTCTTTTTTTTTTTTTGGAGATCGCAGTTTTGTTTCGTATACCCTCTGTATACCGAGTATCATAATTACCGTTTCGCATACCAATTGGTATATCGTATACCCGGTTGAAGATTTGTACGAATTAGATGTTACGAATCTGTGGTGACCTGCTGATTGGCTTACTTCATATTGTACATAGCAGGTTTAATCCAATAAAAGTTTAAATGGATTGTTGAACTCGACCGTTAGGTAGTGTACATTTTTCCACCTCACAACGTGTACAATAAGTACGTATCGAGTTTGTTTTACTGTACAGTACTACGAAGCTTATTGAATAGTTACGACGATTCATTTACAGGTCATCTAGGGTAGTGTGTTTTTGCGTTGCATCAAATACCAGGTGTTGACTCAGTCTCACTAAAAAAAAACATACCGAACCCTGATTAGCATGGTACAGTAGACAAACTAGACATGCGCATTACTCCTGGTTCATACGAAAAAGATTAGCGGTTAACGGCGTTGCGTTTGCTGCGGCCCGTCTGGGGTTCAATTCCCTAGCCGGTTAACGAACAGTGTTGCTAACGACTCGCCATCGCTGCGACATTTCTTCTCAAGCTGCGTTGTCCAGGCGCGGAGATGAGCCCAGAGTCCCTACTAAATCGTGTTCGTAACACGCTTCGGTGTAATTTCAAGAGAATAATAAAACTTTGATTTTTTGATATGCTACCGTAAGTATGGCTTTGCTTGAACACTGATCGTAAGCGTCACAACAGCAAACCTTCGAAGAATAAACAAACACGTGAAATTCGAAATTACTTTCTATTTTCATTACTTAAGTAGAATTAATTTTGACTACTTTCCTACTTTTACTTCAGTGGAAATGCTTCGCCATTCTTCTACTTTTACTTGAAAGGCATTTTTGAGTAAGTAACAATACTTCTACTTAAGTAGATTTTTCGACTACTTTGTCCACCTCTGAGTGATGCAATGTTTCCGACTTTAAGCCAGAAGGTTTCGTGACTTTAGTTTTGGTCGTCGTAAGTTGATGTAATCGAGACACAGTTAGCGTCACTATACAAAAAATCTTAGGAGGTTATGTACCGGTACTTGTCTGCTATATAAGCATGCTTCTGTATAACCAAAATTTTTTGTTTTTTTTTACAAAAACCAGTAAATTTTGAGTTGACGCTGGCTGTTCCTAAATTTTCACGAATCTTCGGTTGATTTGTTCTTAAATTTTACGGACACAAACTTATTCTTGCTTGGTTAAAAATTGTATTTTGTTTTACATCATGACTGCTGTGAGATAAATTAACAATGGTGGTAATACACAGGGGCGCCGAGAGCCGAACGTGGGCCCGGAGACAGCTGAAATGTGACGGAATTGTGGTTTTGTAAAGTCCAAAATAGACGGAGAAAATGCTGTTGTTTGGTCTGAAAAATGATGTGATCTCCAAAAAAAAAAAAAAAAAGGTCTTCTCCGAAATTGCAACGGTTTTTCCGGCTGAAATCAAGCTGTTCGCCTGCGACTTCGATGGGCCTTTCACTTCTCAATGTCATTTGGATTCATGGGCCCCGGGGTCATTGTCCCCCCTGCCCCCCTCGTAGGTCCAGGTAATACAAAGAGCCAAGAAAAATCTTGTATTACAGTACGTACAAATACGTTGTGCTAACCCAAAATCTGAATTATTTTTTCGTGCTAAGTAAACTGGCAGTGTTCTTAGTTTGTTCTTAAGTTTTGAACAAAAGTAAACCTACTGTTCTTATAAAAAAGTGTACGAAGAAAATCTTAACGACCCGGAGAAGCATTTGGTTTATTTTTCTTCACAGGCAGGGGCGTATTTAGGGGGGGGCATTGTGCCATGGCCCCCCCTTTGGGTCGCCAGGATTGTAAAATTGCATAGAAAAGTAAGCAAAATTGAGGCATGGCCCCCCACCCTTTGGAAGTTGTGGATTAGGTTTGATCACACAAAGGGTATGTTCTGTGCGTTTTCTCCAGGCTTGCACCTAGGTTTGGGCGATAAGCCGGACGAAATTTGAGTGAAGAACTTTTTTTTTTGCTCTTCACTTAATTTTGGGCAGAAAATCGGACTGATTTCAGGTGGAACAATTTCTTACTCTGTTCTTTCCTGTTCTCAAATTTTCTGAAGTTCCTGGCCCCCCCTTTTCAAAATCCTGTGTACGCTACTGTTTACAGGCACATGCGCTGCTCAAGAACACAATGATGAAAGTCGCTCCGAATCCGCAGAAATGAGCGGACACACCTCCAACTCAACGGAAGAACCCCATCACGATGACGAGGAGGAACCCGAGCACGAAGAGGAGGAGGAACATCACGAAGGAGAAGGACACTATATTATTTGGCCCTCCATGTTTGGCATGATGATATTCATCACCTTGGCTGGATATTTGTTCTTTCATTTTTACAGCAGGTATATTTAAGTAAATTTGAAAAGCCATAGTCCGCACGATTCTTTGTTCGATATAATGGAATAAAAGTCAATGCTTTGTTTAGCTTACGGTGGTGTTTATGAAACCTATGCAACGCGTCACAACTAAAGCCATGCAATAAGTCTTGTTTTTAAGTCGTTTAGCTATAACAGTCAAATCGCAAGCTGTTATAACCCGATAACGTGAGGTGACGTCAAAAACGTCACAAAGTTTGTTAATGCACATTGTACACTAGTAGGCCTGATGCAGGAAGCGAAACTGCTAAGCGAACTGACGTCGGGCGTTCATTTCAGCCATTAACGCTTTTTAAACTTGTTCACTCAGCATGTTTATTGAATTTGGCTTTGGAAAATTACATGTTTTGCATAGTTATTTTATCTGCTCGCTTGCTTGCCAACACATTTTAAGACACAGTGCAAAAAATAGGCTGTTTAGAATCAGTGATGGGCACAGCGGCGCTGTTCACCAGCGGGCGCTACTAGCGGCGCTACTTTTTCGGTAGCTGTAGCGGCAGCGCCGCTGCTTTTTTTCGTCACCAGCGACAAGCGGCAGCGCCGCTGTTTTTTTAGCCGAAAAAGCGGCAGCGCTTCAACGCTGTTTTTTAAGCAAATTTTCTGCCGCTGCCGCTACTGCTACTAAACTCCTTCGAAGACTTTTTCAATTCACATTTTTCACGTTACCGTTTGGAGTCTTTACTCTACGCTTGTTTTCACTCTGCTCTTGTTACCTCGTTATTTCAGTATTATAGTAGAACATACAAGACCTTTGTGACGTTTTGTCGTTGCTCTTATACTGTATGTATAGGCAAGTTTTATCGCACATGGTCCGATTTTTTCTCAATCGAAGTTGAACAAATAATGTGGTCTAGTAGCGGGTCAATTTGAACTGATAAAACCGATTTCAATGAAGCCGATTTCGAGCAGTATCTCTTTAACGAAAATGCAATAATTAGAGTTCGATAAATTGCCCAAAACTTGCAGATCGCAAAGACGGTTTTCCGCGATATTTCCTCAAAATGCTAGCATTTAGTACAACAAATGAAGATGATTTGTTGGCTATCTGGTCACAGACCACAGTATAGATCGTGCACTGCGAATAGAACAGTACAGTACCTGGGACGGAGCCAGAGTAGTATGTTTGGGGGAGGGGGACACAAAAACTTGGGCGTGGGGACGCTTACGCAGCCGAGACCAGACGAATTCGGAATGCGGCAGCGATCTGGTGAATATTTTGCTCCCAATCCTGTGTTATCCTTCTTTGCAGTAGCGTAGCCAGGGGGGGGGCGTGTGTAGTATGTATTTTGAAGTATGCTATTGGCTTGTGAAGTATGCAAAAACGCATGTATTTTGTGCTTTTGAGGCCGATTTTCTGTGAAAAATGGAAAATAGCCCCCCCCATACGAAAAGAGCCCCCCCTCAGACGTTTGAACTTGCGAAACTTGGGAGAAAAATCACTCTGATTTTGGCGAAGACCTTTTTTTTTTTTTTTTTTTTGGAGATCACCTAATTTTGGGCGGAAAAAACCTTTGAATTTCGGATTTCGGCCGAAAAATCACTCTGAAAGACCTTTTTTTTTTTTTTTTTTTTTTGGAGATCACCCAATTTTGGGCGGAAAAAACCTTTGAATTTCGGATTTCGGCCGAAAAATCACTCTGAAAGACCTTTTTTTTTTTTTTTTGGAGATCACCCAATTTTGGGCGGAAAAAACCTTTGAATTTCGGATTTCGGCCGAAAAATCACTCTGAATTTTGGCGAAGACCTTTTTTTTTTTTTTTTTGGAGATCACCTAATTTTGGGCGGAAAAAACCTTTGAATTTCCGATGTTTCCGAGACATTTCGTCTCAAATTTCGGACAAACCGTCTGAAACTGATTCAAGGTCAATGAAAATTCGAGTCAACGTCGTATGCACACTTCTCACTCTTTCAAAATAGCCCCCCCCTTTTTCAAATCCTGGCTACGCGCCTGCTTCTTTATATGGATTTTGCCCTCAAATTTGGAGGTGAAGACTAAAAAAATAAAAAAAGGTCTTCATCGCAAAATCTAAGGCTACTTGATTACGTTCACTTGATCTGTCTTGCTGTTTCATAGAAAAAAGCGTTTGTGGTTACCTGTTTTTGGGCAAATGTTTGCTAGTTGTGCTACTACAAAAGTTTACTCTCGCTTGCGGAGCTCAAGCAGTGATTTGGGGGGAGACGGCTCGAAACGCCATCCCCCGTGCATAGGCGTAGCCAGTATTTTGACTGGGGGGGAGGGGGCAAACCAAAAATCACATGCAATGAAGTCATCAGAAATTTTCGAAAGAGGAATTTTTGTGGGACAAAGATATCGTAGAATGGAAGATCAGAAGCCGTGGCCTGGTTTGGGACTTAACCGATAGTTTTCTAAAGGGAAAGGGCTTAAACCAAAAGTTACAAATGAAAATATAGTTTATTCAAACGTATCACAGACGGGGATCTGGGGACGAAGCCCCCAGTCGATGGGCAATTTTTTGGAATTTTTTTGAAAAAAAAGCTATTTCAATGCCTTTGGATCACATTTCGCACGTGTTCGGAACCATTCGAAAGAAATAGATTATTAACATTTGAAAGCCAATTGAAAAAAATTAATTTCTTTCAATTCTTCTTTTACTTATAATTTGGTCGAAAATACGTTTTTAATTTTGCAGTTTGGGGTTAAATTTTTATAAGTATTTTAGTAGTAAATAATCCACTCGAAGATTTTCCATAGAGATTTTTTGTTTTGACATGAAAATAACTAGTTTTAGAAGTACATGTACGATTAAGAGGCCCCAGGCCCCTCATTTTAAATTCAATAACTTGTTCAATGAGCGTTTCTCATAAATATTTTTTTTCAATCGCGTTTTTTAGCGTAAAAACTAGCGAGGTGGATGGACGTAAATTGTTACTGAAAACCGTACAATAGATGGTTACGCTTAATTACCATGTTATTGCCCGGGCCGGATTTACATTGCGCGGGGCCCGTGGCACTTTAAAGATTTTCGCAACATCTTCCTGCCAAGCATAAGTGTAGACCAAAAATAAAGTCTTACCATCTGAGAGCAGGGCTCCTGGCACTGGGCCATATGGTAAATCCCGCCCTGTTATTGCATTACGTTTTCAAAAAGGTTAGATGAGAGCCCGAGGTAGCAACTTTTATGATAAAAACCCTTAATTTCAGCCGGGTTATACATTTTAATTGATTGGCAAAAATTGAATTTAGAGGGCCCGGGCCCCCTGGTCGTCAATATTATTGTTAATTACTGTTTAGGCAAAAAATGCTAAAAGAAACTAAAACTGAAGAAACAATAGTTTTTTTCGTCACATTTTTATCATAGGTAGCATTTCAATTGGAGGGGGCCCGGGTCCCCTGGACCCCCCTCTGGCTACGCTTATGCCCCGTGGCGCCGGGCCTGAGTGGTTACATCAATGTGTAGTAAAATAAATTTTGCTACAACAGTTAACAGTAAAACTAAGAATTGAATTTATAGTGCGCTGAGAATTGAACGAACAAATAGAACCAGGTAATAAATAAGCTTCAAAGACAACTTAGTTATGGAGTTATACTCGCAGAAAAAATACTCAGTGTAACATGAATCGCATTGAGCATCATTTGCTTAACATGTACGTCATTACTACGTATCTCCTTCGACTTCGTAAACATCAACGGTCGATCTACTTTTGTGTCAAAGTTGGACGAAATTATCGCAGGGACGTGAATCACCTACCATTTCTACAAAACTCCAAGAAATGTTTTGGAACTCGGTCGATTGATAAATTTTCCTTTCGGATCTCTACGCGAAGAATTATTTTAGTGGTTGAGGGCCGAGAGTGTGGTAAACAGATCGACTACTTCAGAGCTACAAGAGCCGGGACAGAATTGTACAGAAGCTGAATACTATGTCATTGTGCTTTAATGGCAAAACCTTAACTTATTTGAGTCGATATTTCTTATTGCCTTTTGTTTGTGTAGAAAATGCGATAAGGAATTTAACGTCCTAGTGTAACTTCCAAGGGTAACTTCCTAAGTAATTTCTAAAGCGCTGGTTTAACCAATCAGCATTTTGAAATGCTTGTTTTTTTGAAAGGAGCATGCCAACACCTAAGTGAATGGTGATTTGCTTACTTGTCTACCATTTAAGCCTGCTAATGCCTGTTGTAACCTGAACCAATATCTAAAAGGTTTGAATGATTAAAGTTTCGTAAATAAAGTTGAAATTTCACCATTAGATATCGTATTTGAATGCCATTGTTCTTTGTACTATTTATTTTTTTAAAGTAGCGGCAGCGGCCGCTGTTTTACATGCAAGTAGCGGCAGCGGCGCTACTTTTTTATTTGAGTAGCGATAAGCGGCAGCGCCGCTGCTTTTTTTGCCAAATAGCGGCAGCGCCGCTACTTTTCAAGTAGCGGGTGCCCAGCTCTGTTTAGAATTGCGGTAAACGGCCAATATACTGTAGCTAAATTTCGTTTATGAAAATGTCATTCTTCTGCATTAGAGACTGTGTTTTCAAGGTATTCTGCGTAGTCCAGACGAAAAATATGCGAAGCTCTTGTCGGCATAGTCAAGTTGCACTTTGCTATAAATTATAGATTTGTTTGCCAAAATTATAAATTAATTACTCTATGGCTGGATTTTTACGCAAAGTTGAATATTTACGCTAGACGGTTTGAAACAAGTCTATCGCATCGTACTGTAGCATAAAAGGGATGAAACATCTATAGCTAGAATTATGGCTTAACGATACGAAACATCTAAACAAGCATACTCCATCTAAATAAGCATATCTAATGTATATATCTTCCCCAAATTTCAGTCGTCAACTTCAACATGTTTTTTCTGCAATGATTTCAAAAAAACTCTACCCTGAGTGTTATCAGTTAAAATCTATTGTAATGTTTCGCAATTTGGCTCCGGCCGAACTTTTTGTAAATATTTTTCTTGTACCGCTCTTGAAGCCTAGGAACCATGAGCTTTTAAAAGTGAAAACTATTTTTACAGATGATTTTGAAAAAGACAAATAGCTGGCAACACTGCAGGATACAAGTTTTTAACACTTTCCGTTGCGGAAGGGTCTAGAACACCAAAAGAAACGCAGTCAGAATCGACGCGCTCGAGTGATTTCTTGATAATTACTGGACTTAAATTCACAAAATTCGTTCATTGTTGCGTATTGTTTATTACAAATGCCTTTGTTACGTTTTCCGAAAACTTTCGAACAATCACACAACATTAAAATTGGAAAATCACTCAAGCGTGTCGATTCTGGCTGCATTTTTTTGGTGTTCTAGACTTTACCTCCCGCTGAATTGCAAACGCAGTTTGAAATGAAATGTCCTGGAAAAGATAGGCCTTAGAAAGCTAAAATTCTTCGTTTTGATTTTTCTCTATCTTCTTTCATTGTACTCGCTGTATTACGCCAAAGCGGGTAACGAGTTGACGGGGACCATCTCCGCGTCATTGCGCCCGGGAACACAGCTCCTTTGAACCAAAAGTCTCAGCGGTGGCGAGCCGTTGGCAACACTGTGTTCGATTTGACAGGCCCGAGATTTGAACTTTATACCTTTCTCGCCAGAGACGAGCGCGTTACCGCTCGACCCATTGTTTTTGTTTTTTTTTATCTTGATCTTTGCACATAATTCTAGTTGGATGCTTTACTTCTGTTGACAATTGTAGGACAATGCAACGGTCTGTTTGATTGATATTACTCAAAACTGCTAAAAGTTTGCCTCCAAAATTCCGCAATCGACTAATAATTGATCACCAAATCTTTTCAGGCGCCAAATGATAAAATACGCCAAGGAACACCACCATGCTGGATTTTTTGAAAAAGCAATTGTTAGTTCAACTGTGACTGGGGTGGCTGCTCCGGGAATACTTGGATTCAAAGAAAAGTCTCAAAAGAAGAAGAAAACCATTCGATTTCCGAAATTTAAAAGCACTCGAAAAAGCAACAGAGAAGCTTCTCAAACTGATGCTGAGCTCGCTGTGGTTTCAGACCAAAAGTAGATAATCGAAAGTATCCTAATATAACCTATCGTACTCTTAAGGTTGAAGGCTCCCTCGTGGATTTATTTTGATTCGCGGTTTATCGATTTTTTATCTTCAACACCGATGAACTTATCAGACTGAAATAAACTGAATTTGCAAGCTCAGAAACGGTATTCCTGAATTTGCAAGATTATGTCAATTTGCCCGGCCACTTCTTCAAAAATTTTTCCTGGAGTTTTGTTGACCCTCGGATCAAAGTTAATTCACGTTGGTGCATAAGACTCCTAGTGTTACAATGACTACATGACGTGCCCGTCTTGAACTTGCTATGAAACGAACCAAAACTTTTACAAAGTTTACCATAATACGGAACCTGTTTTTTTTTTTTTTTTTTTTTTTTTTTTTTTTTTTTGGAGAAATGAATTTAACACAATTTTGTTAATGTTTTTGTGACTGTAAAGTTTCACAGCGCCTTGTAAATGATGTTTTCTTGCTTATTTTGTCGTTCGATACACATTATCTCATTTAGTGCCATCCCAAATTTTGTCCTAATCATTAGCTTTTCATAAAGTTATTGAATGAATTTCGTACCCAAAAAATGTATATCATTAAATCATTTGATATTTTGCTAAAATTGTATATGCCCATAATTTCGTCAGCATATATATGCTAAAATAAAAGCACTATCCAAGACGTAAATCTACCCCCCCCCCAAAAAAAAAATGGAGTTTTTTTTTGGGGGAAGACTAGCTAGTTTTCGAAAGAAAAGGGTTACATGTAATAACAAAGCAAAGTTTTTTCAATGTTGGAGAATTTAATGGTTTGGTGCTTTTGAAGTTTTTGCACTGATGTGAGGTTCGATAAATTTGTTCAAAGATTTCGAGGTGAATATCCCACTTTATACCACTGAGATTGCGGGGTTGCTTTTCTTTCAAAAATCTTCATATCGGTTGAAAGAGCGAAAAGTTCACCAACCAAAAGCTAAAAGAAACAACCATTAATAACGTATTAATAAGTCTGGTAATAGCTGATGGTATTTTTACATCTTTCAGAAAAATCATTGGCCCGAAAGTTTTTTGCTAGAACAACATTTCCTAGAACTAAAAGGATTTTTTTATTGGATTTATAGCTGGTTTTGCGGCTGCTAAGTCGTAACTCGTATACGATTATACGGTTTAGTTCCGCATCAATTCATATCTTTTTGCTAGCAAAATTTATAAAGATTATAGTTAGTAGCTTTCTTTTATGCGCAGTTTGTTGCGAACTATATTGCTACGTACTGGAACAATGAAGCAGCCAGCTGTTGGGGAATTATTTCACAGGTTTTAAATGATCTTTCAAGTTTTTTTTCCACAAATCCAGCTTTCCAGCACCTTTTTGTTTACTTAAAAAAAAAAACTCAGAAAAAAAATGTAAAAAATAGCCCAGTGAAGTTGACAAGGAAAATGATTAACAGATTTTCTATCTTTGACGTTCAGGGGCAGAGTGGTGTCCCACCTCAAGCAACAAACAGGGCTAGCTTGACGCAAAAACTGCAATGTCACGGTTGTTGATTTCTGGCCATAGTAAATTTACATAAAACGTCAATTCTACGTTACATTCTTTTCATTGGTTTTTAAGTTTTGTGGAAATTTATAACTTGTACTGCTGCAGCCTAAACTCAAAAATTGTACGCTAATACTCATGTTTTGTGCAAGGCAGTTTTGGAGATCCTACAATGACCTTAATTGCTCCATAACTTTGATTGGGATTATTGCGTTACAAAATTGGAAACTCCTTCGCTCTTCCTTGTTTTAACTATCCAAAAAATAGTAATTCTGCAATTTTTCACGTAAAAAATGGCGTTTTGTCGCTATTTCACTACAAAAAATGAAAACATAGTCATCAATTGAAAGACAGTGTAGTGCGGGTACAATCAAATGTAGCCAAGAAGAAAATGTCATCTTAAGGATGACACATTTTATCGACTGACACTTTCTAGTTTCAAGCCTTTTTTTACGTTTTGCTTAATCGAGTAGAAACTAGGGAGTATTATTAGAGGTTTAATCTTCTTTTAGTTTAATCGTTTACTTATTCTCACGCAATATACGGTGTTGTTGAACATAGTTGCACCACTGCAGACTATGGCAGTGATTTGTTTGTTTTTCTTTGCATTGATACTACAACGCGCACTATACACAGCTTGCAGTAGTGATTTTTTAAGCTGTTGTATGTGAATAGAACTGTTTAAATTCAAATATTTGGAATAGAATATCAATTTTACTGTATGCCAACAGAGTTCAGGCAAAATATTATACGTAAAACCCAAATAAAACTTGGAACTTTTGATCTTAGAAAACTTGTAGCAATAATCTGATGACGTTCAAAAAAGATGGTAGCGTACTAATGTTGTTTAAGTGTATTGCATTGCTTTATTGTTACCGGCATTGCTGATGTTGTTTTTATTGTTGTTGTTTTGTGAAGCAAAAGCTTGCTACGCATGAAATCTATGCAATGTTTAACTCTAGTGAAACTGTGGATCAGGTAACAAATATCATCATACTTTTCTTTGATCAGAAAGGATTACGATTACTTAGCGAATTCCATAAAAAAATCAATAAACATTCAAAAGGAAGCCAATTTAACGCCCGGTAAAGTCAAAATAATCTTTCGCGTGTTAATTTTAATTGTAAGGGGGAACATGATGTTATTTGTGCCTTTGAACACGTCACAAAAGCGTGTTAGAGCTAAGTCTACCTTGAATAAGAAGTAACAAAGCAAATAAAAATTTTACAATAATCATAACTTTAGTGTTTTAAAAGTGAGTCTTAGGTCTCAAGTTGGATAATGAAAGCTATAAAACTGGGGTCAGCTACTTCTTTTGTAGCGCGGACTGGTTTATAGTTGAAATTTTTTTGTGGACCGTCCTCAGCAATATATCAAAGATTGATAGATACACAGCATTGATTATTAAAATAATGCAACTTATGGGTCTGTGGTAGCCCTGACTCCATGATTCAGAATATTTGTTTACGGAAGCATGTTTTTCTTTAACGTGTTTACTATTAAAATTTGCCTTTTTTAAAAACTTTTTCATGCACCTACATGTTGATTATTGTAAAATAAACATTTAGGTTGAAATCTTTTGGCCCAGCATCAATTGCTTACCACATATTTAAATAGTAATTAAATTAAACTTTACCTTATTTTTTGGACCATAAGGCGTACTTAAACTACGCAAAATATTTCTAAGAAATTAAAGGTGCGCTTTATGTAAAGAAATAAAAGGAAAAGCAATTTATTGATACTGCGCCTTATAGTAAAAAAAAGATAATTGCTTATTTAATCTTTAAAGTTTCTTTAAAATCGAGCTTTGGCTCAAGTACGCCACCATGAAGTTTTGGGTTTGTTTTTGCTGCATAATTATTGTGCTTTTTGCTTTTGTTAAAGTGAATTTACACGGTATCCGTTTTTGGTCTGTTTTTGTCCGTTTTTTTACGTTTTTGCTTCTCCGAGAACAAGTATGTCCTTTTTTCATCCGTATTTTTGTATGTCCATATCCGCACTGACCAAATTGTCACATACTGGACAAAAGTTGTACGAAAAAAATTTTTGCAATGGGGTACAGCCTTATTTTGAAATATCGCTCGTATCGTTAATCCCCAAATTTTTGAACAAAATTTTTGTCAATATGTAACAGTCAACTTAGTGCGGATATGGACTTGTAAAAATGCAGATGAAAAAGCGCATGCTTTTTCAAGGAGAAGCAAAAACGGACGAAAAACGAATACCGAGTAAATTCACCTATATTGTTGTTTTTGAAATGTCACACAATCATAATTCTTGCTAATAGATAGTATATAATGTGTTTTCTGTGGTTGAAAAAAATGAAGTCAAGCTTAAAAATATAAAATTTACTGACTAGAAAAACGAATAAAGGTTTAAACTTTTATTCGAAAAAAAGCAAGTTATGTTCCAGAATTAAATTTGGCTTAGAAAATGACGTTAATATGCATTATTATTATTGGTAGCCTATTTTTGTTATTCTTTAACCCTCTGTCTACCAAAAAAATTCCACGCAAATTGTACCATTGGGGTCCAATGGACCCCAGATTTTAAAAAAGTATTTGGCCATAAAGATCTTTCACAAGTCAACAAATTAACATTAAAAACTGTAATAAATGAAGAATTAAACACAAAAACAAGTAACAAACGCAAAAAAAATACAGTAATGCGCTAATTAGGCCTTGTTGAATTCTGTATATTCAGCTGGACAGGGAGTTCAAAGGTTGGATGGTGCACTGCAATTACCTTTACACCGTTTCCCGACGGTTATGCATTATTCGCTTGTTTATGAAGTTTTGTTATTGCTTATTCCCTATTATCATTCTTATAAAAAACGCAACATCTTAGAAGTTCAAATAGATAATATCAACACATAAAGGTATGGAAATCAAAGCCCATTTATTCAGCAAAATCTGCAATGGTTGGGTACACTAAAGCCAAAACGTTTTTTCAGTACTGTAAATCAATGCTTACAGTTTCAAAGCGTTTAGAAAACTGCTAAATGATGCTTTCAGCCCATTAGTCCTTGCAATCCATGCAAATAACTTGCGAATGTTCTTACTGCAAGCGCTGCATTTTCGATCTTTGCTTCTTTCACAAAGATAGCGTCTGGTTTTCTTTACCTTGATGCCTGGTTTTTGGTTGCAGTAATCCTTTTTCTGTTGCTTTGAGGCTGAACTGCACAATTTTTTTTTTGCATTGACATAGCACTAGGTATACCAGCAAGCTCTTTTCCTAAGCAAATCCAAAACTTTCTTCTTTTTTTCTAACTAAAAATCCGGTTACGTTCATTATGCAATTGCTGCTATACGAATATGCATTCAAAACGCTAATATCAATCATATTCTAAAAAAGGACTACCGGCCATCTTTTAATCATCCTCTTGCAGTTGTAGGTTGAAACCATTTTATCCAAAATGTCCGATTACTCAATTTGTTCTTCTACACTGCGTCTTTCCTCATCTTCACTCTCTTCCGGAAACTCTAGAATCTCGTCACCTTCCAAGTAGCTAGCAATTCCTTTTCAGTTGTATGTTTCGTAATTTGACTTCCGTTTGATATCATAAATAATATTTTTCAAACTAATGAATTAGGTATTTGTGGTCTCAAAAACAGATCAATTGTTTCAAAACAAAATGACTGTAATTAAAAAAAAACTCAGCCAGTCTATAAACTAAACAATGCAGGTTAGCTATTGGCTTGGGGTCCATTGGACTCCATGGTATACGATGCTGTTTTTATTTTTTATGCCATATCGGTTTATCTGAGATTTGTGATACTCTACCTCGCTGAAGATCAACTAAACTTAGGAAAAGTCAGGCAACATGGAAGTCGTATTTGCTATCTGTTCATAGTAATGCAAAATTAAATTTTATTTTGGGGTCCATTGCAGACAGAGGGTTAAATGCGCTAATTTTTATAATGCGCAATATAAAACATATCATTGTAACATTCTGTAGCAAAAATCAGCCAAAAATAACAATGTGGTTACTTGCAAATGCCTTTTTGAATCTTGACTTATTGCGTTTATGATTGTAAATTAGAGTGTTTTAGTTGACCTTATTGTATATATTAGATGCTAAATATGCAACGAATAAAAAATGATTTTTATGCTGGGCATTATGTTTGTGGAAGACTCGCCGATAGGTTCGCGACAACACGACGACGCGTCAAAATGTACCGAAACAATTCGCTTTTTTCTAGTTATTTATGGCTAGAGTAAATTGGGGTTGCTATATGCAAGGTTTCAAGTGCTACAATGTCGTAGATTTTGGTTGCTGGAAAACATTCAGGGTATTATAACGCATTCGGAACATTTATTGTCTCGTGTCAATTCGCCAAGCTAAAAACTCTAAACAACTACTTCGTGCGTACTGGGAGGAAGAAACTCATGCCTTTAACAGGATCATCAACAGAAAAATCCACTTGTTTTTGGCTGTTTGTTCTGGTATGAATCAAATGGTTATGTGCATAATTATTTTAGCGGTAACACTTTGGGTACTGGTAAGAAAAACTGATCTTTGCTTCCGTATCAAAGATATCGTTGGTACCGATCAGATTTTTGATATTAATTGTTTTTTGATGCATTTTTTTGTTACTTGATGCATCACAGTAAGTACAGAGTCTGTGTTTCATCCAGGATCTTATCCCAAATTAAAAAAGATCTAGAATCTTTAACAGGGGCGTCGCCAGCTTCGCGAGATAGGGGGAGCAAAATTAAAATCAGGGGGGTAAAGCTGAAAACCAGCGTTGAACTTGTCCCAAATTGTCATTGTACCTGAATTGGATTAAAGCGAATTTTTAGTCAAAATCGGGTGATCTCCAAAAAAAGGTCTTCGCCGAAATGGCTTTTTCCGGCCAAAAACAGGTGATCTCCAAAAAAAAAGAAAAAAGTCTTCGCCAAAATCCGAAGGCTTTTTCTGGCCGAAATCACAAATAATTTAAACGGTTTTTCCGGCCAAAAACAGCAACTTTTTCCTCCCAAAAAAAGGCCGTGTGGGGCAAGAAATAAATCGGGGGGGCCCCAATGCAAACTATTGAGGACAATGCCGGTTTGTCATATTAATACCGGTACCATGGTAATTTTCGATTGCTACAAAACTACGTGGTATTACAAGACAAAAGATAGAGTTTAAAAACGAAAGACATAAGATACCAAAAAGTGCAATTAAATGGCTTCCGGTTAAGCTTAACTACTGTGTTAGTTGTACTTTAATATTTTAATGAAAAAAATTGAAGAACGAAAAATTTTCTGACCTGAAACTTTTTCTTTTTACAAACAATTTTTAAGGTTGGTTTTTAACATTTACAAAGTGCTTTCCTTTTACCACGAGATGTCGTTATTGCGCCATTTTAAAAGCAATTTGTGTTCTTGGCCTTCATTGAATAGTAAAATGCTGCAAGCATCACTCCCAATGATTTAAGATTTGCTCAATGCATTGTTAAAACAGCTGTTTTTGTTTCTTGAGGATACTATATCTGGATTAGGCAGGAGATAGCTTGCGAAAGTTCAGTGCCAGTGCTTGTTTCGCTCTCACATTTTACCGCAATATTTGAACAAAGGAAAGCTGGGAATGCCAGTCCCGATTTTAACATCCTTGGCTCTGATTCGAGTAAGAATCGAACCTAAATCAATTACTTAAAATAACCTGCCACAGTTGCAGCTTCTACTGGTACACAGTAAGAACTGTTTATGTGAAGTTATTGGTGTAGAGATTAACGCTTTCGCATATAAAACTCCTCCTGGGTAACTTAATCAACCACGGTGTTACCAACGGTTTAACAACTGTAACATCCTGTGGGGCAACCAGGAGGGAGGATTAGAGGGGCTGAAGCGTCCCTCACTTAGCCAAGTCACCTAGAAAATTTAATCCTAACATGCAAGTTTCAAATGTGTTTTGGACTTGACCAAGAGTAAGAGAGGGAGGCTGAGTAATTTGATGCTTTCAAATGACTTCCAAATCTTAGAAGTGTGGATCTTTTAAAAGATTCTAACAATGTGCAAAATGTCATCCAAATGGCGTTAAAATGGCAATTTTTTCCCAAATTTTAAAGTAATTGCCCAGCGGATCCAGAACCCATCTGTGGTACACTTGAAATTCAACAGTTAATATAGCTCAGCACGCCGCCCACTGGGTAGATTTTTAACACAGTAAATTTATACCTTTGGGTTCAAGTACCCCTCTCCCTTCGCAAAATCCGGGTTGGGTGCCTGGTAACATCTCTTTGTAAGAAATTGTGTAGCCCAAAGATAATAATGAAGCTACCTTTCTTCATAGTAAGTTAATGCAAGCTTTGACTTATGCAGCTAGAATTAAAGTTTTTCTTTGTTTGCTGGGGTTGCATATTCGATCAAATCGAGTTCTGAATCTTGACGATACGACGAGAAGCTGATAACATTAAGTCGACCTCTGATATAAAGCCGCAATTTCAAATGATTACAAACAGAAAAACTATCAAACATACTTCACAGGGAACCTTTCATGTAAAGTGAAGAGTTGTTAAAAATTTTCTTTTCTCTGAAGAACAAATAAGTTATCTAACACAAGTGGACAATAAAACCCTTGAAAAAAGATAAGACAAATTAACCGACAAATAATGAAATCATCTTTTTCAACATTTGTCTTACAGACTGCGAAAATAAATCGTGTACAAATACAAACAATTAATCATGCTGATGGCTATTCAGCCGTATTAACAAAATGCAGCTACTAGTGCTGTGAAAAAGATCGTAATTTTTGCTCTAAAAAGCAGTCTTTAATATTTGAAATATTTTAGTTGTTAATTAAGCAATACCGTACATAGAACAACTGATTGTAATAGTTATTACATCTTTATTCTTTATTTACCAAGTTGGCTTGGCCAGGAGTCAGCGAAGGGACCTTTCAGTTTTCGATTCAAGCTGCCACCTGCCTACCTGTCTACCACACACGGTAAAGGCTTTACACTATCCCTTATAATGCAGAACGTCAATCAGGAAAGCTGTGAATACTTATTTTTAGACTCTTTGGTATGATCGACCTGGAATCGAACCCGAACCTATTGTTTCAGTAGCAAACGCTTTATCCACTCGACCACTGATGATTTCAAAAATAATCATTTTTCAAATTGACACTGTAATGGGGTGAGCATTGTACGAAAAACATTACACTATTTTTGAGGTGATGTTAAAAACGGACGCCGAGGCAATAATTCGAAGAGTAAAAACTTAACTACCTTATGAAGACTTTGCAGCGAATCGACCACTGTTTAAATCGTCATGGAGTGAACCGTAGATTTTGAAAAGGAAAAAAAGCACATAATTCATTAATATTACACACAATCAATCGAATATTTCCTTATGTTCGCTCTAAAACGAGTTTGCATGGCCCATCTCCGCTGCAGTGAGCCAAAGCAACAGCTTTTTTTGAAATATTGCAATGGTGGTGGGCAACTCTGTGTCCGATTTGACCCACCCGGGATTCGAACCTCAGGTCTCTTGGGTCCAGAGACGAACGCGTTACCACTCGACAGGAGCGCCGAGAGCCGAGGGTGGGCCCAGGGACAGCTCAAATATTACGCATTTCTGGTTTTGTGCAATCCAAAAAGGTAAGAAAAATGGCACCCTTTTTTCCGGATTTTCAAGTGATCTCCGAAAAAAAAAGGTCTTCCCTGTAATTGAGACCGTTTTTCTGTCCTAATTCAGGTGATTTCCAAAAAAAAGGTCTTCACCGTAATTGAGACCGTTTTTCTGTCCAATTTCAGGTGATCTCCGGAAAAAAAAAGGTTTTCACCGAAATTGAGACCGTTTTTCTGTCCAAATTCAGGTGATCTCAAAAAAAAGGTCTTCGGTGTTTCATGAAGCCCATGGGCCCCCAGATGGCCCTCTAAAATTCATGAGTTCCGGGATCATTGCCCCCCTGCCCCCTCCCTCTCGGAGGCCCTGCCGCTTGACCAAGTAGCCGTCTCTGTTAGGAACAATCACAGGTATATTTTACGAATGTGAAGTTTTTATTTAAAAATGTTTTGCATCATTTCGAATACTATAGTAAATGCTAAAAGAATTTTCTTTGCTGTAGATGTATGAGAAAACAAGACAGCCGCAAAAACTATTGCGCAAGAGGAAGTGGAATATTTGTGCAAAGCTACTTTTCTAATTAATTCGAACACTAAATGCAACAACAAAATCATATGTAAATAAAAACGTAGGCAGTTTTAGCTTTTGACACAGTTTTTGAAACTTTGAAATTGGTTTTCCTCAGAGCTTGTTGACTTTTGTTGTTGAATAACCAATTCTGTCCATAGTTTTTGTTCCACAGTAGATTAATTTTCTGAAACTTTTATTTTCCCTAGTCGCTGGCTCTTGCTGATCTTTGTCCCAAAATTTGTACAAAATACCTATAACGTGACCGGGCAACAAGAACAAACAAAAAATCAGAGTCTCAGACAGTAAACAATAAGAATCTAACCAAAATTTAGGACGGCAATAAAAATAACTATTTTCTTGTTTGAGTTTTTATTGCATGTTTTTTTTCTTAAACAGTTGTGAGTGCATCATATGAAAATACAGTAACCACAATTCACGGTCTTTCACTCTTCTCCCGCTACCATTATCTCACTATAAGAAGTCCTTGGCGATTTCAGCCTACATCCACAGCATTTGAATGATTTGACAAACGCAATAGCCAAAAGATTACACCTTTTTTAGCCTTCTTACAATATAAGACAATAGTGAAAGCTAAATGAATAGAAACTTTTAATTTCTTTTAATTATGAATTAGTGGAGCTCAGTTAACAAAAATGGCGAGTTCCTTTGTATTTTTCAAAAAATCTACATTTGGCATCATCATCGATGTGATACAAATTCACTTTAAAAAGCGCTTAGAATTAGACTATTGTTTCGACAATAATTAGTGGTGCGAATCGCGTGACTGTAATAAGACGGAAATTGACATCTTATTCAAGTAAGACATCAGAAATTTTTATTTGAATGAAAACAATTTTTGACCCTCCAACAAAAATGGCTTTGCGTGAACAATATCGTTAGCAGCAAGTCTGTATCCGTTTGTCTGATCTTTGTCTTGTGGTTAGGATCTCAGCAAGAAACAATTAAAAGGAAGACTTTATTTGTTTTTCTCGCCGACTTCGTCAAACGGGTCAGCGGGGGGCTTATTCACACAGCGTGAAATAAGTACAAGTGTAGCAAATTTGATCAAAAACGACGAAAAATTGTTGCCTGTAGCTTGATCGTCTGCTTAAGATGCATCGAGCATCAATTAAAACAGAGCCAGAAACCAAGTTGAAGTCAGCTTTTCAGAAGTAGTACGTAAGGTTGGAATAAATTTAGCAACTTTTTAACGGAAGGAAATGATCTCAGATTTAAACTAATTAAGCTGCGGTAAGTTAGACGGTTCTCGTAGAAATTTTTGCAGAAAAAACTTGAGAAGATTCTTTGACTGTAAAACAGCACCAAGAAAAACTGCGGTAAGTAAAAAACATACAAAAACGATACTTGAGTCAGTAGCGTAGTCAGAATGGAAAGAGGAGAGGACTTGGCTATAGTCATTAATAAATTGGAATATGACCAAGGTGCAAAGTAGAGAAAAAATTACGTTTTTTGCGCTCCCACGAAAGTATTTTGTGGTAAAATAGACTCTGCAAATTATTATTTGAAGCCGTTTTTGAAGATTTTTATGAGGGAGCTGATGGTATGTCAAATGTAACATTTTGAACCAGAAAAATTAAAAAAATAAACGGCCAAAACCAATAATCAAAGTTGATAATTTGGCTCAAAACGTTTAATCACTAGCGTACGCAGGATTTTCAAAAGGGAGGGGGGCAAGAAATTTGAGAACAATGAAAACCCAAAGAAAAAGGTCTCCACTCAGATTTAGTCCGGTGTTTGGCCCGAAATTTGGCGAAGACCAAACAAAAAAAAGGTCTTCAATCAGATTTAATCCGGTTTTTGGCCCAAAATTAGGTGAAGACCAAAACAAAAAAGGTCTTCACTCAGATTCTGTCCGTTTTTGTGCTCAAACTTTCTGTCCAAGTTACAAGGGGGGCATTCCGCAATTTCGCATACTATTCTATGTTAATTATACTATACCGGCCACCCAAAGGGGGGCATGGAACCATGCCCCCCCTAAATACGCCCCTGTGTTTAATAAATATGTTTTTCAGCCCTAATGCATCCTGCAGATGAGCAGGCTGTTCAGTATATGGATTCTCATCAATATAGTTCCATTCAGCCCCTTTTAGCAAACGTGGTTTTCATCCCCCATCCATTATCTTTTTTGAAGAAATAGTGAATAAATCATATTAAAACTTGCGATATTTTTCAAATAAGAAATCTTTTCATCTTTTTACCGTTCTAACGCAAAGTCTTTCAAACAACGATTCTAACCAAAAAATTAAAAGTTGCTATATTTAAGTACAGTATACAAAAACAAGGAAACTTCCAGAATCCCAATGGCCTGCAGCAAGCTTTTTAGCTATGGCCTGAACCTAGTAATAATGGAGAATTATCCTATTACAATAAAATAATCAAACCTCATTGGAACGAAAAATAAATTTGGGCAGTGACGAGTTAACAGTTTGAATCATGATAACTACGCTGCGGAAAGGGGGTGAAGCATCAAGCCAATTTCATTGTTTACAATAGCTAAAATCAAAATACAATTTTGGGAATTTTTTTGCTCTGATTTTGGGGCTGCAGTTGCAAAGATATTCAGCTCATACAAAAAGTTTCCCCCCTGAAAAGTTTTTGGAAACCTGAAACTGTTCTCACAGCCTGAACTGACTTCACCAATTTTGGTAAAGACAGAGGCTGCTGTTACGTTACGTAAGATCAAGAAAATCGCTATCCTAGCCCTAACCCCAACTCTAAACCTTACCCAAACTAATCCTAGCTGCTAGCTCTAACCCTAACGTTTATCCTCCCAAACTCAAAATCTAACCCAAACCCTACCGACAATTTTTAAAAATAGAGTAAATGAGCAAATAAGCACTCACTCTTTGCTCTCTTATTCTCTTTATGGGCGTTCCGTAACGGAACACAAGCCACTTCCTTTGGCAAACCTCCCCTTTTTTTGGAAATTCAGGATGAGAATAAACTCAGTGTTTCTAAAACTTTTTAGGGGGGTATCTGTTTGCATTTGTTGAATATCTGCAACCGCAGCCCGAAACGAGAACAAATAATTTCAAAATTTATATTTCGATTTTAGCTATTGTAAAGTACCACCGGATTGGACTAGATCAGTGGTTCCCAACCTTTTTCTAACCGTGGCCCATTTTCATTTTGAAAATTTTCCATGGCCCTACTCTCAAAGTATTGCTCAATTGCAATTTAGATTGAGGCGGTTTTTCTGTCAAAATCAGGTGATCTCAAAAAAAAAAAAGGTCTTCACCAAAATTCAAACGGTTTTTCCGGCCGCAAACAGGTGATCTCAAAAAAAAAAGTCTTTGCTCCAGAGAACGCCATTTTCTGTGTATTTTCAGTCGATCTCAAAAAAAAAAGAAACAAGTCTACTCGCCATTCACCGCAACTTTCTGCAAGCTTTCTAACAATGTCAGGGAATAAACAGCTCATCGTGCAAATGCGACTTTTTCAAACCAAAATACTCTGTGGCCCATTGCAAAGTATTTCTGTGGCCCACAGATTGAAAACCACTGGACTAGATGATTCTCCTTCTTTGAGTTGAAACAGTTATCCAGTCCGACCGAACAGGCAATGTCAATGAGGCAATGCGGATTTAAGTATACTAACAGCAGCTAACTCAATTAGTACTGGTACGGCAGTAGTGTAACTACTTTCCGCGTTTGGCTAACACAAGAAAAGAGCGACCTTGAAGTTACAGTACATACGAGTAAACCGAGCCTAAAGATATTTGTCATTCGCGGAAAGCGATGTTGTATCATAGCAAAAACCATCACACTAGCTTTAAGCCAGTAAAAATATTTCTTTAAGATGACGGGCATTATTGGGGTTCTCCAGGAGTGCTGGGACTTTCAGCAATGATGAAACAAGTTTGTTTGCTAATTGCTATTCTAGAATTAAAATAAATTAGACTGTCAATTACATCATTTACTGCAATATACGTTATTCTTAGTAAAAATTATAAAATTCTGCAATATATATTTTGATGATGTCATCAGTTGAAAATTAATTTAGATAATTCCTTCTCCTTCTATGGTATTAAAATAAGTTTCTATGATGGCGTAGCGCGCAATATAGTCATATACAATCACCATAAAAGATATGACCAAATATACAAAAAAATCATTAGTCAGAGATAGGCTTTTCTATGCGGATTATCTCAAAGCCAAATAATACACAGTATTTTTAGCCAAGGATATTAATTGACAAATCTTGCAACACATCTGGAAAGATAATGTTTATAAATTTATTTTGATGAAATTTGAAACAAAACTCTTTGTCTTTGTCGGATAATGAAAGATTTTGACAGCTTTTTGAAATTTCTGTAGTTTTAATCAAACCGCAATATACTAACAGCAAAACGCAATGCGATCTAAACTCAATTCCCCACCGAGCGATTGAATTGGCATCGCAATGGTTGCATGTTGAACCAGCTGGCTTGTCAGTGCAAATCTTTTGCTTTTTTCATTCTTTGCTACGACCATCCATAGTAAAACGCAGGTACAATATCCATTGATAATAATTTGGAAAAGTCTAAGCCAACCAATTTCTGTATCGATTTTTCTGAGAATATAAATTTTTGCTATAATTAGTCAGAAATGTTAGATTTTGCCTGGCTAAAAAATTGACGCTTTTGCACCAAAATTCCACTATAATTAAATTTCCACAGTTATGGTTGTCGAAGTATCAAATCTACCCATTTTCGTGATAAATATATCTGATAAACGTTATTACCGTATTATTTTTCTGATGTTGAATTTTCGCTTATATTTTCAATCCTAATCCAACCTTGGGTCTTTTACTGTGTGAATTTTTAATTTTAGTTTTAACAAGATTAAAACTAGTCCCGAACCCAAATAAGGCTAATCTGACTGACAGTTTTGTTAAAAATACCCTATAACTTTGTAATCGTTGGAGTTTTTGGATGGTGTTTCAATTCAAAACAGTGCCGCTAGTGACTAAAAGTATGCATATAAGGTATAAAGTACAAGGCTTTGCAAAATTCTCTTTTGTTTGAAAATTAATTCTTCAGCTTTTCAGCAAACTTTCGTTCCTCTTGCAAAAGAAGGATTATGTTCTCACAATCTTTTAATACTGCTTCAATGCCCTCAATTAGAAGTTTGTTGCTAAAATTTTTCTAGCTATGAAACGAAGATTGAACTTAATTCCATCTCTAAGCGGCAAAATTTGAGAGCATTGTTTTTGAATACAGTACTGCAGGCATTTTGTGGTAAAGCCGGTGCAAATCTAGGGCTGAAATTGGCCTTCAGCTAAAGATAATAATAATGAGAGGTTATGCCACAGCCCGTTAAGTTTTCAGAAACTAAAATCAAGTTTCGTTCAATGAAATTGGCATATAAATTAAATTAGTTAAAATTTTCTAAAATACTGTAATTAATTTGCTCATACGTTCATGCAATCATGTTAGGAAGAATTATGAAATATGGTGCTGTAGACTTGTAGTCCTTAAACTCACTCCAAACTTCCTACACTGAATTAAACCTTTTGTTCTTTTTTTGATGAATAGTGATACCCTTTAACGAGCGCTTTTGCCCTAATACTTAAAAGGATTTTTGTTTTGTTTTCATAAAAAACCATCTTTCATAAACGTGTAGAAGCCCTCTTTGCGTTGTATTGGTTTTGTATTTACTTTGTCGCGGCCCATTTATTTTCATAAATTCATTTTTAGTCCCTTACTTACGGATATAAATTAACAGCGTTTTGTTGTGGCAAAGAAGCATTACAAAGCTATACCTCAGTATGACCACACGAAAGTTTTGAAGGCAGTGAATGAGAGAAAGGCAATTGATTGACCTTTTCATGCCCGTTTTTGCCACAAAAGTCTTATTTTCTTCGTTTTTCACCTTTGTTGGACCCCACTTTTTAAAGTGCTTCGCAATTTATCATGCCACGCGAAGTATAACGCTAGTCACGTGCTTATGAAAAGGACTGGGTCCTCTATCAAATCTTGATCTTTATCACCACGTGCGCGCCATCCATCAATCCTTGGAAGGAATTAACGAGGCGGATATAGGGCGAGCATGAAAATAAAGTCATACAATGAGTAACTGGCTTTGTGACACAAAAACACCCTATTTTAGGAAATTCGTGTTGTAATTCGCGAGAAATAAATGATTTCAAAGAAAGATTGCGATTGAATCCAAAGCTTGAATTTTAAAAACAAAATCGTCAAAAATCTACGTGCTTTAAGAGTTCAGAGCAGGCTCTAAGACTTGCTCTAAGAGTTCACAATTTTTCGACCTCCAGCCTTACACTGAAAATGTTCAGAGAGAAAATTCATGTGATGAAAAACAAAGAAAATCGGTGATCAGTGGTTTATTTAATGAGGAAAAATCCCTGCAAAATTTTATGAAATTTTCAATGAAATTTATTCTTCGTTTGATCGGTGTAATACTTGCTTGAACTTTACGACCACAATTAAAGCTTGTTGACTCTTGCCTAATTGCGAATCTATTGCAGCTGGTAAGCAAATAAGACAATCACCGTTCAAAGATGCCGAATTTTCTTGTTTAATTAACAGGCACCCTCGAAAGATTTGAGCGCCCAAAAGAAAAAGAATGGTTTTGCACTTGTTTTGTTCGAAGCGCCCAAAAGAAAAGACTTGCACTTGTTTTTGTCAAACAAAAAGAAACTTTTAGCAAGCGCATGAAAAAGAGAAATTGCAGCGATCTTTGTCCCCTCTTAAAAATTTTGCTCACACTGAAAAGTAAGATCTGGAGCAATACTTGAAAAATTTGGTGCCGATTGGCGATTTTGTACAAAAGGTTTAGTATACAGTAGCAATAAGAAAGACTTTAACAGTAGAGCAGATAACCAATTTTCAGTGATTTTCGATTAGTTCGAAGCAGGTGCCCTTGCAGCAGAGTTGTAAATGGGACGACTAGTTTAGGCCGAACCCAAAAATTTAAGCCCGAACCCGAAAACTAATTTGAAACCCAAATCATGCCCGAAAAATAAAACGAAAGTTAAGTTAGGTGTGAAAAATTTAGCCATGATGCCAAGTTGTTTTGATTATATTTTAGTGCATCTAAGACAAAAAGCACATCTCAGGCCCGAAGTTTTGTCAACATTAGGCCAGAACCCGACCCGAAAAGCCCGGCCCGACTTACAGCTCTGCCTTGCAGTACTCATAAGGAAAGCGAAAGTTACATATTTTGATTTAATTCATTATTTCAACGTTGCAATTAGTTTGAAAGAAAGTTACAAAAAATATATCGGAAAGAATAGTCAAGTTTTATACCACAAATGCGTGTAACTAACTTGTTACGAGATGCCCCAGGTTTAAATATTTCCAACGTTTTCATAATCTAAACTTTGCCTCATCTCGCTCGCGTTTAGTTTTTCGTTGATTAATTTGAACCGAAAATTATTGTTTTCAATTATGATGACCCGATAGAATTAAAAAACTTGTTAAAACTATTATTATGTTGTCATGTCAAAGTGTACAACTTATAATATTCGTAATAATTGACAAAATATTTACGTAAAATCTCTTGTTTTGAATATTAACCCTATTTTGCACCGAAAAGGGGCATTCTTGCCCCCCTGTTGTTTTTTTTGTGATAAATCCCTTCAGAAAAAAGATTTTTATTCCGAGTCAACTTGACTTTGAGTTAAAATTTATTCCAAATAACTCCTAAAAATTTGAACTTGCTAAGGTAACGGGAAGTTTCCCGATTTTTGAGTTTTTCCGAAATCACTTTCCAAAATCCGAGAATTTTTTGGCCAACATACTTAACTTAAATGACATCATAAGAGTTTTTGAGACGTATCTAACTTGACCTGGGCATTTTATGATCCAATATCAAAAAACAAACCTATACACAAAATTTTAACCGCCTGTAACGCCATCGTAAAAATGATGTCATTTTTCAATAATATTGCCGTGACCTTACAATGATGATGTCATCAACTCAAAACCAATTTAAAAAAAAATTTGGTGAACACCAACTCGTACGCCAAATTTGGTGTTTTCATGACTTTTAATTTAAGAGTTAAATTGGGCGAAGCATTTTTACCCTCCCACCAGTGTGAAATGAGTTGATCAAATACCCCGTGTAATATAGGGTTAACTAAAGACGTTTTGCTTTCGTTTAAAAAACTATCTTCAGGCCCGCATGTGCAATAAAGCGGTTTTAGTTAGGAAGCAGTGCATTGATTTTTTTTTGCAAGTCGCATTATTTTTTTGGAGTATAAAATGTAGATTTAGTGACAATGATTTTTTTTTAAAGTTTGAGTTTCAAATATTTTAATTAGCATGTTCAGTTTGTTTTAGAATTAACTGTGTTAGTGTAAATTTAATACTGTCTTGAATCATTTGCATTGCCAAAACAATGTTTAAGAAAAAGTTTGCGATAAACTCGTTAGAATCACTAAGTGGCGCTAGACGACTATTTTAAAACCAAATCAGTAGGTATTTTTGCGCTAGTTGCATTTTTTGTTCAACGAGGCTGAGAAGTCTTAAAAATTGTTCAAGTTAGGTTCTTTTGAAGTATAATTTTGCTCGGACACGGAAAGACGTCGAGGAACAATTAATTTCTTAATAGAATTGCATTGTAGCAGCTACATTTTTTTTGACTCGAGAGCAGTTTTGAGTTTCAGCGAAAAATTGCAAGTTCAGCAATAAAGAAAGTGACCTGTTAAAGTTCTTGTCACAGACTTTTAAAACTACATTGTATTCATTTTATCTCTTAAATTGAATCAATAAAAATGGTTAAACTGCTGTTTTGTTTGGTCAGCGTATTTTTAATAAAAAGCTAAAAATAAAAACTAACTCTCCATCTTCTCAAATTAACAGATTTTTGTTGATTATCTAAATTCTCAGCCAGTATCAGCGCAACGCATTTAAATTCAGCAATGCTTATTGACTCTGTAGGGTTCTGAAATTTAGCAGTTACTTTAGATCCTCAAACTTTTTTAATTTCTTCAATTGAAACACGATACCAAATCAATATTTGATGGCGATGAATCTACAAAAGTAAATCCTGGACCACCATTTTGTTAAACATATTGACACTAATTACAAATGCACAATGATGGAATCTAAATGCTAATTTAAGCAAAAATGCGATTTAAAGAATAAACTAACATACTTAATAATTTCTTTTTTCTTTAAGTATGACCACATTAGCATTTTTTAAAAATACGTTCTTGTTTTCATTGTAATATAGACATTATCAAACTGCAATACATAATGTGATAAACTTAAAGAGATATTAACATAAGCAATTTTTAAAATAATTTTTTGGCTTTATTTGTGTAATGATTTTAGTAAAATTTTGATTAGTTACCACAGTATTCCAATATTAAAGATTCTGTACTGGTTAATTTAAAATTAGTTTTTAATACTGCAGTGTAGCAGAAAAGTTTAACTGTAGAACATCCAGCAGTAAACATAATGACCTAGAATTTGTCATAACCTTGCCTTATTTCACAATTTAGAAATTTGGTGCTTTTTGCCGACAAAGCAAAACGTAGAAAATTTCAGGTAGTTTTTGTATGTTCTAAATTCAATTTCATATTTTGGTCCTTGTCCGTTAACAACATGCTCATGGCTGTAACAGAATAGACAATGTTGGCTACTAAGATGATTACTAATCAACAATATAAAAGACTAAAACTAAATTCTTTACGATAAGCCTACTGTGATTATGCTTTTAGATTTTTGAAAAGAGATTTTACAGAAGCATGAACTTAATTCTTGGAAGACTCGAGGGAAAAAAATACAGTAGATAACCAATTTCAGCTGTGATTAGTTTCTGTACTTGTGTTAATTCTGATTGATTATTTCTACATTTGATTAGTTTCTACATTAATCTTTTACCAAGGATCTTTCGCTTTGTGATAATTTCATTAATTTGTATTAGTCAGCAAAATTTAATAATACTGTAAGACCTATTTTCTGGTCCTGTTTGCAAATGGAGTGACAATTTCTCAAAAAAATTTAACAGCTAAAAGAAAATTAACCTATAATAATTATTCGATTATTATTCATCCTCGCCTTTTTCATTACTTTTTTCAGGTTAAGGTTAGGGTTATTCTTGGTGTAAGGATTAAATTTAAATTAGATTTTGGTCAGAATCAATAAAAAGTAGATACAAATTTTAGGTGAAATACTGTAGCCTCTTCCTTTATAGAATAACTAAAATTTTATGATATGTATAGAATCTTTTTAGGACAGTATTTTGTGATAATTTAGTGAAGAAATATTGCTTCAAGTATTTCGACGATTATGATGCTTTCTTCACCGCCGAGTAAATATGAAGGGTTGCCACAATCGTATGGAAACGCTGGAATGTCTCATTCAGCCAATGGTATGCAAACTTCGCCATACGTTAACACAATGTCAATCGCCGCTACCGGGAGCCAGGTGGGAGTTTTCAACCCGTCCCTCAATCAAGGCTATCCAATAAATCCCGGTCATTCAGCGCAAATGGCCGCCGCAGCTGCAGCCGTACCACCGGTCATGAACTCGCCTTACCCCGGCATGGCGCCCGGAGTTGGAATTTCTCCCAATATGGCGTTTGTGCTTAATCGCGGCCGAAACGAAAAAGTCTACAGACGAAATTACACGCATGCAAAACCGCCGTACAGCTATATATCACTGATAACAATGGCCTTGCAATCGTCCCACAACAAAATGATGACCCTTAGCGAAATTTACAACTGGATCATGGAGTTATTTCCTTTCTATCGGCAGAACCAGCAGCGGTGGCAAAACTCAATTCGCCACAGCCTCTCATTTAATGACTGCTTTGTAAAAGTTCCACGATCAGCAGACAAGCCAGGCAAGGGCTCGTACTGGTCACTGCATCCAGACGCCGGAAACATGTTTGAAAATGGGTGTTACCTTCGCCGGCAAAAACGATTTAAAAGTGAAAAGAAGATGAAAGGGTCTGGGAGCATGAATTCACTTTCTCCTTCTGAACATTACGTAAATGACGACGACAGCTCCCACCTGTCCATGTCAAACCCGGGGTCAACTTCGAGCAGTCCTCGAGACCTTCTCCAGCAGCGTTACGATGACTCCGATAACGGATTGAAAACGCCGAAGCTGGAAGTAGTGGAGAACACCGCGGAGTCTTCCCTACTGTTAAACCACCGGACGGATCAGTTTCCGGTCGCTCCTAGTCAGCAGCAACTACAGTCTTCCGCCGACAAAGACATTGCTTCAAGGTCGTACGGAAGCAGCAATGAGACCCAAAACATTCTAGTCGGGCAGCAATGTATCCCTTCCAATAAAACTCCGGCAACGACACCTTCGCCTTCAATAAATGGACACAAACTGCATAACTTGACAACGGTGGTTGAAAAGGAATCAGAAAACAATGTAAGTCAACATTCTAGTGCTCGAACGGATGTACAGAATCACCAGTCCGCTTCGGGTAGTAGCAATGTGTCGCAGAACTTTTATTACGCCCAGACCGCATATGCTGCGGCAATGCATCAGCATAACTCTTTCATGTCTGGAACTCATCCGTTTGCACATCACCCTTTTTCCATTAGCAGCCTTATGAGCGCTGCTGAGCAGCAGCAACAGCAGCAAAGCTACCAAACCAATCATCAGCAGTCAGCGCAGCAAGGATATCCTCAGACGAAAGACATTCGAGCTTATCAAGAAGCTATGCAATATTATAATAGCGGACTCAGTTCTATTAGCGCCGGGTTTATGCCGTTTTCAGCCAATGAGCGCTCTTCGTCACACTGTACTAACGCTACTTCGAACACTTGTTCTCCGCACAACTCCGGTCCATCATCTACCTCAGCATCCACTCCTTCACCTCCGTCGTCCACATCCGTTCCACATTACTCCTCTTCTATGAACAATTACGGATTACAGCATCAAGGGAATGTTCATGAAGGAGTTCAGCAAATTCACGGAATAGACCATCAGGAGGAAGGTTCTTATTTTCAAGGGTGCGTACCTGCCAATTAGACTTGCTGATTGACTAAAAGACAAGTTTTGCTGTAAAAGCGTTAAAAAGCCTTATTTATAACTAACTGCAGCGAATGATAATATCAATAAACAGTTATAAACTTCGCATGTTTTTTGTAAAATGATTTTTAACCTGATGAGCCCTCAGGTGCAGCCTTTTTCCTAGTTCACTTTCACGGTTCTTTATCCCGGTGCTTTTTGATTTTCTCTTTTTTGTAGCCAAAGATAATTCAATAAAAATCGAAAAAGTGGACAGTATAAAAGGCTAGCGGTGTTGCTCAAATAAAATGTTTGCTTTCTCAATTGTTATTCTTTTGTGCATGATACTTCTTATCAGCAGCTGTTATTTCTATTTAATGAATCATCACCATTTCCTTCAAGCAGGAAAGGCGTTGCAAATAGTAATCTTCAATTGCTTAATGAATGATTATGTTTTGTACTGTATGTTAATGTTAACCCTATTTTAAGCGGGCTATTTTTGCATTTTACGCGGTCGGGGGAGGGTGCAACCTGTGCCCTAACTCTTACCTAAATTTTTTAGCGGAAATGACGTCATAAGCGATTTATCTTATACCCTAATTTTATTTAGTTTTTTTAAACCATCAAATATCGAAGTCAAAGTAAAAACATTTTTGCAGTTTTTGTTTAACTTAAATGTGGCCATAAAACGCCAATTTTGATCTGGAAATCCTCAAAGATGAGGCCATCCTCTTGTTTGATTTAGACTTCAAATTTTAAGAAGTTATTTCGGAATACATTCATCTCAAAGTCAAACTTAGCGGGCAAGCATTTCTGATCCTTTATAGGCTTTACCATGCGAAACTAGAAAACAGGGTTATAGTTTGGTTTATTTATGTTAAAATTTTTACCTCTAGGCTTAACTGAACTATCATGATACGAATTAAAAGGGGTCATAGCTAAAATCAAAACACTGGCCTATCATTCAAACTTGGAAAGAAATTTTCTAGGTACAAATTTTTGACAAAAATTTACGATTTTCAGCCATTGTTTTAGTATAGCATAAAAGTAAATAAAAACAGGCTATAGAGGTTTGCACAGCAAACTGTTTTTAAAAAATTTCAGAAAAAAAAATTGATTCATTATGATTTCAGTGCAATTTTTTGACGAATGAATACTATCAAGTCTCCCAAAAAAGAAATCAATTATAACTTTAAAAAAGATAAATGAATGGCTTAAAGCGGTGCTTACTCTTTTTGGTCTCCTACTTCAGTATAGTTACAAGCTTAATTTAATTAAAGGTTTTACAGTATACTGTTCAAGTTTTGGAAAAAAAAACAGAAAGATTTACATTACAAAAACTTTAGGATTTAATCTTAGAAACTCAAAATTTCTAAACATAAATGTAACCCGCTTTTTTGACTCCACAAAGTCAGTAAATAGCGGTAAACAAAAACATCATCCGAATATTATGCAGTGTTTTTAGTAATTGATTTCAGAAAGAACTATTGAAATATCGTAGATTGTTATTTAAATATTGATGTTTTAGAATTTTGGTGAATATTTTCTAAATAATTTGTAGAAAACAATGTACTGAGAATATTATTAATTCTCTAAATTAATTTTGCAAAATGACCACGAAAATTTTGTGTTCTGGAACTACTGTATCTTCTCCAAAAATTTCCGTTTTCAGTAAAATTAGTGAAGTTTTTCATTTAGATAAACAAAATTTAGAAAAAAAGAGAATAAGAAAGAAAGCAACGCCAAACTTTCACTAAATCGTTGTTTTGTTTACGCCACTGAATGAATTTTTTTGTAGAGGGGTTTTATTTATTTTTCTTGATTTTGAAAAGCTTTTTAGTTCTCATTTGCCAGTTTTAGACACAATTTTGGCGGCTAAATAAAAAATGCTAATCCATATCAGAAATGCCACGGACTCTGACTGCCTGTACTTTCACAAATTTGATAATTGGATTTTAACGTTTAATGCTGATAGAACAGTATCGCATGTTTTCAAAAAAAAAAATAATAATAATACAGTACTCTGAGAAAAATTTTATGCTTCAAAATTCTAGAACAAAGGTAACTTTTTAAAACTGAGTTTACCTGATACCGTTACTGCTGAGTTTTCAAAAAGTGCCTTTGGATGGATTAAAGTGCTCTTATTTTTGAACGTTATTTACTTTTCAATGTTTAAAATTTTGGCACCACTCTAAATGAACTGTTGTTTAGATTCCACTTGTAATTTAAATGTTTTTTTTTAATGGAAAGCCTAATTTAGGTTGGATATACTGTATCAAAGTCGAAGTAAAATAGGGCCAAACAATATTTTGCTGTATCAAACCAAGTATTTAAATCGACTACTTTAATTTACGATTTTGACGTTAAAAGGAATGGATCACTTGGTCGTCTTAGCTACAATATTTAAAACCAATAAAAATAAAAAAGTTATTAAAAGGCTTCATACCATGCACTCATTGCGGATTTACATCGCGCTGTGCCCTTGACACTTTTGGGTCTTTGAAGAGATAAAACTTTAGAAGATAAAAGTCCCAAACTATATTGCAACTCGCTTGACTTGCATGCATATGTCAAGACAATGTTTAAAAAAAAACCGTCATGTTCAAACACATAACCAAAATTTTGCGAAGAAAGGTTTTTTAAATCCAAAGCTAAAATTTGTCTCCTATCTCTTCACAGTCGGGGAGCCTGAAGGCAGTGCTTTCAGCTGCTGGACAATTTTTGTCATTTTTTTGGAAAAAATTAGTCATTTTAGCGCAATTAAGATCACATTTTGCCCGTTCTAAAACGATTTGAAAGAATTGCTAAGATTTTAATCCCCTTTTAGTTTCTGATCAAGTTCAAAACACGTTTAAGACCATTATAACTTATATCAAATTTTATGCTTTAGGCGAAAGGCTCATGGCACTCTACCAAAGTGCCATGTGGTAAATTCGGCTGTGCATGTGTCAGAATGTAAAACTCATTCTTGGCCAGACACAGATTCCTTTGCAAAACGAGATAAAAGCTCAGAAAAAGTTAAAACCGTTTTTGGCTTGTCTTGCAACATGTACATGAAAAATCCTTTATAGGTAATATTAATTTTATTTTTGGCAAAATTTTGCTTGGGATCATACAGAATGGGTGCTTGAATTTACGCTGCTAAGTGCTAACAACTGCTGCCAAAGCGTCGGTAATGTTTTTAAAGGAATGAGGAAAGCAAGTAACTAGTTCCAAATGCAATTTAAATCTTTCATGGTGACAAGAACACTTGTTTCTTTTTCCCTTCCTGCTGTTATACTTGACTTTTTATTACTTATTGACAAGTTTTTAAGAGCTGCTTGAGTGCTAGTCTATCTGAAATAAAGCAGTCGAATAATTGTGCCTAATTTTTTTGCAAGTGCAATTTCGCATGTGTCAGTTTAACTTTCTTGTTTGTGCTTACGCTTGTTTATTTTTCGCTAACATGTAAATAATACAACTACTGTGACAATTGGTAACTGATATTCTTCATCACTAAAATTTTTAGAAGCTTAATTTGATTAATGAAAATTTTAGATCAGATTAAGATTACCGGTGCCGTTATAATGCAGCAGCAATCAAACAGAACTCGTACATTTGAAATTGTAATTGAAAGTTTTTTAGATAGAACTGATGGAGATTTTATGATTAAATTCCACCACCCATGTTTTGCGAAACTAGTAACGATAATTTTTGCTCCTAATTTATCAAAATCAGTTCTGTTTTTTTTTTTTTTTAATAGCAACTGCTACTAAATTAAATGCCGAAAATTATAACGTTACATTGACGTCAAATTAATCTCTTGCCGCCATTTTGTTTAAAGCGCATTCTCATTCATTTTCCAGCGACAATCGAAGCGATATTACATATTGATATGGAAAGAGCGACATAATAAGTTTCAACAAGGTGAAATACACTCTAAGGCTATTTTTCTAGTATGTGCTGCCTAAGCAAAAAACCGTTTAATGCATTTTTTAATGAATTAATTTCATACTTTTTGATTCATCAGTTTTTATCCATAAAAAAATTACTCGTAGATTTTGGTTTCAGTCCAAATGATGATCATTTTAATTGTCCGTTTTTACCACCAAAAGAACATTGATTCATAGTCTAAGTTTGAGATACGTACGGGAATTATTTAAGTTTTAAAAATCATTAAAGCATCAGAGTGTAGTGCATTCGTTATGGCATATAACACTTTTTGCGTAGAACAAACTAACAGTAATTTTACTAAACAATATTTGAAATTTTAAAACTCAGTAGTTAGATCTTACTTTCGTTTGAGCAAATTATTGCATTTTATTCATATACGTTTCAAGTAAATTTTGCACGAAATTTATGAAGGCTGCGTTTGATATAAGCAGCGGATTCAACATCACAACATTTTTTTGGGATATTTTTCAAAATGTTGTACTAATGTAAAATTGAGGGAATTTCAGTATGTTTGGAGTTGAATTCAACCAAGCGTTCTCATTTTAAAGAGGTCCCCATTGCTTTCGTAGCATTGGTCACATGACCAAGCAGGATCAGAATGTTCGATTGACGTGATGAATCTTATAAGAACTACTTTTAAAGCTAATGTAATCACAACCAAGGAGCGTAACGCAGCCATATAAAATTACCTTAAAAGCTGGTCTAAACACCTTTAAAAGCCTTCTTTTCGCCTATAGTGCTGTAAAAGCCCTGTCTTAGACGTCGCATGTAAGATTGGCACAGTGTTATGTACTCATTGTGAAACTTAAACGTTTTCGCTCTAACGCCTCTAGCGTGTCAACCCGGAACATTATCATTCGTCAGTAAGTGGACAATCCGCCCTGCTCAGGTGCAGCCTGACAGGTTATGACGTAATTAAATGATGACGTATGGCCACCAAAAGAGGCGGTTGTGAGAAAAACTATATGACGAAGAAAAAGCAACATAAATCAAGGTACCTTAAAAAAGCAAAGGTTATCTTGCAACGTAGTCAAAATGTTTCCAGGTGTGCAAATCTCTTGAAGAAAAAGTATCAATGCGTTTCCGAAAGGATCTATTAAAAAACTTCGATCACCGAATGATAACCGCTCCATCATCTTTTGTAACTTTCACACATTTGCCGTTTAATTTGTTAAAAAAACTAACATCTTTGCTATGCTTGAATCTCAATTTGCCATGAAAAGAAATCCGGTTTTGACCTGTCAAGGGCCTAGGTCTGATGCGCGCCGACAAGAGATTTTCAGTGAATGTTGTTACAAGGCATAGGTTACAATGTCGGAAGGTGCAAAAACAACAACCACACGAGCCTAAGAGATTCTATTACGTTAAGTTAACTACCAAAGTACAGGCGCGCTACCAGAATTTCGCTAAAGGGGGCCTGAATAAAAAAATACGATGTTTTCATTCAAAATATATCTCAGTTGTACGGTGTGCTGAGCAAACTTGACTTAAATAGTTCAACTCAAAGAGTATCATAGACGAAGACTAGCTGCTGGGCAGCTCTTATAATTTTTCGGAAAAAATAGCCTTTTTAACCCTATTCAGATCATATTTTGCACCTAAATTGCTAAGATTTGAAAACATTTACTGACTAGGCATTTTAGTCCCCTTTACTTAAAGATCTGGTTCAAAACATGTTTAAATGCGTGGGTTTTGGGGTAAAATTTTTTAGGTAAATTGGATAACAGGGGGCGCTAGAGCCCCTTAGCCTCCCCCTGGTTGCACCACTGCCACGGTATATCAAGTCTTATTGACTTGAAGTTGAGCTCTTTCGTTTTTTCTGTAAATGCGTTAAGCGATTGTTTGTCCGCACGACCAAACAATAACTTGAACAAAATAAACTTTTGCTCTCATCAAAGGGCCAATCTTAGTTCACTTTTAAAACGTAAATGCAGAATAAACATGACCTAGATTTTGCCTTTGATTCATGTTTTTCAGTAAATCAGAGATGCCAAATTTTTGCATATAAGATCAAGTTCATACAATAAGAGAAAAATTAACTGATAAAATTATGACAAAAAACGCAATTAAGTTTTTATGGCAATACGCGTAATCAGTGAATAGCTTTACACAATTTACGTCAAAAATTGATTTTATCGTTAAGTCCGTCCGTTACTTTCGTTTTCGCTTTGGAATGTTAAACAAAAACGTCGGTTTCATTGGTTAGTGGTTGAGCTTTTCTCTCACCTCTTCATTCCCACTTTCACCTTAAGAGGGTCCTCTTTACTGGCACCAGCCATAGCCACTCGACACCACTTGTTGTGCTTCCCAAAAGGACCTAACATGAAAAGCCTATGTACGATAATATTCTCTAAGCAGTGTCGTCTCCAATAACACAACCGTATGAGACATATTCTTTCTTTGATCGTAGCGGTCGAGACTACAGTCGAACCTCTTTGCTCTAAATTACAGCACGCCGTGGTCACAATCCGTTATATCCTACAAAAGCTAAAAAATTCAGCTCGTTTGATTTGGTAAGATCAAGTACAACGCATCAGTGTTAAATCTTTTAAATTACACCCAAGAAATTGTACAGTAAACTTTATTACAAAAAAGCAGCAAGATAAAATGTCATTGAGAATAATTGGAATTCTTTAGAAGTAATTTGGGATTCTTCAACATTGGGGATAATTGTAATAATTCTTTTGGGTGTAGTTATTGGAATAGCTTAGCTTCGTTTTTTCACCAGACTGCATTCTGCGTTGTTGTTAAAATGTTTGACTCCCACCTCCTCTCCTAAAAAAAAACAACAAAGAACAAAAAAACAGCAAGGTTAAAAGTTTTCGTTTATCAATGCAAGAGGATTGAAAACGGCTAAATACTTAGTGTAAGCTTTGACAAACTGGTCTATTTGTTTTAAATCCCTTGGCCTTCATGTTTTTCGTGTTTGTTTTTTTTTTGGGGGGGGGGGTCAAATAACGGCGTACTACTTACTGTAAGCTGTGGTAATATGGTATATCCAAAGCAGGATGACATCAGTAAAGCATAAACGATCTTTATAACCCACGCCATCTCAAAAAGCATCTCTTTGATTTTCATCGGATAGCCTTTGCTAAGCTTATTTAGAATATCTTGCGATGTACGAGTATGGTGTGCAAAAGTATAAGTGCAAGATTTAAAAGTAGGAAATGTACAAAAACTGAATCTCGATCTGTTAAGTTTCTTAAAACAAGATTTCTCCAAAGTTTTGTACATCAAAAGCTACAAACTTTTGATTACAACACTGAAAAACAAATTTTGAATAATGTATGCAATAAAATAAATGTTTGAAAAGGAAATGAATTTAAAAAAATCATTCTAAAACCTAAAAAAGAGGAATATTTCAACAGTATACGGTATCCAATATCTATAACGTCAATAAAAGTATGCATTCTGTGCAATGCTGAAGCACACACCAAAATTCTTTGTTGTTATGAGAAAAATTTGTTGCAGTACGTTTATCGTAATTTCGAAAGCATATCATCAGTAACCAAATATATCCCAACACGAATCATCCTTTTTTGGATTCTGTTTGCAAATATTTTGTTTGGCTGGGCCATAGCAATAAATAGACTGCTTGGCCCCAAATAGGAAATAAGTGTTAAGTGTTTTTCCCCAGGAGCACAACGACGAGTTACCAGCTCGGGAATCGAACCAGAAACCAGCAACCTATTGATTCCTAACCCAATGTTCTATCAACTCGCTTTCTTGCAATTAAAAAATAGTTATCGTTCGCTTGGATGTTTTCCGACCAATCTCCAATATTTGGGAAATCTTTGATGATAGTGGCATCCAACAAAGTACTAATAAGGGGGATTTTGTTTTGCTTTCTTGATATCCAGAACTCTCAAGATATTATTATTATAGGAAGCGTCAACTGAATACCTTTTCTTAATACGTACAATTTTCTAAGAACGCGACATTTATTTTTGCTCTAAATTTAAGAACAAATTAAAAGCAATGCCAACTTCAGCACGAAAAAAGTTAAAAATATAAAAACGATAGAAACCCAAAATTTGTAAAAATTTAAGAACAACTAATTCTAACCCAAAGCTACGGTTCTTATAAAAAAGGGTAATTTATTTAAATTCGTTGCGAACCATTTACGATAAAAATGCTGATACCGCGACAAAACAACTTAATTTTTTATTCAACAAAGAAGAAGATGAAAATAACATAAAACTAGCTCGGCTTGACTGAATGAAACTAGGCAAGAACGACTGATTAAGCACTTTTGCTTTTAGTGAACCGTACAGGCAAATACACGTTTTATTTATGAGAAAAGTAAAGTTTAAACAAAAAACTAAAAACATCCGCTTATGCAATCCGAAATGAACTCATTGCGAATATAGGTTATAAGGAGTATAGAACTGCGTAAAATTAAAGAGCTAATTTCAAGTTCCTTACACTAAGCCTTGGCTAAAGCTATTAAATAGAACAAGTTTTTAAGTCTGCATATTAAGATCATAGATTTTGACAGTTTTAAATTTTCACGATTTGAGGGCAAATACTTATTGCCAGTTGTCGTGTCCATTCTGCGATCCCAAATCGCATGGCATTTTGTGCGTTGTGCCCTACAGCGCCAGTAAATACAGTACTTTGAAAATTCAATGCATGACCAAAAAATGAAACTTGAAAACAAAACAATCTAAGCAGTCGCTAAGTGCCCAATATCAGTTGCGGAAGCGGCTACAAACTCCACAGGATTGTCCTCACCTCAATTGAATTCCAGAATTTTTGTCAAATCTTGTAATAGTCTCAGTACTATGTATGGTCCAATCATAGTTGGCCTAGATTTTATATACAACATTACATCTAAAAAACTGGTTCAAAAGATTTCTCATGATTGACAGAATGACAGGCCCTTCCGTTTTTGTGGCTAGGCGATCATGACATACATGCAGCGTAATTTATGGGGTGGTTCATTTATTTTTTGACTTGCTTTAAAAGACATTGCATTAATTTCAGTCCCCCTCTCGAACTAAAGGCCAAAATAGTTTTAGCTGGCTATAAACCTTGAATAATAATTAAGAAAAAACCGTTTATTGTTTCTTTTATTCACAAAACTATTGATTAATCGCCACAACCCTTAGACCAATTTTGAAGGTTCAATAAGTGTTAGCTAATTGCTAGTACAAAAAAACTGAAACAATGTTGATTTAACTCAACAAGTTAACACCTTCGACAAAACAAAAACCACTCCGTATTTAGCGACATCCATTGTATGAAATCAAGCAGAGAAATTAAATCGATTACTTTAGCACAAGGACGCGAATTTATAAACTACGAGAAAGTCACCACTTGTCTAGACAGACTCTGAAGTCTCAATATCACACAATTCCAGCATGCAAACTTTGTCGCTTGTACCTACTGCAAAACTTCCAAGTCCTCGTTTATTACATTAAACTTATTCATAATCCTGCTTAAAGTTCCTCCAGTTTGATAAAGAGGTAATAAATTAAAGTATTCTAAAAGGAGTTTTGCTGATTCCAAGTCACTCTGAAGAGTCAGGGGCTAATTACTATACATGATTGTATTTTGGCATAAAACTGAAAACCCATTCCCTTGAATTAACATTGGAAATCATACTGTAATTATTAAAAAGTAACATCGTATGTAAAAAGTAATATTGTAAATGTAGTTAAATTTTATTCACCAAGTTGCCTTGGCCAGGTGACAGCAAAGGGATCTTCGAGTCAAACTGCCACCTGCCCGCCTGTTTAACACACACGGTAGAGGCTTCACAATGTCCCTTTAATTGCTCTACGTCAAGCAGGGAAGGTATGAATACCAATTTTCCCTGTCTTTGGTTTGACCCGACTGGGAATCGAACCCGAGTCTACCGTTTCAGTAGCAGACGCTCCATTAACTCGACCACTGATCCGAATAATCATTTTAACAAATGCTTGATTGAAAATAAATGTTATGATAAATAAATTGCGAATTTTCTGGTCACGGATGATTTATATCTACCATGCCTATGCTAAGCGCAATGGTATCATCCAGATTCCTGCAGCAGATGACCAGCAGCAACTTTAGGTTTCATTCCAAATACCCGGAAGTAATGTATGCGTTATTCAAAATGCCTCATTCCTACGCTTTAAAATAATATCTCGCGAAATTGGAGCAGCATCTGCTACAGAAAATGTTTTGTTCTTTTTATCATTTTCTTTACAGTATTATCATTACTGAGATTCGCAGTTATAAATTTTGTTTACCGGTACTGAAACCGCAAGACTTGAAACAGTTTTTCATCAAAATTGACTAGTTTTTGTGTTTGTTGTGCTAAATTTCGAAGCGATTTGTAAAATCATGTTGAATCGCCCGCATTACATTTGGAACACAAAACAAATATTTTTCTTCGGTGAAATGGATTTTGCAGCTTTTTATCAGGAAAACATATTATTTTGTGTACTTTTAACTGGTGGTTCTAAAAATAACTGAAAGACAGAGCAAAGGTCTATTTTCAGATTAAAAATGTCAAAAAAGAAGTTGCCCAATCGGGGCAGATAACCTCATGAACTCTTGCGCTCGCTTATTTGGTAGTTGAATGACACTTGTAGACCAGCAAGCTTGCTCTTGTTATTTTCATTCAAGCGCAGCAAATCAAATTTACATTTTATGACGTATTAACTAGCTAGGGTGAAAAGGGTATACCACGACAAATCGCAGAATACTCGGCAAATATTAGGTTTCAGTAAACAATGGATCTCAGCACCAATAGCACGTGGTTGTACAATTGAACCAAATGAAATGACTGATTGTGGTACGTCCACATACACGTCATAACAGCCCTTTTTGATTAATTGTGGAATTATTATTTGTCCGGTTTATATCGCATTGCGCTTTCTATGCACTTTTAAATCAGAAGTCAAACAATATTTTTTCCTAGTAACATAGGCTAAGTTCCAAACAAAGGAAAACTTACTTAGCTTTTAAGTTCTTTAGCTACGATAATCAAAAGAATTCACGGAGGGATTATGAGCAAAATCGTACATCAAAAACATGTTTATATTAATCAAATCAAATCGGAAGAAGCAGACAGTGACTGCTGGCATTGCTGAGTGAAATTCTCGAATGCAATTCCGCTTGTTTCATGAAAACAAGTTTCTGCGAATAATTTTAACTGCGCGATATTTTATGTTTTACAGAAACATTTACAAATTAGGAAGTATATATTTTTTTTAGAATATTTTTTAAATTGGGTATACAAAATGTAGTATCTTAACACTATTTTACACGGGCTCTTTGTCGAACCGCAAACGCATTGTACCCGCAGGGGGGATAAAAAATGCCTTTTTTCGTAGCTTTTGAACTGGAGGTATTTTGCATCAGAATATGACAATATTGCATTGGGTTGGGGTTCACCAAATTTTTTTGGACAAATTGGTTTTGAATTAATGACCCCATCACAGCATCACCACTGCCTGGACAGCGTAGCCTAGACGGTAAAGGCGTCGTTTTTGCGACGATCCTGATCGCACCCCGGTTACGTTGCTGAGTCCTTGGATAAGACTCTTTACGATGATTATCTTTGCTTGGTGGCTTCGAACAAGCAGCAAATTCGGTGAACAAGTATTCGAAGAAATCCCCAGACCATTGGATCTCTGGTGACTCCTAAGCAGGTGCGGATTCCTCCAACCACGAAGTAGCCATTGCAATAAAAAGTGCATGGATCGTCCAATATTTAGCGTCTGACGCTGTACGATGACAGAAAGGTGAATATGCGCTACAACAATAACAAACAGTCAATTTTTTTTGAAAAAAAAGTGACGTCATTTTTTCAATGGCGTCATAAGCGGTTCAAATCCTGAACATAAGTTTTTTTAATTTGAATCATAAAACACCTAATTCAAAGTGTTTAGGCTACCAAAACATCTTATGACGCCATTTAAGTAAACTGTTTTTAGCGTTTTTTGAATGCATTAAACAGTTTTGTTTTTTTTACATGACTTGTACAAATTCTACTGCAGGTTTGGAACTAAGTAACAACAAATTATGCCACACACTTATGGCCATACAAAAGATACTGAATAAGATTAACGTTCTTTACAAATCCAAGACAAGTACGAAATTTTCTTTCAAACGCAATGTTATACGTGCTACTGTACGTGTTACAAAGATAATCTGTCAGCATATAGTAATTGGACAAACATTGAGACGAGTCTATAAATAAAATGTGACAACACTTCAACAAAGACAAAAAAATACCATCGAATTATGTTTCCAATGCTCATCAGTGCAAAACAGAAAACAATAATTTCAAAAAATTTCTCGCCATATCCATTTTTTAAGAAACTGTTTCTGAAGAAATGTGATTTTCAAAACCAACTTGAAACAATTAAATTATCGAGTTCAAACATACCAGCTTGTTGGTCGAACAATAATGCGTTCGTCTATGGAAGGGTTCAAACGTTGCGACTGTCAAATCGGACTCTTTGACCGACCGTGCATTTTAACCGACACTGTGTTCAACGGCGCGCCACCGCTGCCACATTTCTTTGAAAGAAGTTGTATTGTTATTGGCGAAATTATTGACCCCCAGATTGGTTCCGGCAACTCGTTACACGCTTTGGCGTAATGCAGAGAGTATAATGAAAGATTTAACTTATCTGGTTTGATAAGTGCTTTAGGTACCAGCAGTTAAGATAGAGGGTTCTAGAAGCGATGTTTTCTAGTTTTTACAAAAGCTTTGCTAACCATGCTGTTGTTATAAACTGCTGTTTATTTCAATGTCCGTTGAAATTTAAATGTGCCTTGCATTGAATTCCAGATCAGTATGTCACACTGGTTTGGTAATTTGTGGATTGTGCAATGTGCAGTGCCGTTGACAGGAGGGACAAACAGGGAAGGAGTAACCAAGCCCGGCAATATTTGAGTGAGCCCCAAACGGCTTGAATGTTGAGCTCAACCAAGCACCTATAACAGGGTCGGGAAACGGAGTTTCATTAAAAGTTTAGGTCGGCACATTAACTTTGCGACAAAAATAGGTCCAAATCCAGTAAAGATTTTTTTAGTCTTCACCAGCCCGCAGAAAAATAGGTTCAATTCGTTGAGTGCTGAATTTTTCTTTGTTTTTTTTGGGGGTATTCGATTTCGGTATATCTCTGCTTGGGGTTCGTTCGTATTTCCTTGTCCCCGGGGCCCGGAACTTCTGCCAACGGCTTTGGCACAGTGCACCTTACAATAAATGTGCAGCAGTTGCATAGGCCCAATAGTAACGGATATTTTCAAAATATTTATAGCAAATATTATTTCAGAGGCGAATCTTTTCCTGGTAGACTCGAAAGTGATGAAAGAAGAAGAAGGTTCGGAGGAGGATTCTTTTCGTCGCAGTGTATCGGAAGACCGTGCATTTTGACCGACCAATGGTATCAAAGGACTCGAAGCCATCAATTCGCCACTTTTAGATGATCTGCAGATTTTAGCTGCACAAACTTTCAAGCTTAAGATTTTGATGCACAGTGTAAAGTTGGTGTCAAAGCAATTATGGGAAGAGAAGATTTCTGCTCTATTGTTAATCAAATTTGTGGATATTGGGAAATTTTCTTTGGAAAACTGTCCAAAATATTTATGCAATTGGCATACCCCCAACGTTTCGCGAGACTATACTAGGCTTAATTGTTTCATCAAGGTTTTGTAAGTCCATGATGAAGCCATCTAGTATGGAATTGACAAAACGTTGGTCAGTAGTTGTGCAAAACAATTAAATCTCCGAAAGATTTTACTTTATACAAATTTTTATAGCCTTGTATGAAAATTTTTACAAGCATATTTCCCAATAAGTGGGCATGGGTCATAAATGCATTGCCATTTTTCAATCATCAGCCGTTTTTTTGAAAGAAGCAGGGTTGCCCAGGCACAATGACGCGGAAATGGGCCCATTAACTCCTTATAGCGCGCTTCGGCGTAATTCAGCGAGCAGGAAGAAGGTTTGATCTTCTTTATGTGCTGATGTTGTTGTTCGTAAAAATGTCATGTTATTTCATGAAAAGAACTTGATTTTTTTAATGTAACAGCAAATAAAAAGAAGTGCACTACTATCATGACTGTTTTGTTTTATATTTTTAGTAGCGTATTTTGATTGAAAATTTCGTTATTTGTGCAAACTTTAAGTTGTTCAAAAGATATCAAAATTTTAAGAAATAATAATCTTAAATAAGCGTATATATAAATGAATCAGCAAGCTAAAGTAAACCTATGTATGGTGTTGGCATTAAAAGTACGGTACCGGTTATTGTTCACTTTTTTCGTAGCAAGGAATTCCTCAGTTTGATATGTTTGTCCTTTTTCTGAGATTAAAGCAGTCATTTTTTCTGGCATATAAAATATACACCATCTAGCATGTTAAGTTATAACATTTTGGGAGCGTTTTATGTTATTTTGACTGCAGGCTGATGTTGTTTATTTCCAAAATCGCTATACGAGTTCAACATTGAAACAATATCTTAACGTTACATTCATTTTAATATGGCTGTGGTATTTTTCGGAATTACAGTAATAGGGTAGGCACACTTAATGGTTTGTGAAGGTTTGTATGGGATAGGGTTTTGGGGGCAGACCGCAAAACCATAAAAACCTTTATTTACAATAAGTATATCGATACCTTATTTTTACCAAACCCCTTATTTTGCTATCTCAAACAGTGACGATGCTGCTTTCTAAACCAAAGTCAAACAGCAAACTGAAAGCAGAAAAGTATTAAAGGACTGCAGGACGAATCAAACCTTTACGCAAGAGTTTGGGAGAGATGGCTATGACATTGCTCTGCGAAAAACCTGCTTGGATTTCCTACAAGTTGACAAAAATTGACAATCCGAGAAAAAATGTTGCTAAACTACGTAAATTGTCTCGCTTTGAGCTTAATATTTCTTCACCTTTTTGTGTCTTTGAAGAAACTCTTTTCCAGCAGGAAGAAGAAAAATACTACTAACATTCGAAGTAACTAACATGGCAACTGACCTTTAACTTCTTAATGTTTATGATGGCATTTTAATAATTATGAACAACATCTGCCTTACAGCAAAATTGTAATTAGCCCATCATCAATTGAAAATAATGCCCTCAAAGTTTTTCTGAAATTTGGGCTTTATATGATATGATTGCTTTAGAGTTTTTGCGATGAACAATTTGGGGATTGAACTCGAGGATCCAGTTTAAAGATCCAGTTTAAATCATTATTCTAAATTTTGGTGAAGGTGTATAACAAACGAATTTTCCAGATACTTGCTCCACTATAGAATTGTGCTGCGCATCAAGCAACATGACTTAAAAATACTAAATTTGGATGAAATATTTCGGGTCAAATGTTTTCACCTTCATGATACGATATATCATTTATTTTTGGGCAACTTTTGAGGAGCTGCTAGATTCGTAAGCAGACCACACAAGATTACTTTACAACTTCCAATTAACTTAATTTCTTTTTGCTCTTGATTCTAAAAAAAGTGTAAATCTGTCAATATTAATAGTTCAATTAGTCGGTGATAGCTCAGTTCGTTCAGCGTCTGGCTACTAATCAAAAGATTTCAGAACGCATACTACTCAATTCCCAAAATGGGAATGCGTCGTTGGGCTACTGGAAAAAAAAAAGACGCTTTACCCTTACTTACCATTGGGGCTCAAGAATTTTGCCTGCTATGGCGGCCCAACCTGAAGAAATACTTGCAGTGAGAACCTAAAAGCGGTGCTCTGCCTTAGTAGATGGTTCGAGAGACGTGTGGATTGCTTGGTCCATACACAATAATGAATAAATGATTCAATTTAATATTGATGTAACAAAATACAATATAACAAAGTCAAAATTGAGTGAGTATTTGTAGATGGTGCGCAGTAAATACATAAACCTATTGAAACGATAGTTTTTTCAAGATGCTTGCAGCATTTTCGTGAAACGTGGTTGAACGCAATGCCTCATTGGCAATTACTGTGGGGTGAAGATTAATGTTCTCGAAAGTTCTCTATCTCGAAAACTTCACACAGTAACACCTGCTAATTTCCTCTTGTTTATTCAGTCCTGCTAAAACCACCAAAGCGAACAGGGCAATTTTAAACCATTTAATCACTTAGTTTTAAGGTATTCTGTTTTGGGTAAAACATCATTAAGTCTGCAAGGCAGTGAAACAGAAATGGGTTAATCCATCAAAATTAACCCAAAACGTGCTTTTGCTTGAACTGCTCGTTCATACTCAATGCTTGACACATTGGCTTCGCTTAATTTTTCTTCACTAACTTTTTCCATACTGTAAATGGTCTTAATTAGGACAAACATAATGAAGTTTGTTATCTTTGAAAATGAAAGTACAAAACAAAATTATCGCTGATGCTTTCAGCATGATGCTCTCGATTAAGTCTTGAATATGCTATTTCTTCTTGCAAACTTTGATACGTTAGCAAAACTCAGAGTGATGTTACCGAATTTTAACTTAAAAAGATAGAAAACATAGGAAAGATTGGAATTCAAGCAGCAAGTTTTCCGCCCGTTCACATACATTGTGTGCTGTCATAGTTCTTGTTTTCTCCATCTTCTTCGTCTTCTTTCTTGTAACCTTCTGTTACTGCAGTTACAAAAGCTTGAATTACAACAGGAAAATATTAGAGTCTGTTTACAGCTGTGGTCGGCAATCTTCGGCCCGCCAAGGAATTTTATCAGGCCCGGACCTTTCAAATCCGGCCCTCGGTTCCATAGATCCATCCACCTCGTTTTTATCTATGCTTTTCACTCGTCACTGCAGGAAATCGGAAATCTAAAACCACCTCAAATTATGGCGAAGATCTTTTTTTTTTGTCTACATCAATAATTCTGCCGAAAAATATCTCATAATTTGCAGGAAATCTTTTTTTGTTTTTCACCAATAATTTGGCCGAAAATTGCTTCAACTTGGAGTTGGCCTTGTTTCAGAGTTTATGGCAGCGTTTCTCAACCTGGAGGTCGCGAAGGTGTTTTCAAGGGGGTCGCAAGATTATTTATAAAATACCGGTATTTCTTTAATCACAAAAAATTGTAAAATTTTCAAAATCTTCGCAGCGATCGCTTTTTAATTATATCGTAGCAAGTTGTCAACCGATTATAGGCCTACTATTGCAAGTATTAGAGTACCATGTGCAGCTTAGTTGGAAAGCCAAATTTGCTAAGTGATACGCATGTTTGAAAATTTTTTCCAGTGCTATTAAAGAAGGTGAAGAACTCGATGAACGTTTAAATACATCGACTACACAGCATCTTCAATCTCTTAAAACTGTGTTAAAACGATATTTTCCTGAGCTTAAAGAACAAGAAGCCGCATTTGTTCGAAATACGCTCTCGACTGCTTTGAATGTTAGTGATATTCCCGACGAATTACATAACCAATTTTATGATCATCAAAATCATTCGTCCGCACGTGATGTTTTTCAGAAAATGGCACTCTCTCAGTCAGTAGCGTAGCCATTGGGGGGGGGGGGGGGGCGGGGGGGACTACAGCCCCCTCCATTGGCATGTCGACAAAAATGCAGAATAAGACAAATACCACGCTTTTAGCTCTTTTGAGACTGTTTTATGCGCAGAAATGGATTAAAATAGTGATTTAAAAAATCGTTTGTAACATATATTCAGGGGGGGGGCTAATTTGTCAAAAATAAAACTCACAAATACACAAAAACTTTGAAAAATGACCAAAAATAAGCAATCAAATTTGATCGCTGGTGTAAAAATGCTAAACATAAGTGTTATCAACAAATATATCATAAACTTAATTACAAATAGGGGGGGGGAGCTATTCAGGATCAGTTAATTTCTAATCATTCCTCTCAAATCTCTTTTCATTAGCCCCCACTCCCAATTATTTTTCTCTATAAGCTGTGGACGAAATAGATTACTCATGTGAGTTTTATTGAACCACACGATTTTATAATTTACCAGCATCTAAATACGAGAATTAAAATTTTGCCATTATAGCCACCTTCCAAATAGTGCATTTATGCAACCAGTTTAATCATGCTTGCACTACCAATTTCAATTCCATGTCTTAAAAGCATTATTTTTTTTATCAAAATAGCCCTAAAATTAAGTTATTTTTGCAAAAAATGCAAAAATATCGAGCGCTGGGGGCACCGCCCCCCCACCACCGTGCCTCCGGCGGCTGTGGGCGAAGCCCCCAGACCCCCTTCCTCCAGTGGCTGGGGGCTTCGCCCCCAGACCGCTAAAACAGCCCCCCATTTCGAATTTTTGGCAATGCACCTGTTTTTCAATTCTAGTATGCTATGCGCGAATCCTACCTACAAGTATCCGAACTTGCTTTTTGAATATTACTTACATTTACCACAACGTACTTCTGCGAGAGCGACTTTTCAGCTCTTGTGCATATCAAAAACGAAAGCACGAAATCAAAGGAAAGTAGAATATGAACTAAGATTGGCTTTGTCCAGCACTAAACTACGAATCTGTAAATTGGCTTTGTAGTTGCAAAGACTACCGTCGCACTAACAGATGTAAAATTGATCAATTATTTGAAATTAAATATTTTTGAAGTGTTTTTTGCGGTAATTTCTTTCACGTAAAAAGTAGAACCGGAAGGGGGTCGCTGGCTATATAGAACTCTTAAAAGGGGTCGTGAATCGCAAAAGCTTGAGAAACACTGGTTTATGGCGACTCGCTGGGACCTTGTTGGGCCTGAATGTGGTCAGGGTAGGCGAAAAGGTAGATTGCCGACCCCTGGTTTATAGGCAATTTAACGATTTAATGATTGTGTCTAATCTATGTACTATGTAGAAAATAATGCACCTGGCGGTGCAAAACGGACTTTGATTCAAGATTTAAAAAATATTCCGTCAAAAATTTTTCATGACATACTGAACAATGAACGCATAGTTCACTATTAGGCCAACCATACATGACATATTATTATTTATCATAGCAAAGCTAACGCTCGCAGCACCTCAAGATTAAACATTAAATTGCCTATTTATTAATTAATAACAAATATCGAGAGTTTACGGCGTCTCACATTGCGGCCTTTAATTGATATCTCAAATTCTGCAGTTAATCGCAGTGCGCCATTGCGCAGATAATATTTAGATAATTCGTTTACATTTAGATACTACGTTTAGATAACGCATTTAGATCCTGATGAGGGCGCAATGTGAGATGCCAAAAATGATCAATATTTGTAAATAATTAATAAATAAGCGATTTAATGCTTGATTCTATAGTGCTGCTAGCGCTAGCTTCGCTGCGTGGTTTGAAAAGCATCTCTCTACCGCGACAGTACAGTATTACTCTAAATCACAGTCGAAAAATTTTGTGATTCTTTCCCATTTTTGGTAAACAAATATTATTAAATTTTTGGAACCTAAAATGAGCTTGATGAATGTATGCTGTACAGTAAGCAACTACAAAAATCCACAGATGCATTTGGGTTATGGTTATTGCAGGTTTAAATTGTTGTGAAACATTTAGTTGGCGTTAAGCTAGCTACTCAAAAACTGGTGACAAATTTTTGAACAAAGCCTAGCGTTTAAAAACCGGTACGCTGCTGAACATTAGTTTTGCTGTTTTAGGGCCTACTTTGCAATCTTATTTTAAATTGCTTGTCATTTTGTAAACTCGGGTTTGATTCCCGGTCGAGTCAACTAAAAACTAGTGGTATTCAACAGCATCCATGCTTGACGTTCAGAAAAATATAAAATAAAAAAGGACAGTGTGAAGTCTCCACCATATGTTGTAAACTGTTGAGCAGGTTACCCCCCTCCAGGGTCTCTTCGCTGTCTCTTGGCCAAGGCAACTTGTTGAATAAACTTGTGGTACAATGTAACACATTTTTATGTTCTTTCAACCAAAATGCGATATTCAAAAAGCTTTTAATTGCATTTACCAGCTTTGTTTTAACTTTTTAGAGCAAGCTGATACTATTGAATATACGCTTTCGACCTGATAAGGCAGTGCTAAATTACATTTGAAGTAGAAAAAAGCTATCTAATTTGTTAATACGTTCAGCCTATGTCAATAGTTATTTAGTCAAAAATAAATATGTCAAGTATTTCTATTTTAAAGAGTCGTTCGAAATCAGTCAAAACAAAAGAGTTGTACGTTCGTTTACTGAAGAAATTATACATTCCGAAATGAAAAAGGATTTAAGTCATTTTGTAATTTGTAAATACAGGCTTGATCCGCTTTTCTAACAAGTTTATTTTATTTTGGTCTTATGTCTATATGCATAAGGCTTAAAGTGATCTTGACTAAACTAGAATTCGAAATGGCTACCACTTTTGAAAAAGTACACAGTTACAAAAGACGGTTCAAGAGATAGAAACCTTATTTAAACAAACACTTCTTGGCCCCAAAGTGCGAAGGAGAACTTTTAAAACTAGCACAAAATTATTTTTAGCTCTTTAGAATGCTAAGTCTGCCATTTTGTAATGCATTTAATATGCTACTGCTTTATTCTTTCAAATTTGTTCAAAAATTTGTTTCAAACTTTACCCTCAGTGGGCATTGAGCTTGATTAAGAATCGAAAAAAAAAAATGTTTGAATAATTATTTCGAAAATGTTTTTTATCAATTGTGGTAAAATATTGAAAGGATTTAATATTTTATACTTCAATAATAAGCAATTTTAGAAAAACAAGCCGATATCTTACAGAAAGCAACTTGAGAAACTTTTGAACCAACGTACAGTTAATGCAGGGTTAACACAAACAAAATTAACAGTTACAGGAATGAAATAATGACTACCGCAGTATTAAGGTCTAAAAATCATAAAAGTTAATTAAATTACAATTTTGGAATTTTTTCCAAGAAAAACCAAAAAAAGGTGAAAATTATTTGCAACATAGAAAAAATTAAATTTATTTGTGAAAAGTAGCAAGAAATAACTATTTCTGCTTGTATGTGCTCATATAAACTGACTTGCAGTTAATGCCTTCAAAGTTTTTTTTTTGTTATTCAGGTACAATATTTAGATTAGTAATAAGGTGTTGCATGGTAATTACACTGCTGTTAAAATATTTTAGTGAGAATTTATTTTGTTGGGTTTTCATTTACAGTTTAGATATCATCTGGCAAATTTCATATGAAAAAAATAGATTAGGATTAGAGAAAAATTCAGATAAGCGAAAGAAGGTTTAGATCGTATGGTATACTCTACTTGTAGAATATTGGGAGACTCTTTAAATATTTACTTAGCTCCCCCGTTGTGTTCGAGATTAGATTTTCGGGCAATAAAGAAACAAGAACGTCGAAAAATAGGCGATATTACTGAGTGAAGGACTCTCTACGTCAACAAGATCCCTCATTGAAGAGAGGTCTGAGTAGAATACCCAAGCCGTTAATAGCAAACGGTTGATAGATGATGATTTAAAATAGTTCAATATAGTCTTTTAAAACTTGTGCTTTTTTGAAATGTTTACACTTTTTTTTTTCAAAAAAAAAAATTTTAGGTTATGGTAAATGTATAGAACCTATTGAAAAATAAACAAACAAAACAAAAAACTGTAGCTTTAATTTCGTTTTGTTTAAGGGGGTGCAGCTGGTACCCATTAAACTTGTAATTGTTTCAGTTTCGTTCAAAATGTTGCCTAGAATTTGGGTCTGAAGCTATATATCCTACCTTTTGTTAAAAGAATTTACCTTAACACTTTCACTAAATAGAAATATCAAAACTAAGTGAAAAAAATTTCAAATTAAAAATTTACCAATTGTCATCATTGATTAAACATGATAAGAAACCAATACTTTGATAAAATGAAATGCCATTATTAATGTCCTCTTCACTGACTCTTTAATAGCTTCCCTTTTAAAAAGCTACAAAGTATGGAAAAGAGCAGTGACTTTTACTTCTTTTAAAACATTCCCAAAAAAAGTATATACTGCAAATAGCATTTTTTTAGCTTGCTGATTTATTATTTGGCTGATTTATGATTTAATCAAGTTTATACTTACAGCAGATTTTCATAATTCTTAAACACTACAAACTAAAATTTAATTCAGCCCAACAGTGTGTTTTTTCACCCATTTTTTTTTGAAACCCTACTGCCAACTCAGACTATTTAGCTTTAATTTAAGTAACTAAATTATCAGCTAAAAGTAGAAACAAAACGCATTTTCAATGTGGTCAGATTTCAAAACCGTTTTCTTCTCAATTAATTTAAATTACAAATTACACACTGTTGTTTGTTTATCGTGCAAGAAAAACTTTTGTAAATCATACAAAATATTCATATGTAATTAGGCCAGTTTTAAATTTTTTGATACTTACTGTAAAATAGTACCGGTATGTTCTTGTTCATTTAGTTGCTTGTGTGTTCAAGCAAATCACTAAGTTGTAAATACAAATAAGTTGAAGTAAACAGTGCTTTTATAAGCTCAAACAGGCTGAAACAAGGGACACCACGTCAGACATCGTCCTTATTTTTTTCTCAGCTAATATTCAGTATAAATATTTTTTTTTTATCAACTAAATTGTAGTTTACAGCAAAAATGTTTTTGGTACATTGCAGAATCATTTATTTAAAAAATGAATGATACGAATACACACATATGGCGCAAAGCAAAAAATCAGAATAAAAATGACATCAAACGACAAAAAACAACAACAAAGATTTCAATGAAATAACTAAGCATTGATTCAATAATAATCAATCGGCTGTATTAATCATATCTTCTATTTAAAGAACCAAGTAAGGTTGGAAAAGTGCTTGTGATTTTCCAAATTTTACTCTTTTCTGGCACCAAGTGTTCAACAAAGAATAACATTATCATACCATTTTAACTTGAGTAAAACAACAAAAAATAATTTTAGCTAATCTTTGCGTATAACAAATACAAACTTTGAAGATAAAAATTCTTAAATAAATACATTTTTACGCAATTCACATGTAAATAGTTTTGAAAGCAAGATAACTCAAGTGAGAAATAATTTTTTAATCTGTGTGTTTAAACACCTGACTAATGACGTCATAAATGGGTAAAAAGTTTGAATATTTTTAAATGTTTTTGTAAAAAGATTATAGCTTTTGCGTCATTTCAAAAGAAAACGAAAAAAAATCACAACAATATCAAAACCTTTCTGCAAAAGTGTATTTTGTATGCTTGTAAAAGGTTCATCAAACATTGATTATTATCAAAAAAAAATTACGAAAAACTTGTATGTATAAACAATTTTAACACAAGAAAATCGAAATACCCTTAAGATTATACAAAAATAATTCAAGAAACTTTTCAACGTAATATACAATATGCCAAATGCATGCTTATTAGCACAAAACTATATGTAAATCTATAAACTTATTGTGGAGCAAAACTTTCTAAATTCATCAATTTTGTATTTTTGTCAAGCAAGAAAATATATTTGTATTTTTAACAAATAAAATAAATGTACATTTACAAATTTGTCATGCAAAAAGAAAAGACATCTTAACTTACAAAAGAAAATCAATCAAAATTAATCACAACATTATCCTCCACAGCAAAATAATTGTTTTTCATACAGTATTCAGCAAAAAAGTATAGTAATTGGCTGATTAAAACCAATTTGCAATTTGCATTTTTTGCCACTAATACTTTTATGATATGCTTCTATAGTTCTTACATTTTGAGGACAACCATGCCGCCATTTTTCAATTTGCAAGAAACACGTTGCTCATTGCAGTCTTGGTCTTCTGCCACGTTGATATCTTCCCTTAAAATTCTTATACTCTTTATTTTTAAAACAAAACAAATTACTTTCAAAAGTTCTTGAATATTGATTGCAAATTATTCTAAATTATTGCTATTTAGGCTACATGTTTAGCTCAAAAAAGTTTTATCCTTTTTCAATGACTTTTTAGGAGTTAAAATGACGTTTGAGCTGATCGAAATAACTCAATAAAATTTTCAAAAATCTTCTAATGTTACCATTCCCACACGAAGTTGATCTTCAAAAGATCTTATCAGATCTTTATTTGTTTACAATGACAAGCCATGCTAAACAATGCAAATAGCCATTCATTATTTAGCTCTTTATTTGCAATCAACTTAGCGATTTTTCTTGGTTCAATCTAAACCTAAAAAATAGAGTCTATTGAACTTGAAAGTTATCAAATTTGCTCTGGATCTAAAGAGTCCATCCATCATTAATGATAAGGAGAATTGCTGCAGAAGTTTTAGAAACCTTCAGTAATGCAACTAGTAAAAATCTTTAAAAAATAAGGGGTAAAATTGAATTTGACTCATTTTTGTAAAATTAATAAGTTATCATATTAAATCTAGAATCCAAAGTCAAAACAATGGAAAACATAATTTGTTTTCCGTGAAACTACTTCTCACTTTGTCAAAAGTAATAAATGCCAAAAAAGCACAAACATAGGTATTTCAAACACTATAGAGAAGAAACAGCTGGCAGACAATTAAGAGTAATCACCCTATGAAATGTACTTCTGCGGAGAAAAGTTAATCATAAAACAGATGTTTGAGCGGTAACCGACCAGTTGGTCAAGAGGTAACGGTTCTTCTCTGGAATTGGAGGGCTGAGGTTCAAATTTCGGGCCGGTCAAATCAGACACAAGAGTTGCGACATTTCTTCGAAAGAAGCCGTGTTGTCTGGGCACAATGACGCGGAGATGGGGCCCGCAAACTCGCGACACGCTTCGGCGTAGTACACCGAGTATATTAAGAGATTTGATTTGCTTTGAAACAGATGTTATAATATCTATGCACAACAAAAGAGCAATCCAATTTCAATATAGTAACACGGTTTACGTTTTAGACCCTGGCCTGATTGGATGAGAATTTACTGCAAATCCACGAGAAAAAGTTTAAAGTGTTCAATTTTGAACATGCACGTTGTACATGCCGGCATGATTTTGAACTTTCCTCGCTTTCAAAATTGGCTTTATGTACTGATCTTTGGGAGGAAAAAGTTTGTTTCGTTTTTCTTAAACAGAGCATATTCAAAGCGCCTATTTTTCTATCAAGTTTTGCAGCGACATCTAATCCACCTGAGTTTAGATGTCAAAATTAAAACTGTATTATAAAAAAATGTTTAATTTTTTCTTCGACGATCAGCCATAATCATTTGGAAAGGAAAGAGCAAAACATGTACCTGCAATTAAAATACCAAAAGTATATGCGTTCAGCCAAAGTGAATGTCTAAGTAGAAAGGATTTGACGTTTTGAAGTAAGTTATATACATGGTGTTTGACTATAATAGCAATTTGCTTTCTCCTAATTTACTGTTTTGGCGTTTTCTCACGTTTCGTGGTTGGGGCTCAATGAAGATTCCTGCCACAGTGCCACACACACAGACAGATGTGAAAAATGAGATAAAGGGTCGGTTTGGCCTCTTGCGAAAAATTTTGCCACCTTTTTGGCCTAAAGTATCGCTTTTTCTTTGACCCAAGCAGAGGCGATTTTAATGTTCAAAGAAAACAAATTTTTAATTCCTAAAAAGCAATTACTTAAACAATGTTATTGTTGTAGTCATTCAAGCGTGAACAAAAAAAGTAAAAATAGAAAGTTTGTAGAGTTGTTTCAATTCCGGTAGTGATTTCTGTAACAAATTGCATCTTTTTATTTTTAAAATTTTGCCAATCCTGGTATTTATGGTGTGACTGTATAACGACATTAATTGCAATATGACGCCGTTGAATTATTTTAGAAAGGTCTTGTGAAGACTGAAATTTTTTATAATTGAAAGAAAAAATCAATTTTTTGTACGGGCCAAAAGAAAATGATCTGAAGCAAGACTCTTCGCTTTAATTGGTCACTCTTCTCCTGGACAATGGCACCCCCCTACCCAAGTGATCATTAATAATGTAACAGACCATAGTTTATCAGACGTAAAATTTGCATTACAAAATTGCATTCCGTTGAGAGAGGAAAAGCGCAGGATTTTTTGAGGGCCCAAGCTGGTTGGAGCATGATCTGAAGCAAAGATCGAGAAATTTTAAGGATCACATCTCACCGTAAATTCGGGAGAAAAACAGGTCCAATTTGAGTGAGCGTTTTTGTTTAACCTTCTCCTTAATTTCGAAAGGTAAATTAGCTGTTCGATTGAGAGGTACTTCTATTCGCTTTGAATCTGTCCCCGGGCCATAATTTTTCTAAACGGGCCAGGAGATCATCAAAAATAATTTAATCAAACAAATTAATTACAATACTTATATTTGATAGCCAAATTGCATCAAGAAAACTACGACATATCATATGAGGATCAGTTTATCTTTCTAGTCCAAAGGATCAGTTTTCTCATGCTTTTGTAACCGTATATTGGTAAGACGGGCCTCACAAAATGCTTTTGTTTTTTTGTAGTTCCTCGACGTAGTCAAAATCTTTACACTGGGTAAAAAGTTTTTGATGGAGGAGTTTTTAACGCTTGATCGATTTCACACCTGGGATTCTGAGACTAAGATGCGAAAAGGCGGTCAGGGTAAAAAAGCGAAACCAATACGGTATCGAATATCAAGAGAAAGTCGTTTAACTCATTCTTGAGTATCAACAAAATGTTGAAAAATCGTGTTTATGACTCTGTTTCGAGTTAGGAATTATTGGCTTTTCAAAATATTTACCATTTTTTGGCTAACACTCACTTCTTGTTAAGCTATTGTGGAAAGGAAAACTTGAAAAAACCCTAAGTGAGTGCTTAATTTGATGACCAATATTTCCCTCCGCAGTCTCTTGTAATCTTGGCAACCAGTTTTCTATCCAGTCCAGCCGTACATGTCACCAAGTTGTTTTGTACTGTTTTGAACAAAAATGTGTAAATATTGATTGGTACGTTATGTTTAACAAAACCGACCTATATGTGGAAAGAGAACCTGCTCTATAAACAAGCATAACAAATCCCGAAATTTGGGTTCGGTTCCCATTGTGTTAATTAAACAGAAGACTTTTGGAATGCATGCCTAATAACACTAGCAATGAAGTAACTATACAGCTTAATTACTGTTATGCTTGAATAGGCAAAATTAAGTTGTGTAACAGGGCGGAAATTAAATTTTAAGCTCAAAGTTTTTCAAATTTTTTTTACAAACTAGTCACTACTATTATAGATCGATTTACACGTCATCGTAAGTGCATTAGTTTTTTAACTTATTCGAATACGTTTTTTTTATCGCTTTTGGTTTTGCAGCCCGCTTAGTTTTAGTAGCCATTTTGCAACTAAACTTCACCCTGAAATCAATGTTGTGGGGCTTTATGGAGGTAGCTTTTCAAAAATGAAAGTTCGAGGAAGAAAACCAAATCGTTGTGGTTCAGCGAAGCGTTTAATCGCACCTATGTTAAGTAAGAGTCTATTATTTTTTGGTAAGAATTTATACGACAGCGTTTTGGTCCTCTTAGTATCTGTCAGCGAGGGGTCAGACTGGTCAACGAGGGCATCCCTAAAATAATTTCGCCCCCAACACGCAGATGTGCCAGCCCAAAACATAAACAACCATTGGGCCCTAATTGTAATTGTCGACTTTGAGAGCGAAAACCAGCAAAACTACCTGTAAAAATGTGAAATGCGCTTATTTAATGAGAGCATTTTAGAGGTCATTATCATAACCGGTGGTCATTCAAATTACTGTAGAATGTTTTCAGTCACAAACGATGTCAAAAAATTAGTGACTGGAGTGCGAATTTGCATTACTACAACCAGGGCTGTTAACTCGATCGATTTTTACTTGAGTTCAAGTTCGAGTTCAGCCTGTTTTAGCAAGTCCCAGTTCAAGTTCGGTAAAAATATCAAGGCTTTTAAGTTCAAGTTCAGGCTGACAAAAATACTAAATTTACTTTTCGACTTAATTGCTCTCTTTTTGTATACAATATGCTGTGTTTCTAGGTCGCCATGGCATAAACAAGTGAACGGCAATCTCAATTTACACGGCACAATCACAATAAGTATTTCTTTCCGAAATTTTTTTAATCTTTAAATTTCTTTTTGATGAACTCAAACAGTTTTGTTCGAGTTCAAGTTCGAATTTGAGTTCAGAAAAATTATTTTTTCGCGTTCGAATTCGGCAAACAAGAGAGTTTTTTCGAGTTCAATTTCGCAGCCCTAATTGCAACTAAAATTTACTGCCGCTATTACTAATAACAAAAGTCTTTATGTCCTGTATAATCTTAATGTAGTGATATACTCCATAAAATCCATAGGCCTACCCTGAAAAACTTAAATATGATCATGCATTAGCAAGTTCCTGATTCGGAGCTTTGTCAAAGCCATTTTTTTCAAATTAATGCAATTCGAGATCAAAATGCGCAAAAAAAGAAGTCTTCAAGCTTTTTAGAGACATTATTGTTTTGATTTTGGCAGTTTGTCTATTACAATCAATTCCTAGAAAATTCTTTTGTACAATCACCTTCATAAAATTAGGCCTATATGCACTTTGAAAATCAAACCAATTCTTTGCATAATTTGGACATTGATTGTCAGCTTGTAGTACAGAAAACATTATCTGGTGCATTTTGACGACTTCCGGTCAGGCAAAATTTTTTCTCACCATCTAAATTTAAGATTAGCCGTATATATCTAGAGTTTTTTTTATCTTTTCCCTTACCTACTCGCTAATGAGCTCAACCAAATTGGCCTTAACATGGCCTAAAATCCCACAGCTTATAAGTAGAGTACTAAAAGCAAAAATTTGATTTTTCGGTTTAAATTGGTGAAGATATAGAGCAGTTGCAAAGACCGCAGTAACCAACGAAAATTTGACTCACATGTTTATGAGTTCGAATACTTCTGCTTTTTATTTAATCATTACTCCAGGTTTCTTTGAGTCCAGTCATGTTTAAATTTTTATATGTAATTGTTGTAATAAAGGATGATTGGGCTAGGGCGTTGTACTTTGTAGTACCGCTAAATCATTTGTTATATATATTGGCTATAGTCGATAAAGAGCCCATGACTTGATTAAACACAAAGTATTTGCTCAAGATATTCATCTTGTGCCCACAATGAAAAAGACATTGATAGATAAATCAAGATAGTACTTTTAACCTCAGAACAAGCCACACGGCGTTTTGGCGTACATCACACGTCTAATAGGACTTCCTCCCAAGTTAAACAAAGTTTTTTGTGTGATGATAAATCGTTTTTTCGCAAACAAACCGCGGTTTCAAAAGACCGGTGGTCGCTTTTTGGCAGGTGCGTTAGGTGTCAATCACTTTAGGGGACTCTTTTGGGTTACGGATATCTATCTAGTCACGACTTTCTTCATTAAAGCCCGAAAATAGGTACAAAACGTGCCATCGTCTAAATTTTCATGAGCATTTGCGATTACGTTTAGAGCAAATTTTCTCTCTCGTGGCATTTTGAAAAATGACTTTCCTCTTTAGAAGCGTAAGTCAAAAAAGTGATCACTGATTTGAAACAGGTGTGCTTTGTGAAAAATTTACAAAGTTGAAGCTAATTTTCTCTGTTTGGCAACAAGTTAATTAATGTCCATTTAACGGGAGAGTGAAAATCCCAGGTCAGGAATTCAACCTTCTTTATTCGTAGCCTAAATTCACACTCCATTAACCCATGTTGATGGGAGAAAAAGTTGAAGGTACATAATTGCATTCTACCTTGACAGTTAAGGCTTATTACGCCCATTATTATTGGTGCAGGAACCCAGCACAAGTAACATTGAAGACAACGAGCCGTTTACAAAAGTGTTATTTAAACTTGAGTATTATTTCAAGTCAAATCAAATCTTTCATTATACTTGCTGTAATACTTCAAAGCGTGTAACGAGTTTGCGGGGCCGTATCTGCACGTCATTGCGCAAGGGCAACACATCTATTTTCGAAATGTCGCAGCGGTGGCAAGCTGTAGATAACACGGAGTCCGATTCGACTGGCCCGAGATTTGAACCACAGACCTACTGCTCCAGAAACGAACGGGTTACCGTTCGACCAACTGCTCGGTTGATAGTCCTAATGAAAATTGATTGTTCTGCATCAGCGCAAACTGTGCTGTCGAATACGTCTCAAAAGAACTTGTGATAAGGCAAATCACTTTTAAAATTTTTATAAAGACTTCGAGTTCAAATCTGACTTGAGCAATGTCTTCGACCAGCAACTAAAAAATTAAGATTTTGTTGGAAATTTCGATTATTGATTTCTAATTCATAATATACTCAAGTTCGACTTTAAAATTTTTGTGGTCTGAAAGACTGGCTAATTAAAACTGTTATTTGCTTATGAAAACTTTTAGCTCAAATCAGAGGCGAGCTTAATAATCTGATGAAGTAAATGCCGGAAAGTTGTAATGATTGTAAATTCTACTGGTATATACGCTTGTAAATTTATCTCGTTTTGTGGGCTACGTCGTGTAAATTGGCTTAAAGAGAAGTTGTGACCTTTTCTTACTTTCGATTGCCATTTTTTTGTTTTTGCTTCGTTTGAGCTCAAAAATAAAGTGGAAGTTTAAAATCGCCAGAATTCAAAACATGTATCCCATCACCTTCGATCATTTTCGCTTTCGGAAGCGATCTTCTCGCTTCAATCTTTAACAAAACGGTTCCGTATCAGCGATAAAAGGCTTCTTTGAGTTTGTTATTGTTCTAAAGCCGCAAAAGTAATACGTTATCACGCTTCATTTAAACGTCTAATCCACCCACATTTTCCATTTTTGCTCTATGCTGGCATCTTAGGGTAGCTTTTAAGACTCAGTTACAAAATTGGGCAAAGGTAGAATAACTATCAATTTTTGGAACAAAGCGTCTAGTTTTTATTTTAGATCTTGGGTGACAATATCAGAGGGGCTTTACAAGGTTCAAGTGTGAAAATTAGACAACTATTAAAACTCAATCGCAATTAGCTACCACAATTTCTTGTAAACTGTCATCTTTTCGAGAAACAAATCGCTGAAAAGTACTACAACATAAATAGTTATTATTTGTTATAAAGTGATTTATTAGACGAAATTAAAGGAACATTAAAAACAGGCATATTTCAATCAACTGAATTCAAACAAAGCAATTATCGAATCAAATATTTTATAGCGTTTTTTATTTCTCAACCAAGACATGCGAAAACGAGACTAATTTTCGGTAAAAGACGCGGATTCGATAATGGACTTTGTATGAATTTAAACAATAACCGTAGAAACAGCTAAAAACTTGGAATCACAAAAAAGTTTCTATGATGTTCGAAACATTTTAAGTTCAAAACTAAACCGATGGTTAAACGTTGAGATTTTGTCGCGGAATATGTTGCACCATTTATACTGACAGCTGAAAGTTAATTGACAAAACACCAGCAAAAACCAGCTCTAGTGCGAACAAAAATTTTGACAAACATGGTAAATTGACGTAAATCTTTCAAGTAGTAGTTTCAATTTAACGTCAAACATAAAAATCAGTAAATTTATTAGATTAAGTTGAAAAAGGCTGAAATTGATTTGAGCGCGGCAAGGCTAAAACGGCTACAACTAAAATTGCATTAAAATCGACATAGCATGCAAGAGTAATGCAACATCATTTATTAACATTTTGAAATTGACCGTTAATGTAATTTGATAATTATTACAGCTGCACAAACAAGTATTAGGTAGTAATAACACAAAACCAAGCACTGCCGCTAAACACAGTACATTTGATTAAGATGGCCTAAACTGGATTGATTTTGGTATTTTTATTACATGGAAGTTGATAAAATTACTACCTTATTCGAAGGACCAAATCTACAGCTTCAAAAAAAATTCGCTTAACGCTGCCTTGTGAACAATTACAACATTAAGAATTACCAATGCCGAGCCTAATTTTCAATTCTTTTTCAGAGGAGTTTCTACAAAGACCTATCGATCATCCACGATTACTGAACTACATTGCATATAATTGGTAACTAAATTAGGTGAAATTGCACTTACTAAAGAAACCACAATTCTGCACAACAGATGCAATAGAATCATTTCAAATAACCTAATTACACGTCATTCACTGCCTAGCAGCATCGTTAAGTAACGTCATTCAATTAACGAAAGTCTATGCTGCTCCGGAATAACGTCTAACAAGCCTTTTTCTTTTAACCACGATTTGCTATAGAGGCGTGTGAAATAGCGTTGGCCGGTATCGCAAAGACATGTGACCACAGTGTGGCCTGGGCCGAGTTTCTTGGCCACCTGGACAGCGGCAATGACATTCAAACCGGACGACGCGCCGACGTAAAATCCTTCTTCATGGAGAAGACGAAAGGTCTGAAACGCAAATAACGAAGTATTAAGATTACAGAATCGTAATAGATGGGTATGTATTTGCCTTAATAACAAAATCTTTGTATGGTTTCCGAACCAAGCAAATTGCTCAGTGTTCCTAACGAATAGCCATGCAACATTTCTGTAAAATCCAGGTGCAATGACATAAAGATGATTCCTGCGATTCACTGCATAATAAAAACCAAAACAAAGATTATAAAACTTGAACAAACTGATTGCCAATGTTAGGGTTAGTTGGAGGTCAGTTGTCGTGGACATATAAAAATTGGTATTCAGAGCTTCCCTGCTTGACGTTCAGCATTAAAAGAGAACAGTGTGAAGCCTCCACCCACAGGTACGTGGGCAGGTAAACTCGAAGCCCGCAAGGTCCTTTCGCAATCTCCCGGCCAAGCCAACTTGGTGAATAAAATGCAATTACAATTTCAATAGAGTCGGAAATAATGAACATTTTTATATGGTTTTTTAGAAAACTGTGGTGGATGCTAGAAAGGATGAAGGAAAAAATAACGTCTCAAAAAAATTGTTAATGTTGATTTTTTAAACCTGTCAATTAAGTTAAAAACTAGTAATTAATTTTATCTTCTCAAAAAAATCAACGAGGCTAAATGATTTTAAACAGAATGGAACGTCAGATCATAGACTCTTTACTTAGTGGACTAGAAACAGACGCGCGGAGAAAAAGAGAAGAGGATTGAAGAAAAAAAGTTTGATCTTGTTGCGAAGGTTTTTTGCAGTCACGCGTATTCGACTGATGCTGTGATATGACATATTCGTACAACGAGTGAACCGTGAAGAAAAAAGGGACGCTGATTGGACGAATCCGCATATTTCAGAACAAATGAACCGTGAAAAAAAGACAAAACTGTCAGCTTCTAGTCTACTAATAGAGTCTGTGATCAAATCAATTGAAAATACATTCGCTTTTGCTTTTTGAAAATCCAATGCTACATTTACATCAACACTAAACATATTATAGGTTTTTATGAACCTTCCCAATAAACATTAAGCAACTGTCGACGGCAATCGAACTCGTTTAACTTTAAAAATCAAAGTTCGATTTTTGGATGTTGCATTGTCTGATGTTGGCTCCGAAAAGCGGCAAAACGCCATCTAACGACAAAAACTTTTATTCGGCTTTTTCTCAAGACAGAGTAATAGTGAAAAAATTACCATTATAACGGCGTCTTTATCCAGGACACAGATCGCATCATCAATAGGAGCACCTTGCATGTTAGCAGTGACTCGGCCCTGGCCAATGCCCTCAGTGATTGAAGACCCTTCACTTCGTTCTAATTTGCCGTGCTTGTACCAATTGTATAAGACGCTACCCTGTTGTCGAAGAGTGAGACACCATTAAAAATACAGTATCGGTAATCGTTTGACGTTGATCGGAAGTTCAAGGCACAATTTAACATTTTTTGCGATTAAACACTACAAAAATAGCATTCAGTACCTTTTTACATTTTACTTATGGACCGTCTTTTACATTACAGGCACACTTTGCCATGACCATCTACTGTCGTTTTTTCGTTACGCTTGTCAATTGTATGGGGTTCGGGTCTCTTCGTTTGTTTCAAAAATAAACCGATAAGGCGTCAGAAAAACCTAACATAGTGAAGGACGGTTATATTACCAGTGTGTAGAACAAGGACGTAAAATTGAATTGATTGAATAATATTTGATCTGCGACGATGAGGTTGCCATTCGACCTGTTTGCGCCAGAGCAGTCCCGTTTTTGAGTCTTTGTCCCGCTCGATCAACCATTTAGTCACAGAATTTTTCACCATACAGTAGATTTCCCTGAAAGACCTATTTTGTGCTTCTCATTCCGAATCCGCGAAAAATTGCCGTTTTCTTGAAGAACTTTTTTATTTGATATTCATCTTAAATCCACAGAGAACTACCTTTTTCTAAACTCTGAATCAAAAAATATGGCAACTCTATGCAACAGTAAGACCAAAACACCACTACAATGTTTTGGTGATTACTGGACGCTACCCGTGATATGCCTAACAAAAGTTTCCGAAATACACCAGCTTTGGCAAAAGTTTTTTCAATATTCAATAACTGTACTTACTTGAGGGTCGGCAACCACTGTTTGGATGCGAGGATTTTTACTCTTCAAGAAAGCGGAGACACCTGCAAATACCATGTTGGTTTATATAGTCTTAATTTTTTCACTACAATCTGAAAAGTGGAGATGGAAGTATAAAGCGAATCACTATCCTTGGTTAAAAATCTAGATGATTTAACTAAAAGAATAATATTGATCCGAAATAAAAGTACTTTTTTAGCTTTTACGATATTATTCTGTGTCAAAAATACCGCACCGTTAGGTTACATTTTTTCTGGAGTTGTCTCGACTGGGTATATTTTCAAGCATGCCCGTAGATATACGCGACAAGTGCATTTCGGTTGACTCAGAAATAAGAAATTGCATTAGATGATATTTTAAGTTTCAAAACAGAAAGTTGTTTTCGTTCACTACTTAATCAGTGTCATGCGTTTTGTTTATGAGCAAGGCGTGATCTTAGAAGCGGAAAATTTGTTGACTTTAAAAAGAACACTCTCACTGCTATTGATAACTATTCTCATCTCTTGTATGGATGAAAAATATCATGTACGTTCGACTGGAATCAAGACTAGTCAGATTTTGGAAGTATTGTTTGCAAATTTTAGTAGGACTAGCACACAAAGTTGGGTTACTGCACAACCCACAACATATAACTAACTACAAGTGTTCAATGGCATACCCAAATCTGCAGACACGTACAAACAAACTAAAGGCATTTTTAGATCAAAAGAATGGCGAATTAAACTCGCAGTCAGCAATCTTGTCCTGCGGAGTTCACACAATTTTCTAAGATTTTAGATTTCTGGTCATTTTTTTCGTTTTTCAATTACCTGCCATTGTACCGCCAGTTCCAGTACCAAACGTGACGGCATCGACTTTTCCATCTAAAGAAAACCTAGGGTAAAAACACGCAGCTTGCAACTACAGTGTATTGCAAACACACCTTAAAAACAAGGCAGCCACCAAAAACACACCGTAAGTTCTAAATTCTTGAATATTTCTTATTTGGATAGTCAAAAGCTGTTATTGTTAAAAAGATTACAAGGGTTGGTGAGTAAGCAGTATAGGCTATTATGAATTGACTGACGAGTATTGTTTTTAGACTTTCCAGAAATACAAGCACAGATTAGCTTGCAAACTGAAGACACTGGCAAGCATCTAAATCTTCCATTGTGACATTTTTGCAAGAACTTGGATTTTTTGCATGTTTAAGTAAAAGCGACCCCAGTTCTTATTATTGAAGGTGCAGCGACCATGCCTTTTGCGCATTATTTATTATTCTTCCACTTTTATTTTCTTGCATGTAATAACGTACATCATTTTGTCACGGCATCCTTTTTCTGGAGAATGGTTATTTGAAACGGTTACTTTTTATGTTCTTATAACTGTCAGAAATAAAATATTACTACTACTGCTAATCTCTAACTCCCACAAAAAAGCACAAAATAGTTACCGTACGTTCTATATTGCAGGCTACTAATGGCACAGAAATGCTATGAATTTATGATGAATTAATTTTCGATGAGAATAAGCCACAATCTCAATATTTTACGGGATCTCTACTTAAAGGATCAGCCACAAGGCAATATCAATCATTAATTGTCTGTGTAGTCTAAAATCAGCACCATATAACGTAACAACAAGCATTTAATTATGACAAAATCGCGAGTAAGCTATCGCGACGCGTTTCGACTTTGCTCAAGGGTCTCATCAGGCGAAAAAACACTATAAAATAAATTAAAAACAAACAGAATATAATAAAATATTAACGTTGACCACGTGTTTTTAAGTGGACATACAAGTTCAGGACAACTCTATCGGTGAGTCCAACGTCATTGTGGGCAGTGAGAAGGGTTAATTGGCCCACATTGAAGGGTTACGATGAAGAAGTGGCGATATCATACCAATATCTATATTGCACAACAATATCATCCGAAAGATGAAAAATTGTGCAATAAAGATATTGGTATGATATCGCCACTTCTTCATCGTAACCCTTCAATGTGGGCCAATTAACCCTTCTCACTGCCCACAATGACGTTGGACTCACCGATAGAGTTGTCCTGAACTTGTATGTCCACTTAAAAACACGTGGTCAACGTTAATATTTTATTATATTCTGTTTGTTTTTAATTTATTTTATAGTGTTTTTTCGCCTGATGAGACCCTTGAACAAGGTCGAAACGCGTCGCGATAGCTCACTCGCGATTTTGTCATAATTAAATGCTTGTTGTTACGTTATATGGTGCTGATTTTAGACTACACAGACAATTAATAATTTATGATGAAAGTAGGAATGACTTATACTATTAATGTAGGACTAAAACGACAGCTAACTTACAGTAAAAACGTATACCAACCTGTCTGCGACCATATTTCAGGACCGGTTGTTTCAATATGGGCTTGTCGATTCACAGTATTGTCAAATTGATTTGTCCAAACAGCGTTTGGTATAGACTCTGCAAATCTTCTTGCCTGAACAATTCAATTAATTCTATCTCCAAGCAAGGCTTACTGTATACAAAACCTATCTATCCCAGTATGACTGTGAATAAACAGAGGCGGTTCAAAGCCAAACCGGGTTAAAACGCATCGCGTCAAAAAGCTGCGGACAAATCAGTCGCGAATTCACTTTTTCCTAAGTATCAAAACATGCCACTAAGACAAGCACAGCAAATGCGTCAGAAAACGTAAAGGAAAAATGGTCACCACCAGTTGAACACCGCCAGCCCGAATTATCTCTGTCACGATCACATTTGATTGTTGAAATGCTGACTCAGCGTTTAATTTGTGGGCATAATTGCATTTTGATATTTGACTATTACCAATATTTTTTCTAATAAGCTTGTTCAGCGACCAATCTTACAGATATTCTTAAGTTTGTGAGGATGAAGATAGAAAATCTTGGGTTACTTTTTATTCTGAGATAGAAAATCTTGGGTTACTTGCTTGATGATTGTAATTATCAGGATTGTCAAATGGGACAGCAGGGACAGGCCGTACGTCAGCACCAAGAACTTGAAGAAGCTCGACTTTTTCCTGGAAAAAATATCAATTAAATCGAATATATCGCTATTTTTATGGTATTTGGAGGCCAGTTTCTTGCTCTAAAAAAACAAAAAAAAAAACGGAAATTTGCGTATACACTTTGAAAAAAGATTGTTTCTACAAAACAAACTCGCGAGGATCGCAATTTGCATTTGTGTAAGCAAAAACCCAATCAAGATTGCTTGCAAAACTGGCTGAGCAAATTTATTAGATCCAGTTTATTACACAGCATATTTGCATACCGAGATAACTACTATCTGATAAACCAACTCGCTAAACTTGTACCGTAGTCAATTTGAAAAAGGGCCAAAAGCAATTCATTAACTGCTTGAAAGTTAAGCTACTCATTTTTTAAAGTTGTTTTTACCAAGGCAGATCACAGATGATTTCAAGTCTTCGAGTCAAGGCTGTCTTATGTCTAACCCTGGCAAGAATGGAAGTTCTAAAAATTATTGGGCTAATCTTACTTGGAATTGAACCAAATCCTACAACTATATAAAAGATGCTCTAGTGCCTAGGCCAGCTACTCAGCATATTCATAAGCTATAATAAAAGTCTATTTCATGAAACCGTAGTTCTCTACATCAGGGCTTCCCAAACTGGGGGTCGCGTAACGACCTTCAGGGGTCGCAAAGAGTATACAAATTTTTACAAGAAAGGGTGAAATTGGTATACTCTAAGCGATTCATGACTGTCGCTAAAAATTCGTGAAATTCTGCAAAACGTCATTGGTAACGTAGCCGTAGATTCTACTTAAATAGGCGCCGTTTCATAGTGAGACTTTATTATATACGATGACAGCAGATAGACTTTCTCCATTCGTATCATGTAGCACAGCTGGATGCCCAACTTGTTTTGTTTTGTCACTATGGTGTATGACATAATAGAACTATGCAGACCAAATTCAATGCTTGTATAATGCTGTGGTCAGTCTCGAGGGGGGAGGGTATAGCCAGTACTAAAATTGTAGGGGTAACGCGGGGAGACGCGTCCCCCCGTCAAGATTTAGCGTCCCTTCATCGAGATTTCAGCGCTCTCCATTAAGAGTAAGAGCCTGGATGATAAGACAAAAAAGTGGCTGTCAGCACCAATTAATCCCAATTTCCGGCCAAATACAGGACTTGCGGTGAAGACCTATTTTTTTAAACTTGCAATCGAGTATGGGGACAAAATCCCTCGAAATTTTGATGAAGATCTTTTTCTCTTTTTGGTCTTCAATCGATATAGGGGACAACATCTGAGCTTGAAGCAAAATTTCTACTGAATTTCAGCCGCATTCCGAATGCGTTTGGTCAAAGCTACGAAAGCGTCCCCTCGTGCAAAATTTTTTCCATTTAAGCACCAAGTATACTCCCCCCCAATTGGCCTGCTTAACAAAATTCAGAATAAGAAAGATACCACGTATCAGGACTTCTGAGACTGTCTTTCGCACTGAAATAGACTCAAAAAAAGAAAAGATTTAAAGCATATTTTGAAACGTTAATTTAGGGGGGGGGGGGGGGGTAATTCGTGAAAATTAAAACTCATAAATCAGAAAAAAAACTTTGAAACAAAGCCAAAAATCAGTATTCAAATTTGGTCCCACTTCGAAAAATGCTTAACATACAGTAGGTTTCATCAAAAAATATCTAAGTTCAGGAATAGAGGGAGGGCTATTCAGCATCAGTTAATTACCAATCAGTTCTCTTAAACTTCCTTCCATTAGCCCCCTAATTGTATATTTTCCATAAATTATGGGCGAAATAGATTACTTCTTGAGCGCTTTATTGATCTACCAGTATAGGATTTTAAGGTTTACCAGCTTGTAAAAAGAGAACTGAAATTCTAGCAATAGCTACCACCTACATAGCCCTTATAATTATGTGTTCGTACTTCTGATTTTTACGCCACGTTTTGATAGCATTAATTTTTATCAAAATAGACCTAGAATTAGGTTATTTTTGCCAAAAAAAGACAAAATTTTCGAGCGCTGGGGGCTCTGCCCCCAGACCCCCCCAACAGCCTTTCCTATTGCACAATTCTGGATACGCACCTAGCTGTAGTACCGATAGTTGAATAGAGAAGTTGGAGCGTAATATATACATAGTTGAGTAGACAAATAACTACCATATTACTACAACTGGTTAGATTCTGTTCAATGGATAGCTGGTTAAAAAAGTCGCACGATAACGGTAATAAGCGTACTGCAGATGACGTTGAAGCACTGGTAAAGATAAAGACAAATGCAAACAGGGTGTTCGCAAATGTGTTTGCATTTTGCACGCATTGAGTACCAGTGCCTTGTGGTTATTTTTTTCATTGAATAACTACCACAAATCTACAACTCACAGTGTTTATTATTTCCGTCGGGGGTCGCAAAGGTTTTTAGAAGATTACAGGGGGTCGCAAGCAAAAATGTTTGGAAAGCCCTGCTCTACATTATACGCATTATGCAGCATGTTTGACACAAACCATCACTAGCATTGGTCAAATCAAACAAATATAGTAAAGCATTTCAAGAAAAAAAGAGCAGAACATCATTCTGAAATGAGAACTCACATGAGACTGCGTATTTGGCATGTAAATAACACATTTATAACCTAATGCATTGCAAATATGAGCCAGTCCTATTCCAGTGTTTCCAGCAGTTCCTTCAACAACTGTTCCTCCTGGTTTTAACATCCCTTTTGCTTCTGCATCCCGAACAAGAAACAGAGCAGCTCTATCCTTCACAGAACCACCAGGATTGAGGAATTCAGCCTTTACCAGAATGTTGCATCCTAAGAAAATTCAGCTAAATTCATAACAAACTGACTGCCAATATTAGGGTTAGCTAGTGGTCAGTTGGTTTATGGTCAGTTTGGGCAGTCCGTTGCCGTGAACCCCATATCAATGTAAGTAGTGTATATTAATTTCCAAGTTAAGTATGCAACTTGATCCTGGGAAGTTTTTGCGAACTTACCAGGTAGATGCGTAGTTTGCGTACTTTAATCAAACAGTAGCGTAGCCACCACTTTTATGATAAGTGAGGATATGCGTATGATACACCAAAAAGCCGTTTCGAACACTTTCAGCAAAAACTTAGACAGGTAGCGTTAGCAGTCAAGCAAAAAAGAATGAAAACATGTGTACAGTGGCCACTCGAACAGTTGCTATGTTAACACTTTTTTTCTGACAGTGATATGATGTTATTGCTTGTTGTGCTTTATAGTTTAAACAATTTTCCATAAAGTTGATCCTAGAATTTGAGCAAATTTTTTGCCAACTTCTATGGGATCAAGATGCAAACTTAAATGGGGGTGCAAAATTAACTGGGAGTTTGCTGTATATGACAAGACCAATCTATGGACTATGGCGCCTAGGCAGTTCCCAGTAGCAGCGCTTCTTGCAAAATTGCCATGTTGGCAGTAGTGCTTAAATGACAGACTTTCAAATCACACCTTAAACCTCTTGTTCCAGAAACAAACAAAAAATCACTGAAAATAATCGCCGTTACAACAGGGTTATTATTTTTTATGTTATGCTTTCAATTATAAAAAAAATTAGCACCGCCAACTATGAAAAACTTGCTTAGTCACTATGAGTTTCATGTACACTACTTAGGTTGTTTATGTCATTGCTTACTTAACTGATCAAATATTGCAAAGGTATAGCCATTGCACAGCAAATGATAACTTCTCAATTGCTATACTGGAACAATATGCGTACTTTTTACCTCATTTAAAAGCAAAATTCAAAAAAACATATTTTATTTTACAATTAATTTCAAAAATGCAAAATTCTAGCCACCAAAAATCAAAAACTTTTTTAGGCATATGAGAAAGCAGTAACATCACATACAATACCATACCTGTTTCTTTGCTGACTCCATTCAACTTGATCATTGGTGTGCTAAAATAAAACAAGTATACAAGTAGCATAGTATCCAGAAAATAGATAATTCCAAATATAGCTGAAACAGTGATAGGTTAAAAACATGTATAAAAAAAAACATGCACAGTACCATACTATAACAAATTATTTCAGGTGGTATTAACTAGGATACAGCAATAACATTGAAGGATATATATTGAAGGAAACAATGTATGACAAGAAAGTTTTAGTTTTTCTGTAACAGTATAACAAGAGGTGCTATTCAGCTGGTTTGCACCAGATGCTGAATCTAAAAAAAAAATGCTTGGGTAGCTCAAAAGTCTTGGGAGAACAATTTGTAGAACCAATACCATTTTTCTAATAATTGTTCATGGCACCACTAAGTACAACCCATTTTTACAGCCGACAGAGCAAGTACAATAACCTTAACATACCTTGCAATCAAATTAATAGAGATACCTACTTGCCTACAGTTCCAGCAAATCCATCCAATATTTTCTAAATAAATTGAAACAAACCATCACAAAACAGCACTAAGAAATTCAATCAGTTAGAATTTTACTAAGGAACTCACTGGAAGTGAATAGTAGTGAACAGAAAATGATTCAATTATGTCAAATTTAGACATTTGAATGAGAGCAACTTGTTTTCCATTTTTTCAACAAACATTTTACATACTAGATGCATATAGGTACCAATCAATTTATTAACAATTGCTTATTACTTTACTGTTGCGACCATGCTAGATCATTAAATTTGCATTCTGATGATACTACTGTATACCAGTATAGTTTATGATTGCAAGGAATAATGTCAAAATGATATACAAGTGGTAAGCCAAATTAGTATTAACATTCATTTATCATCAGTTTATTACGGTAATCGATAAATTGGTATTAAAGCAGTGATCTGTTATAAGTTCCAGGCTTCTGCTTTTTTTCAATACAGACTACCCACCAGATTACACAGTAGGTTGACACTTCAAACTTGACAGATCAAAGATGTCGTGTGAAAAACTTAGAGTAGAACCTTTTAAAAAATGCAAGTATGTAAGTCTAAACATCTTACTTAAGGTCTGCATTGTACTGGTAAAAACCTATTTAAAAGTTTTACCGCAAAAGACATTTTGCTATTGGTTGTGCTTCTTGAGAATTTTCGCCCAAAATAGGAAATACATTTTGAACAGTAACTTGCAGAATGAAAACCTTTACTGATCATACTTAAGTGAATTATGTTAGGCTAATAGTACCAACTAGCTTACTCCTTTAATGTTAACAAATCTACAAAAACACCGACAAAGTTCTGAATTAATCTATACAGTAATCAGAACAGGAAAGGTAGGTAAACTAGTAATTAAAGCAGGAATGGCAGGTTTTAACCTGAAGTCCTACGGTGCAGTCAGCACTAAACTCTTTTTACAGTTTATAAGAACACTAACCTTATTTTTGCTCAAAAATTAAGAACAATGGCAGCCTCAGCAGTAAAAAATTTAGGAAAAAAAATTCAGATCAATGAAGAAATTATGTTCTGTATATACTGATTCAAAATGATAAAATTTTGGAAAAGGCTTAGCACACATTCTAGAGCTTTGATGCAGCTATTTATTTCTATAGCAAACTAAGCTATTTCCCAAATCTAACCCTAACCATAATCAAAATAAAAATTTTTGGTTATCTAAAAGAACGAGATAGCTAACTGGAAATCTTTATTCATTGAAGGAAAAGGCTGTACAAATGTTTCGTGCACATAGTCCCTTTGTATAATTTAAGTGATTTTTCAGCATATATTTACAAGAAAAACTGTAACATTTCTGAGATTAGAGAGTGCTGTTGTGGGTGTCCAGGAATATGCCAGTGCCAAAAATGCTGGTATTGGAAAATGCCAGTATTGAAAATGGCCGGTACTGAAAATGCAGGTATTAGAAATTGCCGCGACTGAAAATGCCGATACTGAAAAATGCTGGTGCCGGAATTTGCAGATATTGAAAATCGCAGTACTGGAATTTGCCAGTACTGGAAAATACAAGTACAGTACTTCCTCGATTATCCGGTCTAGTCGGGACAGCATTTCTTCAAAACCTGAACGGATAAGTAAAAAAACCGGATAATTGAATTTCTTTATTTAAACCAAAACAACGCAGCAAGAAGCAGATTCGAATGCACCAAAACTTAAACGAGGTTCAACATCAAATAATGTACCGCATTGAGGGATCTCAGTACTTTTTTATTGAAAGCAATGTAAATTTGCATGATCGTTAAAATTACAGTAGGGCTATCTATTGCCCCACATTAACTGGAAAAGTGTTAGTTTAGTGCATTTATTTAATCTGACCCAATGGACGGATAATCGAATGCCGGATAAACGAGGTACGGATAATCGAGGAAGCACTGTACTGCAGAGTTGCCAATGTCAAAAATTTTCAATGTTAAGATTGTGGTACCACATAGTAGGCCAATATAGGACACCTACATACTTGAAATTTCTAAAAAAATTTAACATATATAAGTACCTTACACTCAGATGTGCCTTATGTATTGATAACGTTATGGCCTACTATTTTTCTTTATAATTTAATTTAGAGTTATTAACACTTTCGCTGCCAAATCACGTACATACTGTATAATATACATACTGTATAATATTATCTCTTGCATGCCACGGCATGTATATATACGTTTTTGAGTTGTTTTTTTAGCGCAGGGTGCCAACATGCAACCTTTGCTATAGCAAACCCGTATATTTACGGGTGCGAGTTATGGTTGTTTGGCGCGATTGCTGCTTTGAGACTAAATCTAATTTCACACTGTTCTTGAGCCGTTTTTCAGCAGTTGTTGACTTGTTGTAAGCAGTGTTAAATCATTATGACGATCCAACTGGTCCACCCACCAAAGCACCAAGATGTGATCCTCCAGGGAGGTTGCAGGGAGGCTTCAAAACCAAAGTGTAGGAGCCGAAGCCACGGACCAGTTCGGTTTTGCCGGAGCTCACATTTAAATTCACGTGGAGCTGGAGCCGGAGCAACGTTACTGTAGGATAGCTCCCAGCTCCATATCTTCTTAGTTGCCTATCGCTTTTCTTTATCACTCTTTTTAATTTGAGTGTAACTACAAAATGCAGTCATTAAATAGCCTTGTAAAAAGTTTAAAAGGAGCTTTCGTTAGGTAAACCTAAACTCAACTATTCTAATTGTAACCATTTGCGCTGCATCTAATAAGATTGATAGTTACTCTCTCATTAAAACTTATTATGATCAAAACATTTTTTTGTCCAAAATAGATGGGTCATCTGCAAAAAAACAACTTTGCCTTTATCCTTAAAATTGCTACATTCAACCCTCAAATCATTTAATTACTGCTTACTCTAGTTTTAGCTACAGCTTAGTTCTTAGATGTCATTAAATTGTGTGCAGCATTTTGGTTCACAGGCATAGCCTGGGGGCCCGGTCCCCTCACCAGTGTTCCCTATAAGCGCAAAAAAGTGCGAAAAGTGCGAAATTTTTTCCGGCATTTTCGCACTGAAATTTTGCGAATTCCGGCGTGTTTTCTCCCGCCAAAAACCGGCGTTTTTGTTTCCCGCCAAAAACCTTAGACAGCCGCGGTTTACAATGCCTCGCCCTGGTATGTCGCAGAAATCGCGGAGAAAAGTTGCAGAACTTAGACGAAGGACCTTTTTTTTTTTTTTTGGAGAACAATGTAAAATCGGAAAAAAAATGCCTCCATCGACGTGATGACCTTTTTTTTTTTTTTGGAAATCACATTTAAACCGGACAAAAATGATGAGAACATTTTCGGCATTTTCACATTGAGTTTAGAACCTTCGCACTATTTCCGGCATTTTCGCAGAAGGTGAAAACTTAGAGGGAACACTGCCCCTCACCCCCCCAATTGAAATGCCACCAATGATAAAAATGTGAAAAAAAACCCTAATTGTTTCTTCAGTGTCAGTTTCCTTTAGCATTTTCCATATACATCATACACATATACAACAGTAATTAACAATGATATTGACGACCAGGGGACCCGGGCCTTCTCAATTCAAGTTTTGCCAACCAATTTATATGTTTAACCCGGGTGAAATTAAGGGTTTTGTTTAAAAGCTGCTATCTCAGGCCCTCATCTAACCTTTTAATGAATGCAATGCAATAACCATGGGTGGATTTACCACATGGTACAGTGCCAGGGGCCCCGTGCTCGAATGGTAAGGTTTTTTTACCCTTTACATCTATTCGGCAAGAAGATTTGGCGAAAATCTTTAAAGTGCCAAGGGCTCTGAGCAATGTAAATCTGGCTCGGTCTTATCAATAACACGAGTAGTAAGCGTAACCATCTATTGTAATATTTTTCAATAACAATTCACTTCTACCTTGCCAGTTTTTACGCGACAATATACTTTTCAAAAAAATTAGCTGTGGGAAATTGAACAAATTATTGAATTTGAATTAAGAAGCCCGCATATGTACGTTTACACCTGGTTATTTTCATGACATGGCAAAACAAAAACCTCTAAGGAATATTGTTGTGTGGAGTATTTTATTATTTACAGCCAAAAAATTGCAAGAGGCAATGTTCTTTACTTCTACCTACCTACGCTAAATCACGTACAAAATTTAACCCCAAAGTGCAAGATTTAACGTGTTTTGGACTTAAATTGTACGCAACTAGAGGATAGAACAATTTATTTTTTGAATTGGCTTTCAAATGTTTAAATCTCGTTCTTTCAAATAGCTCTGAACACATGCGGAATGTGATCTAATGGCATTGAAATAACTTATTTTACCAAAAAAGAGCTCTGGGGCAGGAGCTGGAGCACCTTCAAAATTTGCCCTGCTCCAACACCCTGTTCAAAACTCACTAACTCACATTGTTTCCAGCAACAGAAAAGAAGAAACATCCTCAGAAAAGATGCAGAGTTAGTTTGAAACATGGGAATCGCAAAGACACCCACAACTAGAGCATTGTTCTAGGCAGGGCAAGGTATGGAAGGGAATGGAAAATGGAATGGAACGGAAAATGCGGTATGGAATATGGAAGATCCCAGAATGGAATATAAGATTTCAAGAATGAAATGGAAGACAATCTTCCATACTTCCAAACCAATTCCATACTAGATTTTGTGCATTGTATTTACAGAAAAATACATACCGATGTCAGGTAGTGATGAATAATATTGTCACAGAAGTATTCAACTTCAATGTCAGCACATATTATTTGTTGACAAATCGCGGTAGCCTACTTTGGTTGCATACATGGCACAAACAGTGTACATATTGCATCATTGTAAGTAGATTGGAATTGCAGCGTACAGTTGACGATTTTGATAAATTTGACTAGTTGTTTTTTTATTTTGAGGCTGACAATTTGCCCAGTCATAAATTTTGTTTTCTTACATCGTCATAAAACTTCATATCTGCTATTTTATCCCCATTTCAGCTTAATTTTATTTATATTTTTAGTTTTTAAGCTTATGGTAATTCTTTTTCGTGTTAAAGCTGGGTATTTCTATTACGGGAAATGTTCTAGTTGATGTGACAGCAAACTTGTATGGCAATTATTAAACCATAGGCATAGCCAGAAGGACTGGGCACTCTGCCTCTCCCCCCCCCCCAATTGAAAAGCTACCAATGAGAAAAATGATGACACAAAACCTATGTATTCAGTTTCTTTCAGCATTTTTGGAGTGCAACAGTACATGCATTCGACGGCAATTAGCAATTACTTAATATTAATATTGATGACCAGGGGGCACATGCCCTCTCAATTTCAATTTTTACCAACCAATTTAAATGTACAAGCCGGGAGAAATTCAGTGGTTTTGTTTTGAAAGGTGCAATCTCAAAGCAATACCGTCAACCGGGGCAACTTTGAACCTTTTTAAAGCATTTAAACATGTCACTTCTGCAAGGTTTAAGCAACACAACTGCTTATAGGCTAAACGTAACACTTATAACCTCAGTACCTGGCACTGCCATAACTCAAAAAATATTTCGCTATGATAAGCCATATATTTTATCTCAAAAAGGGTTCAAAGTCACTCCGTTATTTGGGGTGACTTTGAACCCTCAACCAACATGCACTTAACCTTTACTTACAAGGCCTAAATGTTCAAAGTCACCTTAACCTGGAGTGACTTGCTAACTTTAAAGACTTTTTATCAGTTTATGGGCTTCCAAAAACATTTTTACAGATTGATGAAACGAATTAAATGAATACGTTTTTTCAATTGGATGGACTTGTTTTTTTGTAATTGATAAAAAAAGTAAAATGATTTTTCCAATATATTTATGCTTAAAAACGTAAAATAAGAATTTATTTATAAAAAAGTAAACAATTGTGGTTTCAAGAGACTGCAATTGCAAACTTAGCTTATAGTGTGGGCATGCATTAATTCAATAATCTAAATTACCATGACGTCACTGAGCAGACTCATGTGCAAGTGGTTAGAGTGGTGGACTGACGATCACAAAGTCATAGATTTGAGCCTACAATTATCTGATGAGATACAAGGACGTCGAAACAGTCAAAGATTGGCTTTTTTCAGTGACACCCGGTCAGCCGCTACAGCCTAAACAAATTCAATCTTTTCATGAATTATTAGGTTTAAATGATAAAGTCATTGTCATGTGACTTTGCACTAGTCAAGCAAAAACAAAAAAAAATTGATTAAAGTTTAAATACTGACCTAGTAGGAGACCGCTCTTGGACTTGAAAAGCATTTAAGTGAAAATATTGTTTGTTTTAGCATAGGGTTCAAAGTCACCCCAGTGTTAAAGTCGCCCCGGTTGACGGTAATATGTTTTAGGCCCTCAGCTAACTTTTATGTTACCATAACATGATTAGTAACCATTTATGGCATCTAATGTACCAACTTTAAATAACTTGAAATTACCAACTTTGAATAACAATCCATCTCCATCTCGTCAGTTTTCACGCGACAAAATGCTTTTGAAAAAAAATTAGCTCGGGAAATGCTTATTGAACAAATTATTGAATTTGAATCAAGGGTGCCTGGGCCCCTGGTCGTACATATATTCCTAAAACTGGTTATTTTCATGACAAAACAAAAATCTTCAAAGGCAAATCTTTGAGTGCATTGTTTAATGCTAAAAATGTTGCAAAAAGCAATGTACCTTGATTTCCCTGACTTGGGCCAAGTCACAAAATTTAACCCCAAAATGCAACATTTTACACGTGTTTTGGACTTAATCTGAAGTAAAGGGAGGGATTTTTTCAATTGGCTTTCGAACATCAAAAATTTTGTTCTATCGAATTGCTCTGAAAACGTGCGACATGTGATCCAAATGGCACAAAAGTAGCCATTTTTTTCCAAAAACTTACAAAAAATTGCCCATCGGCTGGAGGCTCCACCCCCATGCCCCCTCTGTGACATGTTTGAGTTACACTAATTTGCTCACCACGTCTCCCAATTTTGATAGGATAGAAAAATTTTTAACTTGCAGTTCTAATCCTTCCTCTGTAGCAAATCAAGGTTACGAGCCAAATCAGATGCCCAGCTTTTGATCTTTCGTTCTTTGTCCTATAAAAAGTCCCTCTTTTCAAAAACTTCTGATGACGTCATTACATGATTTGCGGTTTAGCCCTCAGCCAAATTCACAATCCAGGCTACGCCTATACCTTAAACCATTTGCAATATGCATACCAGATACCAGTCGTTGCATCTTAGTATTTTTGACGCACCTTCACGAGCGGTTGCTTACAACATTGCAAAGGTGCAAAGCAACAAAATATATATACGTTGCATTGCTTCCAGTCTAAAATTTCTTTGGTATGTAATGGAATATGGAAGAAAATTTTAGTATGGAATGGAAGATTTTTGGTATGGAATGGAAATGAAATGGAAGAAAATTGCCAGTATGGAATATGGAAAAATCGTCTTCCATTCCATTCCATACCATGCCCTGGTTCTAGGGAGGCAAAATTTCTTTTAGGGGGGGTCAAAAAACTACTGCTTTTTCTACAATACCAGCATGCTGCTGCAATTAGCGATAAGCCAATTACATCATCACAATTTAATAAAACAATTTTGCAAAATGCAATATTTTGCATCAGTTTAAATGATTTATCAACAGCCTTACAATACTTATTAAAATTTTTTTCCATTGTCGCATCAACAGTGATACAACACTATTCAATATTTTTGGTAGTGACTATTTCACCGCAAATTTTCAACTTAAAGAGAATGAAACGAGAATGAGAAATATTCATCAGCGCTTTTTTCATTTGCTTCTTTAGGGGTTAAGATTAGGGTTTGGGTTCGATTTGGGAATAGTTTTAGAGTAAGCATTTGAGTTTGTGTTAGATTTGAGTCAGAATTAATAGAAAACTAGATAAAAATTTCCGGTGAAATAAAGCCTTCCAATATATTTTCCTATTGTTGCTTTGGGGTTTGGGAGGTCAAAATTTTTGTTTGGGATGCACCGCCTCCTGGCTCCCCTTGTTGTTGCCCCGATACTGTAACAGTCTGGGTCTTTTGACAAAATTGTCCAGGGTCCATACGTTCGGTATCAATTAGTCTTGGGAGCCATTTGTCTGGGGAACTATTTGTCCAGGACCTGTTTGTCTGGGACTCGTTTGTCCCAAAACCTGTTTGTCAGGGACTCATTTTTATGAGACCCGTTTGTTCGGGACCGATTTGCCCGGGACCCATCTGTCTTGGGACCTATTTGTTTAGGACTCATTTGTCCGGGACCCATTTGTCCGGGATCCATTTGTCTGGGACAAATTTGTCCTAAAAGCGCCTACTTATGTTCACATTGTAGTTTCCCACTTTGCATCATTTCCTGCTTTAACTAATACCACACTGAAGCTTAGTACTAAATACGCAAGCTTTTAATACGGTACATGATTTCACAATTTTTGCTGGTTGTGCGTTAAAATTATACACATATAATACAATTTAATGGACAAACACAAATATATAGTGAAAAAAAACAAAACAGCTGGCACACTGAGTACAGTAACATGAAAACAGCTGGCAGCGAATCTGTTAAAAGCTTTGTTAAAGTTTTAAGTGTTACATTTATCCAATAAGCCAAATTTACCTACCGGTACCGTATTTTGTTGTTAGATGCATGTCCAAAACAACAAATTGAATAATGCCAATAATTGAATAATGAATGAACAATACCGGTAGCCTACTACTGTATATACAAGAACAACAAACTTTCCGATTATTTAAAACAAAGCAAAAAACTCACAAAAATCAAATTTTACAATCACAAAGAAACTCAGCACAATCTTAAAAATTATCTTAACACAACAGCTGCATACAGGCATTTTACCTTCCCGTTGGATATGCATGGTCAGAAGGTAGGCCTACGATAAATTCAAAAGATAAACCTACCGGTGAAATATGGCACCTAAAACACCTAAGCCTAGTATAGACTGGGTCCACTGGGACTGTAAAATATGCAACTAAGGTTAGAATAATACTACTGGCCCAAGTGAAACTACCGGTACTGTACTGTAAATGACTTACCGTAATTTATTTTGCACTCTCAGAACTAGCCTTGACAGCCTGAAAGTGAGTCTACTTTACAGGTTTACGTTGCAGAATCTTTAACTGTAGGCCTAATTTACGCGAACACTTCCAACGGTAGGTACTTCAGACTTGCTTTACAGTTTAGTCCAGTGGGAAATCTCTGCTACTAACACATTAATCTTACTGGTGCAGTAGATTAGATGTTATCTAGGCTACGGTATGTAATCAGGCTAGCCTATTAGGCCTTGTTTCCAAATAGCTTACAGTTCTGGGCTACGTACCGTAGCTTATCTGACCATAGACTCTTTCTTAGCTTACATCTAGCACTAGTCCATGCGGCACTTTAGTAGGCCTACCGGTAGTTGAGGACTTGAGGCTATGCTATGATTGCTTACTATGATCAAGTTTGGTAGGCTAGCTTAATAATTTTGTCGTTTGCTTTTTTTTGGAAAGGATGGTAGGGTTTTGTAATTTTGGTAAATCTTGTTGGCAATATATGGGATTGAAGATAAAGCAACTAGGTATCTAAGTCATTGCTTTTCAACCTGTGGGCCACAGAGCATTTTGCAGAGAGCCACAGCATGGATCGTACAATAACAAGATATTATGCACAGTGCGAATTCGGGCAGTGGGTAAAACGTGGACTATAGACAAAAAATACACAAACGATTTTGACCCCCTATTCCCCTTAGTACAACAGTATTGACACCTACCAGAGGTGGAGTCCTCGAGGACGTCCTTGGCCTCGAGGACGTCCTCGAGGACACATTTTGAAGTCCTTGGCCTTGGCCTTGGCCTCGAAGGTCAAGTCCTTGGCCTTGGCCTTGGCCTCGAAGCCTCAAGTCCTCGAAAATTGGCCTGTCCTCGGCTCGAGGACAGCACTATTTTTTGAACAGTTGAAATTTCGTTGGAAAACGCCAGAAACCTCGCAGAAATTTTGCGAACACCTTTTTTGTTTTCCTCACTTGGAACATAAGCGTAGCCAAGGGGAGGGGGGCAGGGGGTCCGCCCCCTTCCCAATTGAAATTTCACCAATGACAAAATGTGACAAAAAAGCCTAATTTTTTTTCAGTTTCAGTTTTTTTTTAGCATTTTTCGCTTACAACAGTATAACTAACAACAATATTGAAGACCAGGAGCTCCGGGTCCCCCTCAATTCAATTTTTCCCAGCCAGTTTAAACGTATAACCCGAAGAAAACGGAGAGTTTTTGTCTTGAAAGTTGCTATCTCAGGCCCGCATCTAGCCTTTTTGTGAACGTAATGCATTAATCAGAGCTGGGTTTACCATAATATGACGGAGTACCAGCAGTAGCGTTGCCATGGGGGAAGCGGGGACTATAGCCCCCCATTGGCCTGTCAACCAAAATGCTGAATAAGGAAAATACCACGTTTTTAGCTCTTTTGAGACTGTTTTTTGCGCTGGAATTGACTAAAAGTGATTTAATGCATCATTTGAAACATGTATTCAACGGGGGCTAATTGTCAAAAATTAAAGTTACAAATCAATGAAAACTCTGAAAAAATGCCCGAAAATAAACAATCAAATTTGATCGCTAATTTAAAAACGCCAAACATGGGTTTTATCAACAAATATATCATCAACTCAGGAATATGGGGGAGGGGGGGCTATTCAGTGTTAGGTAATTACCAGTCACTTCTCTCAAATATCTTTCCATTAACCCTTCCCCCAATTATTTTTATAAAATATAGGCGAAATAGATTACTACGTGTGAGTTTTATTGAATAATAGGATTTTTTGATTTACCAGCAGGTAAACAAGAGAACTGCAATGTTATCATCAGCCACTTCCCATATAGCCCATTAATGCAACTATAGTTGAATCATGTTGGGTTGCCAATTTCTATGCCACGTTCTAAAAGCATTATTTTCTATTAAAATAGCTTTAAAATTAAGTTCATTTTGCAAAAAAATGCAAAATTTTCGAGCGCTGGGGGCTTCGCCCCCTCACCCCCATTGGCCTCTGGTGACTGGGGGCCCCGCCCCCAGACCCCCAAACCGCCCCCACAGTGCGAATTTCTGGCTACGAGCCTGACTATCAGTTAGTGGCCCCGAGCTAAAATCGTAAGACTTTTTTTGGTCTTCACCTATATTTGGCAGAAAGATGTTAAGAAAATCTCCAAAGCGCCAGGGGCCTAGCGCGATGTAAATCCAGCCCGACAATAACATGGCTAGTTGAAATTAACTATCTATTTTACCATTTTTCAATAACAATTCAGTAATTCACCTCCAACCTCTCCGGTTTTTACGCACAAAATACTTTAAAAAAAATTAGCCAAGGAAAATGCTGATTGAACGAATTATTGAACTTCAATTGAGGGAGCCTGGGCCTTCTGGCCGAACATATACTCCTATAACTGGTTATTGTCATGACAAAACAAAAATCTCTAAGGAAAATCCTCGAGTGGATTATTATTTACTGCTAAAATGTTGCAAGAGACAATGCACATTATAATTAAGACAACGCACCCTAGCTGGACCAGATCACTAACAATTAAATTTAACTCCAAAGTACAAGATGTTAAACATGTTTTAAACTTAAATTGCGAGTAAAAGGAGTATTAAACAATTTGATTTTTTCAATTGGCTTTCAAATGTCAAAAATCTAGTGCTTTTAAATGGCTCTGAACATTTGCGAAATGTGATTCAATGGCATTAAAATAGCTTTTTTTTTCAAAAAATTACAAAAAATCGTCCAATGGAGACCCCCCGTTTGTGATACCTTTGAGTTACACTAGCTTTCTCAACACGTTTCCAAAGTTAAATATTTGCGTTTTTGAACTATTAGCTTAAGCCTTATCCCTTTGCAAAATCCTGGTTACGTGCTAACGGGCAGCGATATCAGATCTTCCATCCTACGATAAGTTTATCCCACAAAAACTCCCTTTTTGGAAAAATTTTGATGACGTCATTTCATTCGATTTGTGGTTTAGGCTTATCCCAATAAATTCTGGGTACGCCAACGAATTGGAGATCGCCTGAAAAAAATTTTTGAAGACTTTTTTTTTGGAGAACACTTGCGCCTGTGTCCTTGGTCCTTGGCCTTGGCCTCGAGCATTCCTGTCCTTGGCCTCGAGAGGTTCTGTCCTCGGAAGGGCTGTCCTTGGCCTTGGCCTTGGCCTCGGATTTTTTTTGTGTCCTTGGCCTTGGCCTTGGCCTCGAGCCTTGTGTCCTCGACTCCACCTCTGACACCTACACATGACTCGGCATCGAATTCTCCACATACTCAGTGGGTTGCCATGGTGGCACAAGCCGTCGCTATGGCAACAATGACGTCGAGTTTTGTCCAAAAACCATGGCCAAGAGATTTTGACCCCCTATTCCCCTTTGTGCCACCGTTTCAACACTGTCACATGACTTGGCATCGAATTCCCCACAAATCACAGTGTTGAAACAGTGGCACAAAGGTACGAATAGGGGGTCAAAATCGCTTGGCCATGGTTTTTGGACAAAATTCGACGTCATTGTTACCATAGCGATGGCTTGCACCACCATGGCAACCCACTGGGTATGTGGAGAATTCAATGCCGAGTCATGTGACAGTGTTGAAACGGTGGCACAAAGGGGAATAGGGGGTCAAAATCGCTTGGCCATGGTTTTTGGACTAAACTCGATGTCATTGTTGCCATAGCGACGGCTTGTACCACCATGACAACCCACTGGGTTTGTGGAGAATTTGATGCCGAGTCATGTGACAATGTTGAAACGGTGGCACAAAGGGGAATAGGGGGTCAAAATTGTTTGTCCATTGTTTGTCCCCTAGTCCACGTTTTATTCACTGCCGCAAATTTGCTTTTTTTCTCATGCAATTTTGCGTGTTCGTCTGGCTCCCCTAGCGGTAAGCAGGATACTTAGCAAAAAATACCGCAAATACAATGCAATTAAATGGGACTTGGCAGTGTCAAGTTTACTAAAAGACTAAAATAAACAGGGTTAAACGATTTGGACAGATTTTAAGTTGAGTTTGCTAGCTATTGTTAGACCTATTAGTGGTCTGTCAAACAAAAATTTAAGTTGCGAAGATGTATAAAAGTTAGAGAAATCAGTAGCATAAGTAGCCGACTGTGCTAAACAAAAGTAGCCTACTTCGTAAATAACATGTAAGCCTTCTGACATAGTTGCTTGCTATCATAGGTCTGAAGTATCAGTATAAAGTAATAGGCTTCCCAGCAGCCAGTACCACAATAAATATGATGAGTTAGTGCGGAAAATAAATAGGCTATTTTATTGTGACTGCACGTGACGTCATCGCGCTGCTAGCCAAACCGCTGGACGTCGAAATCGCGGATCAGCGCTAAGTAAATGCTGGCAAAAACACTGATAGGGAAGATTATAGAGCTTATTTTCAGGCTCTAAATGAGTTGATTCTTTGTAACAATAAAGTTAAATGCAAGATAAAAGCTGTAAAAACTGAAGAAGATCTTAATTTGTAAAACTTTGGTATTTGTGTGTCTTTTTTCAATGACCTAAATCCGGCTTGCTGTTAAGAAACCCATTAGAATCACAAAATATAAATGGTGGTAGCTAGTTTCGGTTATACTGTAAAAATTGAGGCTTACTATTGACTTATTTATGACAAAATTAGCGTACTTTTAAACTCTTGTATCTCTGTATTTGTGACAAAATTAGCTTACTTTCGAACTTCTGTAATTTCATCAGTCTATTTTGCAGTATCTTGGTGATTTTTGCATTTCGTGTTGTCATTACCGGCTTACCGCTCTGGTAATTGGTTGCAAGGAGTTAAAACGCAAAAGCAGTTGTTTTCATTGAATTATTTCGTAGAGATATCATTTAAATTTTAAACTAATAATATTTAACTGGTTTCAGTGTAACTTTGATGGAGCATTAATTTGCATGTGTTTCGACTTGCGCTCGTGATGTAAAATATTATTCATAAATATGTAGTGCTTAAACTAAACATTAATCTGCCCTGCGTTACAGCTGCGACATAGAATTTTAAGTATTTTAGAATATGGCCGAATTTACGATGTGAACTAAAGCTAAACGCCGGAGAAAGTGGACAATATCAGGCAATGGACGATGAGAATTCACAAAAAGCACAACTCTCAAGACCTACTGAGCTATGTAAACTGCATAAATTGCTCTTGGTAACTTCCAATTAAGACCAGGCTATCTATAAAAGTATTACTTTACAATCAAATTCTTTAAACATTCCCACTGAAAGAATTATGCATTGATTTGCGGTAACGTCCAATGCTTTGTAATGGCGTTTTGACGTCCAATCGTTTTTGCGGGAAAAATCTATGACGTAGCTGCAATCCATCAATAGCCTAGTTCGATATAGGTTGAGTACCGGTATTTACTGGTTTATACCTACTTAGCAGAGGTGGAGTCCTCGAGGACGTCCTTGGCCTCGAGGACGTCCTTGGCCTCGAGGACGTCCTCGAGGACACATTTTGAAGTCCTTGGCCTAGGCCTCGAACGTCAAGTCCTTGGCCTTGGCCTCGAGGCCTCAAGTCCTCGAAAATTGGCCTGTCCTCGACTCGAGGACAGCACTATTTTTTGAATTGTTTAAATTTTGTGGAGCGCTAGAAAAATTATTTGGAAAACGGTTTTTTGTGGAGATCGCCGGAAAATTTTTTGAGAAGACCTTTTTTTTTTGGGAGAGCACTTGTGCTTGTGTCCTTGGTCCTTGGCCTTGTCCTCGGATTTTTTTTGTGTCCTTGGCCTTGGCCTCGAGCCTTGTGTCCTCGACTCCACCTCTGCTACTTAGCCACACTGGCCTGATGAAACTTCCGATATCTATGGATAATTTTAGGTGATATAAAGTGGTGATAACTGGCAATCTACTATGTTTTTTTGCAGACCAGAATTAAGCTTTTTGAACTGTTAAAATAAGAATTTACAATTCTAGCCTAGGAACAAGTTTATTAGTGTGATTGTGACAATGACCAAAACTTTTTGCTGTAAACACAACAAGAATTATCTTTATCATAATAAAAAGTTACGGTAAGTATAAATCATAGGCGGTTAGAAACGAAAAGCCTATTTGATTTCCACTTGAAAGTTCAGCGTTTAGCCTGGCTATAATACTAACCTAGATACGGTAAATTCCCATGGTTGTCAAGCTTCATGGGGCAGTTTCATTTTAAAATTCATTTTTTAGACTTGCTTATGCTGCAAATACATTATTGTTATGATGCATTACTAGTTGCATAATGCAAAATGGTAGCTTAAAGGCGGTGAATCATCCAGCCAATTTCGATGGTTTACAATAGCTAAAATCAGGGGCGTAAATCCCGAGGGGGATGGGGGAGATGCATCCCCCCAATAATTTTTGAGGGGGGGATGCATCCCCAATCATCCCCCCCAATAATTTATCGATCATCCCCCCCAATAATTTATCGTACCCTGCAAAATTGTCAAAATTGTTTTTCGCACCCTGCAAAAATCGTAAAATTGTCTCAGCGTAAAATTATGACCGAAAAATCAGAATCAATATTGATGAAGACCTTTTTTTTTTTTTTTTTTTTTTTTGGAGAACACCTAAGTTTTGGCAAAAAAAACGCCAGAATTCCCGATTGTGGCCGAAGAATGCGACTAAATTTCGATGAAGACCTTTTTTTTTTTTGGAGACCATCTGTTTTTGGCTGAAATTACGAATGTATTTCCGAGGTTTCCGAGAAATTCCGTTGCAATATGTGCAACTTTTGATGGCTCTGTTTCATCCCCCCCAATAATTTTTACGGATATACGCTACTGGCTAAAATTGAACTATAATTTTTGATATTTTTTGTTTGGATTTTGGGGCTGAGGTTGCATAGATATTTAATAAATACAAAAAGATGTGACCCCCCGAAAAAAGTTTTTGGAAACTCTGAGTTTTGTTCTTCCCGCCAAAACCATAGTAGGCCTAATAGTTTAGAGAAGTGTGGTTTTGGCGAGAAGAACAAAACTCAGAGTTTCAGAAAACTTTTTGTTGGGGGATATCTTTTTGTATTTGTTGAATATCTTTGCAACCGCAGTCCCAAAATTAAAAGAAAAAATATCAAAAGTTATAGTTCAATTTTAGCTATTGTAAAGCACCGGAATTGGCTCGATGATTTACCGCCTTTAAGAATTTCTATGTTGTTTGAATTGTTTCAGAAGCCTGTTTGGAAAACCTGTCTGTTGCAATTATTGCAGTTGTTGCTGCGCAGTTTGTAACTTGATATTTTGATAATTGGAAAAAATTGTTAACTTTAATTTGATAATAATGTGAATGATCATAAGTCAAGAAGCTATTTGGCAAAAGACAAACTCTAAGCAAACAATGATAAACACTCAAGCACAACTTAGTAAACGGTAAGTAAGTGACTAGATTTATTGCAACGCTTTCGGTGTACATTCAATACGGCAGACGGTGTATGATGCATTTTCCAGTAAGAAATGTGCTAATTGGCTTTGATTTTGAATTGCATTGAGTTTCATTTGTACTGAGCTCAGTGTAATCGGGTTCGCAGCTGCTTTAAAAAGTCCAAGACAAGTCTACTTACAAAAAACATTTTAGTACAGTTCAAGTGCAGTTAGTAGTGCGCGACAAGGTAATGGGTTTTGTAACAGTTACGTTAAAACCGACAAGTTTGACGTCAAGGGTTTAGCGATTTTTTCACTTGTTGATGTTAAGTACCACAAGTGAAAAATCGTTTATTCCCTACAAACCCTCTGCCTCTGTGCAAGCCTAAAGGTTTGTCCAGTTCGGCCAAGAGTCTTGTCCAGCTGGGGAATAACTTTGTTAGAAAAGCTGAGGGCTGCCGATGAGAGCTAAAAGCTCGAAACAGCGCTGTCCAGCTCTGTGCAGTTACGTTAAAAGTTGTGTTTGTAGCTTTTTCCTTTTTTTATTTTTTCCTTTCTTTCGGCTGTTTTTAGGGCTCTAGATCTAATCAAGGTATAAACTTTTTATCATAGGTGCAGGTGGCTACTCGACTCGAAGACCCTCTTGGCTCACTTTGCAGTCTCCTTTCGCATCGTATATCCGTATCTGATTTTTAAGTTTTTGTGTTTGAAATTTTGGGTAGAGCGATAGATTGCAGATATCGTCATCCTATAGATTGCAGATATCGTCATTAGAATAGATTGCAGATATCGTCATTATGAATGAATAAATTATTCATTCATTCATAATGACGATATCTGCAATCTATTGGAAGTAGGCTCAGGCTGTCCACTGTCATTTTTTTTATTTTTATTCATTTTTTTAACCTCTGTCACTTTTTTCATTTTTTTTTACTAAGTTTCATTTTTTTCATTTTTTTAAACCTATTTTTACTTTTTTCAACTTTTTGTGAAGAATGTTAATTTTAATTGTGGAATTTTTTTCAAGTGCAACTGTGTATGAATTAAACCATTGTTTGTGATTTATTATTTATATTTTGGGGAATTTATAGCTTTGCTTTGTGTGAGGAAAATGAGGGAAGCTAAATAGCGGTTTCGGTAACTTTTTTAATTTTCATGATTATGTTTCGACAAAAGCAACTATTGTCTAAAATTTTTTTTTTTAAAGCAGTCGAATTAGGTTAAAATTTTAATTTTTTTATTTTATGATTTACCGGCTTGTAATAATAAGGCTAAAATTATATCATTAGCCCCTGCCCTCATAGCCCATTTACGCAGCCAGTTCAATTATGTTTTTGCACTGTTAATTTCTGTGCCGCATTTTAAAAGCATTGATTTTTGCTAAAATATGCCTAAAATTAAGTTACTTTAGCAAAAAAAAACTGCAAAATTTTTGAGCGCTGGGGGCTCTGTCCCCAAACCCCCTATAGTCTCCGGCAGCAAGGCGCGTTACTCCAAACTCCCTTGTCTCCAGCAGCTAGGCGCATTACCCCAGACCCTCGATACAGCCCCCCATTGCAGATTTCTGGCTACGCGCCACGCCAAACTAATAGCCAGTACAGTATACAAAAATTATATTTAGAGTAGCACTTGGTTACTGGTTGCGCCTAAAACTATTAAACTGGAAGGAAAACCGTACAAAAACGCTTACGAAAATATATCTTGAGCGGACCCCTTCCCTGCAAAAATTTCTAGATCCGCACTTGAACTGTATTTTTTACAGTATCGATTTTTAATTTAAGGTATGTTAAGTTACCAGGACATTTCATCTTCTATTGAAAGTTAGTTTCCGAGTTTTTTTGTAACAATTTCTACGCCAAAATTTCACTGTGACGGCATTCATCTCACGTACAGTAAATCTTTGTACGAGCTTAGATGTTTAACTTGCAAAAATATAACTAAACCCTGGTCAAAAAAAATGACGTTATTTCCACTAAAATCATGATAGAGTTGGTGATATTTGAAATTTTTTCCTTTGTGGAACGCACCAGAGATGGAACCGATCAGGATTTTCTCGATCCGACCGGTAAATTTCAAAATCATCGCCCGGTCGACCGTTTTTTTACAGAAGGTTTTTGTTCACTGTTCAATGTATCTAATGAAAAATTTTCAAAAGAGGGGGGAGGGGCATGGGTGAGGTGTTAAAATTTGTGACTTTGGAAAAAAACGCAAAAAAAATTTGCGTTTTTGCAAAAATGGCTCAATTTTAAGACATTTTTTGATTAAGTTTCGGTTTGAAAGACCTGCTTTGAGCAGCGCAAAACGTGCACAAAATAACAGAGGTGGAGTCGAGGACACAAGGCTCGAGGCCAAGGCCAAGGACACAAAAAAAATCCGAGGCCAAGGCCAAAGCCTTTCCGAGGACAGACCCTCTCGAGGCCAAGGACAGGAATGCTCGAGGCCAAGGCCAAGGACCAAGGACACAGCCGCAAGTGTTTTCCGAAAAAAAGGTCTTCAAAAAAGTTTTTCAGGCAATCTCCAATTTATAGGCGTAGCCAGAATTTTTGATTGGAGAGGTCTAAACCACTAATCACGCGCAATGACGTCATCAAAAATTTGCCTGTTGGCACTTAACCAGGATTTTGCAAAGGAAGAGGGCCTCAACTAATATAGTTGAAAAGTGCAAATACGTAACTTTGGAGACGTTTTGAGAAAGCCAGTGTAACTCAAACTTATCACAGACGGGGGTCTGGGGGCGAAGCCCCCAGATGTTGGGCGATTTTTTGTAATTTTTTGGAAAAAAAGCTATTTTAATGCCATTGTATCACATTTCGCACATGTTTGGAGCCATTTGAAAGCACTAGATTTTTGACATTTGAAAGCCAATTAAAAAAATTGAATTGTTTAATCTTCATTCTAGTTGCAATTTAAGTTCAAAACACGTTTAACATTTTGCATTTTGATGTTAAAGTTTAATTGTACGTGATTTGGTCCAGGTAGGGGGAAGTAAAGTGCATTGACTCCTGCAACATTTTAGCACTAAATGAAAACCCACTCGAAGATTTTCCTTAGAGATTTTTGTTTTTTCATGAAAATAATCAGTTATAGAAGTGCATGTTAGGCCAGGGGGCCCAAGCCCCCTCCACTGAAGTTCAACGATTTGTTCAATCAGCATTTTCCATGGCTAATTTTAAAAAAAAGTATTTAGTGCGTAAAAACAGGCGAGGTGGAGGTGAATTGTAATTGTAATTACATTTCATTCACCAAGTTGCCTTGGCCAGGAGACAGCGAAGGGACCTTTCGGTCTTCGAGTCAAGCTGCCACCTGCCCACCTGTCTACCACACATGGCGGAGGCTTAACACTATCTCTTTTAATGCTGAACGTCAAGCAAGAAAGCTGTGAATACCAATTTTTATAGTCTTTGTTTTGACCCGACCGGGAATCGAACTCGAGTCTACCGCTTCAGTAACAGACGCTCTATCCACTCGACCACTGATCGGTTTTTAAAAAATGTATGAATGTTATTGAAAAATAGTACAATAAATGGGTAGTTTCGCTTACTAACCATATTCAGGCGCGTAGCCAGAAATTCGCAATCGCGGGGGGAGGCTGTTTTGGGAGCCTGGCGGCAAAGTCTCCAGCCGCCGGAGGCACTAGGGTCTGGAGGCGGAGCCCCTAGCGCTCGCAAATTTTACATTTTTTTGCAAATATAACTTAATTTTAGAGCTATTTTAATAAAAAATGATGCTTTTAGAACGTGGCATAGAAATTGACCGCGCTACATGATTCAACTAGTTGCCTTATCGGGCTATGTGGGAAGTGGCTACAGTGGCTATAGTAACATTGCAGTTTTCTTGTTTACATGCTGGTAAATCATAAAATCCTACAATTCAATAAAACTCACTCGGAGTATCTATTTCGCCTGTATTTTAATAAAGAAAAATAATCGGGGGGGGGGGGGAAGGGGGCTAATAGAAAGATATTTGAGAGAAGTGATTGGTAATTAACTAACACTGAATAGCCCCCCTCCCCTTATTCCTGAGTTTATAATATATTTTTTGATAAAACCTATGCTTGGCGTTTTTACACTCGCGATCAATTTTGATTGCTTATTTTTGGGCATTTTTAAAGTTTTTATTGATTGGTGACTTTAATTTTTGACGAATTAGCCCCCCTCTCTGAATATATGTTTCAAAAAATGCTTTAAATCACTTTTTAGTCAGCGCAAAAGACAGTTTCAGAAGAGCTAAAAACGTGGGGTTTCTGTTATTCTGTATTTTGGTTGACAGGCCAATTTGGGGGGGCCTATAGCCATCTCCCGCCCCCCCTGGCTACGCTGCTGACCATGTTATTGCCGGGCCGGATTTTCATCGCGCTGGGCCCCTGGCACTTTGGAGATTTTTGCAACATCTTTCTGCCAAATGTAGGTGAAGACCATAAAAAGTCTTAAGATTTGAGCGCAGGGTCTTTAGCTGGTACTGCGCCATATTGTGGTAAATCCGGCCTTGGTTAATGCATTACGTTCATAAAAAGGCTAGATGTGATCCTGAGATAGCAACTTTTAGGACGAAAACTATCCATTTCTTCTAGGTTTACGTTTAAATTGGCTGGCAAAAATTGATTTTAGGGGTTCTGGGGCCCCTGGTCTTCAATATTGTTGTTCGCTACTGGTGTAAGCGAAAAACGCTAAAAAGAAACTAAAACTGAAGAAACAATAGGCTTTTTTGTCACATTTTTGTCATTGGTAAAATTTCAATTTGGGGGGAGGCCCGCTTGGCTAAGCCTATGCTTCAATTGCGCAAAATAAAAAAGGTATTTGCAAATTTTCCGCGAGGTTTCTGGCGTTTTCCGACAAAATTTCAACGGTTCAAAAAATAGTTCTGTCCTCGAGCCGAGGACAGGGCAATTTTCGAGGACCTAAGGCTTCGAGGCCAAGGCCAAGGACTTCAAATTGTGTCCTCGAGGCCAAGGACGTCCTCGAGGACTCCACCTCTGCAAAATAAGCATAAAAAGCACGGGAGAGCACAAACTAAATTATTAGACGTTCTTTCTAATGATATTTTGCGAAAGGCCAAAAAAAAAAGTTACAATTTTTGAGCTATTGGTGACAGATTATTTGCAATTTTCCGAGCAGCAAACATTAAACTTTTTTCGGCAGTGCTGCCTTTGCTGTTACAAAAAGATAAATGAGAAAAAAATAACAGCAGAAGATAGGTAACAGTAAAAACATACGAACATCACAATACTTGTACTATTGTACCCAAAAACACTAAAATGATGGAGCAAAAACACTATATGATATTGAAAATTATGTCACTAAAGGTGCGTCTAGACTGGATGCGAAGCAACGCGAAGCGACGCGAAGCAACCAAAATTTGACGTCATCGACAGCTCGCGAAAGGTTGCAACCGGTCGCAACCTTCGCGAGCAGTTGCGCAACATCGCTTGCTTGCAGGCTGTAGTAAGATAACCTACTAAATCACTGATCGGATTTTTACGATCGCAGTTTGCTAGAAAATAATGTAAATAGTATATTTGTGTGGTTTAGCGCCTATTTATCAGTCCAAAGAGTAGGTAGTTGGCAAAGGCAGATTCGCGGTAGCCCTAGGCTAGCCGAGTTAATTTGGATCTAGACAGCTAATCCTACAGTGATTTTCATAGCTATGCTGGATCTCAGAGCTTCATTATAATGAATACACCAAAGCAGTAGGCCTAGCCCCACGACATCTAGCTTTTAAAACAAAACTTTTTGTTCTGTGCAGCATAGCAGAAGCTATTGTATCAGTCCAGTGGTTCTTTTGGCTGAGCAGCTTTTGCTTTTTTGTCTTAAACTTAAACTAACATGGTGTTGTTGTTTTTTTAGAATATAAAATAACCCACCAACAGGCTAGTTTTGAATGTGTTGATAGCGTTTTTACCCATTGTTTGTTAGCTTGTTGTTTTAAAAGTAACCATAATTGAACAATTCCTTGAATACTGGAAAACTCGCAAAAGTTTTTTCACTGTCTAGCCTACTTGACCAAGCCAACTTGGTGCATAAAACTGTATTTAGAATTGGTTTCAAGCTACACTGCTACATACAAGAACTAGATAGATACAAAAAATCGAAAAATTCCTATGAACTTTTGGATTGGCCTAATTAGTAGTCACTTCTTTGAATAGCTACAAACATGAAATTTTTTCTTCTGAATGTCCTCTTAAAAGTCTTCTTGTTTCTGAAGGTTTGCGACTGTGATCAAGTTGAACTGAAAGCAATGGTTTTGGACTACCCCAAGTTTTATAATGATGAATATTGTAGTCTGGTAATGATTTTTCACTCCAGTCCTATGTGATGAAAATAGGAGTGTCAAGTGTGTTAAATATTCATTTACTGTGTCTTTGTGTAATATCTGAATTTAGTTGTGTGGGAATTTTAAAATATTTTTACTGCCTTTTAAAATTCTAACTGCTTTACATGGTGAATAAAGTGAAAAAGTAAACTATTTTAGGTCTGAAGTTCAATCATTACAATTACAGTCAGTGTATTTAGATGAACTAGAAAGCCAATACATATATCTAACCAGTAGAAAGCGAGTTCTATTTTTTTGCTGAGGTTACTATTATTGGTAGAGAAGTACCCGCCAAGCAAGTTCATTAATATTGTTCCATTCTCATTAGTCACCACTAAACAAAAAACTTGATACAGCATTTATAATAATAATAATTGGACTGGGGAAGGAAGCGTCAGTTACATGAAAATGTGAGAACTAACAACACTTTTATTCAGATGCTTGAGTAACAATTTTCACATAAAAAAATCTAAATGTTTTTTATCAGGGACATAACCAAAAACTTGCTAAGAAGAGGGGGCTTGACCTTACAGCTATAAACTTGTCTTTATCTTACAAACGGTGGTTTGGAGCGAAGCCCTTTGAGGTAAACGCGACCGTCGCAACGTAGCCTACTGGTACCGCAAGAAAATGCAAACTAATAAAATGCTTTCAAAAGCATTTAACTTCGCACTAAACATCGAAACGCGCTCCGCTAGCGAGTAAAACATCAAACTTAGTTTTAGAAGCTGACTTTTCCTCAAAGCAACTGCTGGTATTACTGTGCTAAATTCTTGTCCTTCGATGATAGTGTCAAATTATGCAAAAACTGCAATGTTTTTTTTGCTTTCTCCAGCAAATCAACACAGCAATCCATTGCACAATAAGCAAAAAATCCACTACATAACTGATGACAAATCCAGCTTTCAGTTTCACTCATAGCGGTGACATTGGGAGTCTTCATAAACAGCACTAAATAACAAATACAAACAACTGTTTAAGCTTACTACAGGTATCATAACATGCTTGCCTGAAAAAGAAACATCACATCAAACAAACAACACAGTTTATGCTTTAAATGTACCTGTAGACTAGCCTATTGGTCTACACTCTACAAGATACCGATTGATCTACCACTACCATAATGAGACATGGATGGTGAAAGCGTTTAAGGATTTGTTAACTGAGTAAACACCTAAAGAGAACTTTTGACATCTGCTTCCAGCTTTTTGCGTGTCTGCATTAAAACCCAGAACTGTCATCTTCAAAACAGATCATCAGATTATGGCAAGTTTTCAGTGGAAGGATCTAAGCAAATCATTGATAGCTAGTGAATAGCAAAATAGGCTAAGTACTACTACGTTTATGAAGAAATGACTAGTCTTTTTATTTCCAAATTCGATCCACTGTACTTCGTTTTTCACTTATACTTTATGAACTTTTTTCTCAAGATTGTTTTGTTATCTGAGCTATTAGTCTAGACTCTTCTTCACGGTTATTGCGTAATAACATAATATAAACGCAATCTTCGTTTTACCGGTAATTCCAGCGCTCTATGACGAAACAGAACCTGTGATTACTATAATAGCGCTTCAATAATAAAAAAGTACACAAAGCTTTCTGCTCATTGATTACAATTTAAAAGTAAGTTATTAAAATTAGCCTATGAAGCGACCAGTCGCGAAGATTAGCAACCACTAGCGAAGACTCGCGAAGGTTGTCAACCTTCGCGAGTGACGTAATCGACCAGTCACGAAGGTTGGCGAAGGTCGCCAACCTTCGCTTCGCGTTGCTTCGCGTCCAGTCTAAACGCACCTTAAGGGCTTATAAGATCCCCTTGCTACCTTTGAACATTGTTCCTTGATTTGTTGTTTCCAGTTTAGATTGTCGTTTATGAGAACACCTAGATACTTTATGTGATGTGATTGCTTGATTGGATTATTATCTATTGATACTTTGAGTTCAGGTTTACTTTGTTTTGATGTCACTGCCATAAACTCAGTTCTATTAAAGTTAATTGATAATTTATTCATCTTGAACCAATTGTTTACATTGACTAATTCATCATTAATATTTTGTTGCAGTGTTGAAACATTAGAATGGGAGAGAGTAAGGTTTGTATCATCTGCAAAAAGATAAATTTTGAAATTTGAGGCAAGTGGTAGATCATTGATATAAATATTAAATAAAAACGGACCTAGAGTTGAGCCCTGAGGAATACCGCAAATAACATCTCTTGACTTGGATTTATATTGATTTGCAATTGTATACTGATGACGGTCAGTTAGGTAACTTGCTAGTAACTGTAATGGTAATCCTCTAATTCCATACTTCTCTAGTTTCTTGATCAGTATTGTGTGATTGATGGTATCATATGCTTTTCTTAAATCTAAGAAAATAGAACATGTAATGAGCTTTTTATCCATATATAGTCAAGTAGCTTATTGTAAATATCTAAAACGGCTTCATTTGTAGAGCAATTTTTTTAAAAACCATACTGGTTTGGACTAAGCAAATTATTGCTCACAAAATTATTGTTTAGTTGATCAAGCAGACACTTTTTAAATAGTTTGGCAAAAGGATTTAAATATTAAATAAGGCGATAATTACTGCATAAATAGAAATAGGGCGATAATAGAAATAGGGCGATATAGAAATAGGGCGATAATTACTGCATAACTCTCTTTCGCCTTTTTTGAAAATTGGAACAACTTCAGCGGTTTTTAACACTTTTGGAAAATATCCTGTTGATATGCATGCATTAAAAATGTTAGTCGGAACTGGAGCTATAACAGAGCCTGACATTTTTATATACTTTGCAGGAATTCCATGTCTTCCTGTACTTTTTGATGGATTCATAGCTCTGATGTAATTTATTACTTCTTCTTCAACTATAGGTTCTAGAAAAACGAATTGCAACTACTCTGAATCAAAAATAGGGCATTAAATTTGCCATCAATTATAGCTGGTGTTTCGATTGTAGATGCAAGGTTAACTCCTATCTCTATGAAATATTTATTGAACAAGTTACTGATGGCCTGTGGACCTTGTGCACTTTCACTTTTGGAAGCATACATTTTATTAGGAATGTTATTTTTCTTCACATTTTTCAAGTGAATAATTTTATTTATAATTTTCCAAAGTGACGAGGTGTCATGCTTATTATCATTCACTAAATTTTTAATGTAAAGTCGTTTTGCATATTCCTTAATATGAGTCAGTTTATTTCTATAGACTTTGTATTGTGCCCATGTATCACTATCATTTAATTTAAGGGCTCTTTTGTACAATAAATTTTTTTGCTGGATTGATATAAGGATTCCTTTGGATAACCATGGTTTGTTTTTTAGTTTTGTTTCCTTTCTGCTTTGTTTTCGTAATGGTGCATGTATGTTTAATGTCTTATGAAAAATGTCAATAAACTTTTCAGTGTAGTTGTCAATGCATTCCTCTTTGATATCACCTAATAGCTCCATTCCTTCAATTAATTTGTCTGGAAATTTTTCTACTTCAAAATTTTTTGTATCACGAATTAGGGTGACAGTTGATTTTTCACTCTTGGGCAGTCTTAAATTAGAACACACCATTATGGCAGGTGATCACTTACATCTTCCACCAGAATAAAACTTTTGTGTTCACCCACTACATTGTTTGTATAAACATGATCTAAAAGAGTTGAGCTTGTAGTGGTTATTCTTGTCGGGTGTGTAATTAAGGGAATGCAGCCTAAGCTATATGTTAAATTCATGAAATCTTTAATATTGATATCAGAGTTACTTTTCAACAAATCTGTATTGAAGTCTCCTCCGATATAATACATCAATTTTCTACTATTCAATTTTTCAATGGTTGATTCAAAACTCTTGCAAAACTCTGATAATTTCTGTTTAGGGTGTCTGTAAATTACTCCCACTATACATTTTTTGTTATTCCCTAAATCTAATTGAATCCACATATCTTCACAGTTAGGAATGTTTAAATCAAACTCCTTGCAAATTGAAATTGATAAAGACTCCTTAATAAACAATCCTACTCCTCCCCGTCTTGTAGTTGTGCCTTTGTGGTAAAAATGGTACCCACTTAACTTTGCATTGTAAACCTGTAACAATTTAAGTTTGGTTTCACTTATAGCAATGATATCAGGTAAGATATCATAATTTGTTAAAAGTTCATTCAATTTATCAAAATTTGCATTTAAGCTTCTAATATTCACTTATATTCTTATATTTGCGTTTAAGCTTCTTATATAGCCAAGGCAGCACTGCCGAAAATTGTTCTGAAGAAGCTTCCCGGTTTGGGAAGCGAAAAGTCAAACCAATAAATAAACTCATCGGTAGTACGAAATGGTTATGAATAACTATCCCGATGAACGCAACGCGTCCGTTATTTTCATTGAAAACACTAAACTGTTGTGACATTGGCTAGAAAACATTCGAAATATAATGTGCCCCAGCAGTTTGTAGAAATGCTGCTACTTCAGAACAAGCCATGGCTAGTTAGATATAAAACAAAAAAAGAGCTATGTCTTTCTTGCCCATTGTAAAGTGTGGTAAATTTAAGTTGAAAAAAGCGTTTCAATGCGGCAATATTTTAGCATGTACTGAAAAATCTGAAATCTGCGCCACGATTAAAATGATGCTAAAATGCCAGGTGGCGCAAGCCTCTTCCGCATGCATGCTTTATTAGAATCTGATTACGCAATTTTAAGGTATATATTGCACTTTTTTGCTTTGTGCCGTGGCCCAAAGTCGGTAGGCGTGGCACAATACTCCCACCCTAAATACGTCCCTGGATGTGCATGTCTTAATGGTTACAGCATATTAGTCACAGCTTGAAACCATTGAAGTGCTTTCGAAAGGTGTGGTTTGTTAATAGTGATTTTTCATAAAAAGTTTTATTTATGATAAAATGTATAAATATATTTCGGTTGTTGCTTAGATGTTTTTTAGTTGCCAGAAAGGAGAATTTGACCGGTATTTCAACCGGCTTGACCGGCCGGTCGAAGAATTTTGACCCGACCAGCAACCCGACCGGCCAGTCGACCCGACCGGTTTCCATCTCTGGAACGCACAAAAAATACTGCAGGCTACAGAACTACGTTACCTACCTTGTGCTACAAAAGGCAACTTTAGTAACTTCTACCAAGCTGCAAGAATTATAAGCTTTTGTGCATAATGGTTGGATTAATGTAACGTAATAGATAACTTTTTCGATCATGCAACAGTTAAAATTTATTTTTTGATTGCGCTCATTTCATTAGGTAACAAGCGTTAACGTTCTCCTTTGCGGCACATTATGCATTTTCCACCACGATTATCTCATAAATTATTCCAGCTGGAATCATAGATCATAGGCGTAGCCAGGGGAGGAAGGGGGGGGGCGGGTCCTACTTCCCAATTGAAATGTCACCAATGATTAAAATGTAACAAAAAAACCTATTGTTTCTTCAATTTCGGTTTCTTTTATCATTTTTCGCATGCTACAGTACCGTAATTAAGTAACAATAATACTGACGCCTGGGCTCCTTCAATTCAATTTTTGCCAACCAATTTAATTCTACAACCTAGGTGAAATTGAGGGCTTTTTTTCTAAAAGTTGCTACCCCAGGCCCTCGTCGAACCTTTCTAAGAACGTAATGCAAGAACCAGGGCCGGATTTGCCATGTGACACAGTGCCAGGGGCCCCGCGCTCAGATGCAAGACTTTTTTTACTCTTCACCTTTTTTGGCAGCAAGATTTTGCGAAAATTCCCAAAGTGCCAGGAGCCCTCGCGCAATGTAAATCCAGCCCGGGCAATGTAAATCCAGCGCAATGTAAATACATGGTTAGTAAGCGTAACCGTCTATTGTACTATTTTTCATTAACAATTCACCTCTACCTCGTCAGTTTTTTCATGATAAAATACTTTTGAAAAAACATTTGCTAGGAAAAATGCTCATTGAACAAATTATTGAATTTGCATTTGAGGGAGCCTGGTTCCCCTGGCCGTACATGTACTCCTATAACTGGTTATTTTCACGACAAAACAAAAATCGCTTAAGCAAATCTTCGAGTGGATTATTATTTACGGCTAAAATATTACAGGAGGCAAGATACCGCGCTTCCTCTTACCTGGGCCAGATCATTTACAAAATTTAACGCAAAATGCAAGATTTTAAACGTGGCTCGGACTTAAATTGTAAGCAAAAAAAGAATTGAACAATTTAATTTTTTCAACTGGCTTTCACATGTTAAAAATCTAGTTTGTGAAATGTGATCCGATGGTGTTAAAATAGCTATTTCTTTGCCCTCAGACCCCCGTTTGGGATACGTTGAGGTTATACTGGTTCACGCAACACGTCTCCCAATTTAGACATTTGCACTTTCTAACTTTCAGCTTAAGTCCTCTTCTCCCTTTAGCAAAATCCTGTTTACGTGCCAAACACGGACCACGACTTCTGATCTTCCATTCTGCGATATCTTAGTATTACAAAAAGTTCCTTTTTCGCAAATTTCTGACGACGTCATTGTGTATGATTTGTGGTTCGCCCCACCCCCCCTTCCAATCAAAAATCCTAGCTACGCCTATGGCTGGAATGCTGAAATTTTTTGCAAAAGATAAAAGGGTAAACAGTGGCGTCGCTAGGGGTTGGGGTGGCCCGCCTCGGATGTCACCATTTTGTTTTTTTTCGTTTGAGACCGAAAACCTACTGATTGGTAGGCAAAGACCTTTTTTTTTTTGGTCATCACATACTTTCGGACTGAAAACTGAACACCAACTCGTTTTGCAGCGAAGACCTTTTTTTTTTGGTGTTCACGTATATTTTGGCCGATAAAGGGTGCCACCACGAAATCCCGCCCCTGGTGCCACCATTCTTAGCGACGCTTCTGAGGGTGAAAAATGTTTAAAAATAAAGTTGAAAGAAATTGTGAAATTTTCCACATAGTTTTCTTGCAACACAGGGTAGAAATAAGTAGACTAGTAAAAAAGAACCACATGAAACCTGGCAAAGAGGTGCTGGCTGAGCACCACTGCTCTTATGCGTGTTGGGGGTAAGTAAAATTTGGATTGTTAAAATTGCACCGTTAGTAAAATGCGTGTTGGGGCTAAGCCCCCAGACGTTGATATGCGTTTTTCAAAATCCTAGCGGATTTTGTTTTCAGCTGTTTGTATCCTTGGCTTTAATTGGTTCAAAAACATTGTTTTTGTTTGATAGACAGTGTTTGTGAGGTTAACTTAGGTACAAGGCACTCTGTTTAAGTAGCATGGTTGCAAAAATCTCAAATAGTGGCAGGAATTATGGCGAAGTTTTGTCATTTTTTTTCATTTTTTTTACAATTTTTGTCATTTTTTTTACAATTTTTGTCATTTTTATTCATTTTTTTGTTCAAAGGTGAGTGGACAGCCTGTAGGCTATAAGATAGCCTATTTTATTTTCCACACTAACTCATCATATTTATTGTGGTACTGGCTACTGGGAAGCCTATTACTTTATATTAATGCTTCAGATTTATGATAGCAAATAACTATGGCAGAAGGTTGTAATTACATGTTATTTACGAAGTAGGCTACCTTTGTTTGGCACAGTCGGCTACTTATGCTATTGATTTCTCTAACTTTTATACATCTTCGCAACTTAAATTTTTGTTTGACAGACCACTAATAGGTCTAACAATAGCAAACTCAACTTAAAATCTGTCCAAATCGTTTAACCCTGTTTATTTTAGTCTTTTAGTAAACTTGACACTGCCAAGTCCCATTTAATTGCATTGTATTCGCGGTATTTTTTGCTAAGTATCCCGCTTACCGCTAGGGGAGCCAGACGAACACGCAAAACGCTTTGCCTGATATCTTGTAATTGTAGGATTCATGGCCACAGAGCATTTTGGTTTGAAAAAGTGAAAAAATCGTATTTGCGTTTTTTTTTCTGGAGATCACCTGTTTTCGGCTGGAAAAACCGTTTTAATCTAATTCAAGACTGATTTGGCCGGAAAATTTGGGTCAAGTTCTTGAGCAATACTTTGAGAGTGAGGCCATGGAAAATTTTCAAAACTAAAATGGGCCACGGTTAGAAACAGATTGGGAACAACTGATCTAATTTAACAGTTTATATTTTTGGGAAGTAAAAGTATACACCTTTTGTTATATAACCAGTAAATTGTGAATTGAGGCTGGCTGTTCTTAAATTTTTGCCAATTTTCAGTCTCATTTGTTCTTAAATTTGAGAGCATCAACGTCGATTTTAGCGTTCATGTTTGTAAAACGGTTTAATTCCGAATGCTCTGTCAGCTGGAGTAAACGCTTTTTTTGCTGTGTTTGCAGCATCGTAAAATTACGAAAGCAAGAAAACGAGTTTTTTTTTTTCGATTTAAACAACAGCCAAAGTTTTTCTCGATTACCTGCACAATATGCAACAGCACTTTATAATCTCGGAATTGTTGCAGTTTTGCTTGCAAATACTGGCAAATCACCAAAATTGCATCGTTTTGAATCAGTACAGAATTAAGTATCATTTAATTTGAAAGTTATTTTTTTGGTTTGTTCTTAATTTTTTTCCTGCTGAGGCTGGCATTGTTCTTAATTTGTTCTTAAATTTTAAGCAAAAATGAGCCTCGCGCGCTCTTATAAAATTGTTCTTATAAAAAAAAAGAGTACAGCCATTAATGCTGTCACGGAACATTAATTAAATCGCATTCAGATTTGGGAGCTCATAGATACTCATTATGCTCAGTTCTGCATCGAAACGAGGCTTGAAAGATTTTATCCTAGAAAACGAAATGTGTTTGACAATGACTGACTAGATACAATTGAAAGGTAATCATCCATACTATTTACAAACATGCTAATCTTGTGACCTAATTAATATCTTACCAGCGATGATTTAGTGATCACTGCATAGTTTTGGCCTTAGGGTACAATGATCATAAAAAAAAGTTAAAAAAAAGAAATGGGCAACCCACTCAATGCCTTTTCAAACAGATTTTGATCAAGAGTCTTTACAATTTGACTTCTTAAACTTGACTTATAAACAATGAAATAAAGGAAGTTTATTGCTACGTATCAAACTTACTTTTATCTTGTGCATGTTCAACCACTTCTCGACATTTGAAGTGCAGAATATGCAGACTTTGTAGTCTACACAAGAAAAGGACTGCATGCCCAACTAATCACAAAAAAACAAGAAGTATTGAAAGGCAGCCATTGCAAAATCTTCACAATTTTTCAAAACAAAAAAGTATTGTCAGAAACTTTTAGCAATATGATTTTTGAATGAAACACCACAGAGCATTAACCATGCAAACAAATCCGTAAGAACCTGGCGCAAAAGTTACAATCTATTTGATTAATAGAAAACCAACAATTGAAGCATTTTTAGGCAAAAGCTAATCAGCCGCATTTTCGCTGTTTTGAGAAAATCGCGTTTAAAGTTTCAAACTTTCATTCGGATTTCGTTATAAAGTGCTACTTGTTCAGCTATTTATTGCCAAAAAATGATTAAAAATTAATTTTTTTCTCAGAGAAAATATTTGTAGTAAATGTTTGAAAAATATGAAAAACTCATTTTTTGTAAAATGTGACTAACCAACTCTGGACAAAACATGCTGAACATTTATTCAAAATGAACGTAACAAAAGCAATATTATTAAGTAAGTACAAACAACATGATGCAAATGCAAGGCATTTTGGCTTTACAGTAAGTGTAATTTTGTAAACGTAACTTACAGGTATGAAGACGAAAGGTAGTTGAAAAGTTAAAATTCAATTTACTAGTCCTACAGCTATGTGAAATAAAATATAAAAAAATTGCTATACTTTAAACTTTGTGGACATAGATGCAATTAAAGCAAATAATTGTTTCTAGAATAAATTGTTAGCAGTATGCTACTTTGGCTGAAGTTGGCAAAATTTTTTTGATTGTCGAAGTTCGACGTTAGGTTAAAAGTTTGAAAAATCCAGCACTTGCTACTTAATTGTCATTTTATGTGAGCGAAAATTGAAACGCATATAGCTTGTACTGAGTATTTTTCTTACATTGGATGCTGGCAAAAATAATCTTTTAACCCAAACTGAAAATTTAGATCAGTTTGTTAGGTCTATTAGAAACTGGATATACGAGAAACATCAACTTCCCTTCGAAAAAAGCCAAAATTTTGCTTCAAAAGGTATAAGATGAAAATATGCTTCACCTCAAACGCTATAATTCTTTGATAATAGAGTATAATCTTGCTGACAAACTCGTATCAGTATTGCACAATATACACCATTAGATCTACATGAAGGTAAAATTTTTTATCCAATTAATTAACTGTTATCCAACAAACTTAATTACCTATTTCAGAAAGATTTCTTCTTCAAAAATTTCAAACAAACAAAACAACAAAAACAATTGAAGAAGAGAAAAAAATTATAAAACAGATTTAAACAGCAGTTTCTTTTCCTGCTGTCATCAAATCATCAAGGGGGTCCCCAGGAATAGAAGATGCAGTTTTTGTATCTTCCTCACTATCGACATCTTTACCGATTTCTTTTGCTGCGCTACTTTGTTTAACTTCTCCTTCTTTTGCAAGCGCAAGTGATCCCTGCCGTTGTGATCTAAATGAAAAAAGGTAACCGTCTTAGTTTCGGCATCGTGACAGAGAGCGTTAGAGCGCCGTATTTACGCGATCGAGATGACATGCCCTACTTCAAATCGACCTTTGGTGGTCACGTGCTCACGTTGCAGCGTGCTTGGATAACACACTTTTCAGCAATTTTTATTGCTTGCTGGAGTCGAAAAAGCATAAAATTTACATGAAAAATATTCAAAATCAACCAAAAAGCTTAGAAAATAGTCTACTCCTAAACGGGTACAGCGGATTCATCCAAAAATAGTGGAACACATGTACTGTCTCCGTTGCTTTGTCGATATAAAAGGGCGTAATCAATCAATGAAAATACCTGCTGAAGCATGACCTCTTCTTTCTTCATCAAAATATGTAGACGCAATGTTTTAAGTATTTAAGTCATTAAAAATACCTCACATAACAATGCCCAAAAAGGCCGTATCGCTTCGTAAAAGCTATTCAGAAGTCTTAGCCTAGTCATTAGAATTACAATAGTCTACATTTACAACAACAAACAACAAAAAAATTTGTCAACATACAGCTGGCGCAAAATGACTTAGGACCTTTAACAAAATTTCCATTTTATGATATGTTATAAAACCTCACATCACATTAATCTCAAAACTCTGCTTTTATGATTGTGATTCATTAATATATTAACAAAAAGTCAGTGTGGAAATAGATTAACACAATATTATTATTTTTGCATCACAATAATTTCAAATTTGGTGAGTATTTTGAAATACCAGTCAGGCACTTGTTGGAGGAGCTTTAAAGAGAGTATTAGGAGGTTGATTTATTTAGAGAATATTAGATATTAAAGTTTTTAGAATGCCTGGAAAGTATACTAGCAGTGAGGAAAAGGCTAGAATTCTTGCCTGGAGACAAGAGAAAGTTTCCATGAAAGAAATATGTGCTTGTAGTGGAAGAGCCAAAGTCAACAGTAATAAATCTTCTAACCTCAGCCAAAGGGCTTCCTCCCAATAAAGTCCCCAAGCACAGATTTGGAGGTGGACGAAAAAAGAAGATATCAAACGCGACGGACAATTTAATGAAGAGGGAGGTGCAGAAAAATCCACGACTGACAGCCCTGGAGCTAAAAAATTTGCATCCAGAACTGCTGGAAAATGTTGCAGTGCGCACCATGCAGCATCGCCTGCAAAAAGGCTTGGGCTTGCCTAGCCGCAAAGCTGCTAAGAAGCCACTCTTAACAGAACGAATGAAAAAGCAGCGCATTGCATTTGCAAAAAAATACATTCACTGGACGCCTGCGCAGTGGAAAAGAGTTTTGTTTTCGGATGAGAGTAATTGTCAAGTGTTCCGAGTGGGATTCCCTATTGTTCGACGCCCTCATGCCTCTAATAGATTTGACCCTAGGTTCACAATCCCGACTGTAAAGCACCCGGATTCAATCATGGTATGGGGAGCTTTTTCTGGGGAAATGGGCAGGGCTGGCCTGTATTTCTTGCCTAAAAACAAAAAAATGAATAGCGATCAGTATGTAAAAGTCCTGGAGGAGCACATGCTCGGCATGTTTCACATTCACAGCTTTGAAGTCTTCATGCAAGACAATGCTCTATGCCATAAGTCCAAAAAAGTTATGAAATTTCTCCAACAGCAAAAAATAAGAGTGCTTGATTGGCCTGGTAATAGCCCGGTCTTAAATCCAATCGAGAATTGCTGGCAAAAAATGAAGAACATCATGAAACAAAAGAAAACACCAAACTTGGAGACCCTAAAACTTGAGCTCATGAGAGTGTGGTGCCAGGAGATGTCACTGGATTATTTTCAAAATTTGAGCAATTCCATGCCCAAACGCCTGTAGATGGTCATCAAACAAAAAGGAATAGTGACAAAATATTAAACACCCTGTTTTTGTTTAAAAAAAATTGATAAACATAATAAAAATTGTGTTTTAACTTGAAAAACGGTTAGGTCCTAAGTCATTTTGCGCCAGCTGTAGTTTCAATTTTACTGTGGTTGTTACGATGGCTGATGTAGGTAATGCGAAGCGCATTTCGTTATTTTTTGTTGGCCTAACCAGAGTTGCTTTCTTTAGTTTTTACGTTGATTTAGTCAGTAGTGTTCATCACTTCCAAAGTAAACCTGCTTTTACACAGCACTTGTAGAGTAAAATGAAGTTGTTGAAAAGTGATGCATTTATTCTGCTTTCTATTGTTTATTTCGCCTGAACGTGCTTCTACAACCAATATGCGGTGAAATTATAACCGCAGCGTAGTAAAAAAAAAAAAATGTTATTTGCTTTTTATCACAAAACGTGCAAATAACAATGTGTTCAAAGTGTAACTTCCATTCAGTTACATTCGCTGCGGTAACACAAAACAGAGCAGAGTTGTAAGTCGGGCAAGGCTTTCCGGGTTGGAGCCGGGTTTGGGTTTGAGGTAGAAAAAATTTCGGGCTTCATTCGGGCCTGAGACGTTTTTTTTGTGTTTTAGGCGCTACAAAAAGAAACATAATAACTTTGCTACATTGAACGAAAATTTCAATTAAACATTAATGCGATTATTAGTACACAACTAATGCGATTATTAGCACACAATTTTATTGCATCACTAGTTACTATTTTTATTTAGTCACAGCATAGACTCTTTATTAGTAGACTGGAAACTGACAATTTTCTCTTTTTGTATGTTTTTAGGTGCTATAAAAACAAAACCATAATAACTTAGCAACATTAACCGAAAATTTCATTTAAAAGAGGAGTGCAGGAAAAGTCAATGGTGGTATTGAAAGTTAGGACAATCGGATTATGTAGATTAGCGTTGACCCCATTCTTCTGGACTACGCCATTTCAGAGATATTGTACTTCAAATACAAGGTAACATTTCGCCGGATTTTTAGCGCAGCTTTACTAATTTTACTGGCAACGCTGACATTGATCAACGTCGCCATGTTACGATTTAAATTCTAACGTAAGGCATTGGCATCCAGCGCTGATTAGGTTAAATTGAATCGAGTAGTTTCGCTGCGTAATAAATTAATTTAAACCAGTCTGCAGAACAGAACGAATAAGTTTATTTGTTCGGCGTAAGCAAGATAAACACAATAAGACTAAGAGGTGTAGACACATAGAAAATTCAATGATGTTTAAGGCTAGGGAGCACAGAAGAACTTAGCAGTTTTCGAGTGAAGGTGATCTCCGGCATTCAGCAAGATTACTATACAACAAACTCAGAAAAAGAATAAAACAGAACCGAGTTGGAAAAGAGATTAGTATTACTATTAGCTAAGCTAGGCTATCTCACTATAAAGATACAAGAATGCTAGGCCTTCTGTTCTAAGAGACCTAGTAGGCATAAAAGACACAACCTAGTCTGCTAATAGCCATATTTGGCAAAATAGAGCTACGGTGTGGCCACAGACAGTTTATTAGAGTCTATGGTCAGACGGTTAGAGTTTAGAGTTAGAGTTTTACAGTGCCATACTATTCTGTATGGCAAGGGTAAGGTTAGAATGAATATTATCAACCTTTCCAGTCACATCACGTGACCAAGCCAATTTTGGTAAATCCCCATTTTTTAAATTTATTTTGGGTTTTGGGGTATGAAATAGATTTGGGGGGATTAAATACACTCTATTTGATTCCCTCAACCCCAATTTAGACAAAAAATTGTGTTTTTATGAAAATTGGATTGATCACGTGATGTGACTGGAAAGGTTGATAATATTCATTTTAACCTTACCCCATGCCTGTTCAGTACCGTTACCGGTACTTTTTCCTACTTGGTTCTGTGCTGCTGATGGGATTAAATTGATTTATTACGCAGCGAAACTACTCGATTCAGTTTAACCTAATCAGCGCTGGATGCCATTGCCTTACGTTAGAATTTAGATCATAACATGGCGACGTTGATCAACGTCAGTGTTGGCAATAAAATTTGTGAAGCTGCGCTAAAAATCCTGGGAATGTTACCTTGTATTTGAAGTACAATATCTCTGAAACGGTGTAGTCCAGAAGAATGGGGTCAACGCTCATCTAATATAATGCGATTGTCCTAACTTTTAATACCCCCATTGACTTTTCCTGCACTCCTCTTTTAAAAATCAATGCAATTATTAGTTCACAGTTAATGCGATTATTAGCGCACAATTTTATTGCATCACAATTTATTAAATATTTTTATTGAGTTACAGCACAGACTCTTTATTTGCAGACTGGAAACTGACAGTTCTGCCTTTTTTTTTTCTTTACGGTTCATTTACGCTACAAATACAATAAAATGTATACACTGTTTAAATGACCACAACACCAACATTCATTGTTTCTAAAAAAAGTTTCATAATTCAAATCAGTGTAAACAAAATTTAACCTCTATTTTATAAGTTTGTATATCTCCTTTTTGTATTAGAGAGGTGTTAATTTTATTTTACTTAACCTGTTTAACCAATGCATTTTACACAGCAGGGGGTACAAATGCCTCCCTCTACCTAACTCATACACCAAAAGTCACAAAACCATCAAATTTGGCATGCTGGTTGTTCACAAAATTTTTTGAGGAAAAATTAATTTTAAGGTGATGACGTCATTTTGGCAAAATGGCACCAAAATGGTGTGTAAAATACATTGGTTAAACAGGTTAAGTAAAATAAAATTAACACCTCTTCAAATTCAATACAAAAAGGAGAAATACAAACTTATAAAATAGGGTTGAATTTTGTTGACACGACTGTAATTTGAATTGTGAAACTTTTCTTGAAAACAATAAATGTTGGCGTTGTGGTCATTTAAACGGTGTATACATTTTGTTGGGACACCCTGTATGTCTACAGCGTGACTTTTTTCTTCACGGTTCATTCGCGCTGCGACTATGTCCAAATGGTCTAATTAAATCAGTCGAATACGCGTGACCGCAAAAAAATTTCGCAACTACAGCAAACTTTTTTCTTCAATGCTCTTCTCTTTTTCTCCGCGCGTCTGTTTCTTGTCTACTAACAAAGAGTCTATGGTCACAGCAAACTGAAGTTTTGACAAGAAAGTGAGCAATAACCGGATGCATTTTTTAGACCCAACTCAACTTTTGGGCATTTTTGGGTCTAGTTGAGGCTTCAAATCATTTTTCGGGTTGGGGCCGGGTTCGGACTTGAACTTGTCGGCCCGCTTATAACTCTGAAATAGAGAATAAAGAAACAACTAAGAATAATGAACTTTGAAGCACTGAGTATCAGGTCACCACACAGTTGTAAATTTTAAACTTGATTAACATTCACAGTTGATCATTGTATCAAAAAGTGAGGCTCGATCGTCCCTAGATTAGCAAATAAAAAGCTAACTGCGACATGAATATTTTATTCAAATTTTTAAAATATTTCAGATAATATTTTTACATTAGCTGATGTTTAAAAAATGTCTCGCACTAAAACATATTATTGAATAAACTCATACGCGTATAACGCACGTTTTAAAATCGGATAAGCGTGCTGTATTTTGCGGTGGTAAAACGTTCCAAAAATTCTATTTGCTTTAAGAACGAAAGTAGGTCTGTGGAATAACAATTCCAACACAATGATTATTCACAAGGAGAGTCAAAAAGTTGAAGCAATCTTACCTAGCTTCAAATTGCGGTACAGCTACTTAAAAAAAAAAGAAGAAAATTACGAAGTACGGTATGCAACATAGAAAGAATTGCAAAAAAAAGTTTTATACTGCTTTTACATATTACATATAACAAATCATGGAACTTAAAAAGATGAGAGCAAAAGTTAAAGAAGAAAATGTACTGTACTTTGCAAGCGAAAAAGTAATTTTTGGCATGTACTGTTTATGTTGCATGTCGTATTTTCTGTACGCTTTACGTCAAAGAAATGCAAAAGCTAACTAAAAATGTAAGGAAAAATGAATCATGCGCAAAAAAAAAGCAAAAACGAAAAGCAAAAACGGCACGACGCTCGAGCCTCACCTTCTTCGGATTAAATATACCACAAGGAAAATAAAGAAAAGTAATACCAGAACAATAACCACCACGATCGCTGTGATTTCACCGTCGTTCAGTCCATTTGATCCAGCTGAAAATAAGTTGTCGTAAATAGAAAACCAATTAGTGGAATGGTCTAAAATTCATCTAGAATCGATGAAAACAGGTACGAAATAGGGGATCACAAACGTCAAAGACTAATGAGGCAGTACAATTCAGTGGTAATTTGGTCAAGAAATTGACTGATATTTATGACTTAGCAAAATAGTTAAGCTTCGGCTTTTGCTGGCACCGTTATCAATCAATATTCCTAGCTAATGCTAATTTTGTAAAGAGGAAACACAATGCCGTCAAATCATTTACCAATCAAAATTAAGTTTTAAACAAATCAATGATTGCATACATCAAAACAAGAAAAAGGTAAAAAACTTTAAATACTCTACATCCATAATTGCATAATGCGTATATACACACAATCACACTTTCTACACACAAGCTCAATTATACGTTTTTAAGATTTTAGAAAGAATTGAAAGTGCAATAGTTTATTTTTAAAGTTGTCCTTAGCATCTGTTATCACTGATCTAATCTAAAGCTAAGAAAATTGAAACCATTTGGTTGTAAAACTTAGCAAACTTCACGAATCAAGCTCACGAACAAACACTCACCCTCACAACAAAGTAACGATCAAGATGCAATCAAATATTCTTCGTTTTTATAAAATTTAACACACCCAAAATTATCTTCCAGAGTCCTAGTAGTTTAAGAAGTTATAAGAACGAAGCAGCACAATCTCGAACAGAAGGCCAGAAATATTGAATCAACGAAGACGACTCAGATTAAGAATCGAAACTAGTGCAACTTCGTTAATACTAACTTTTCATAAATTCACTCACAATTTCGCTCTCTGTTCGGTAAGAAAACATCTCCCCCGAATTCGGTGAGATTTGAAGTTCCTGCAGGGTTATTTGCCCGATACGCAGTCTGGTAGCGACGGCCTGTTAACAACGGTCCGTTGCACACTACCTCTTCGTTTGTGCACATCGCATCAAAACCTAAATATGAAAAAAAAAATGTTAAAACAAACAAAATAATATAAAACGAGACAATTTTACTTTTGCTTTTATTCTACACCTACAGTAGTTACTTGGTATCATTCTAGAAATGTTTACTGATTTTGGCTGAATCATTAGGTGGCTCTTTGGTTGAGTTTGATGAAAACTTTAGTTAAGTTTGCTAATTATAGTATTTTAATATGCAATATTACTTTTTACACAAGCAAAATAGCCTACACTGTGTTACATATCGCATTAGAGAGAAGGTTATTATTACCAATATAGCATATACAATAAACAAATAATAAACAAAAACAATAATAAGTAAAAAATACATCAGTAGCGCGCAATAGTAGAAAGCACAATAAACCGTTAGGTTTTCAAGTCAAAATGCTCAATGACATGAATACTATCTACAGATATAAAAGTCAATAACTACTAATAAAGCGAAATAAAACAATAGAAACCAAGTGCAGTTATTATCCGAAAGATATTTTAAACATAGCGGCTCTGCGTCATTCAAAATTTGAAAAGTGCAATTAAGCAGTTAAATTAATAACGAATAAGAAAATTTCTTTCAAATTTCTTTTTAGAAGAAACTCAGTGCATGCTTTTACAGTTGCTATTCAATTTACTCCATAATTTTTCCCTCTGTATGAAAGGCGGTTTTGCAAAGCTCATGTTCACACGGGTAAAATGTACGTGACGAATGTTTTGAATCTAGTATTGTGGACTTGAACAGAGTCAATGTGTATAAAATACTTCGGGTAGTTTACCAAGATGTGATTGATGCATAAATTTATGCAGTTCGAAGTCGTATATATCATCAATTTTCAAAATTTGTAAGGTACAGTACAGTTAGAGAAAAAATATCAGTGGATTTTTACTTATATGTTAAACTTGTCATAGTAGTTTCAAGAAAGTAGGAGCCACTGTTGAGCAGAGGAGCATAAACTGAGAGTTTTTACTTCTCAATTAGCCTCGTTACAGCAAAGAGTGCCAACGGTGCAAACCTTCACAAAGACTTGTACAAAATACACAGCTTTTTTACCAACGATAAACCCATCTCCTGCTCTGTTCACACGTCGCTTTTTTCTACTGCCTTCGCATTGAATCGTGGTCGCATGATAAGGTGCGATGGGAGTCTGACGAATAGCTGTTACCCATACACCAATTTCTAAAGAGATATATTTTCGATATAAAAAGTGTTTTTGCATTATCAGGAAGTGCTATAGTCTCTCCGGGCAGAAGGATAGCAGACCATCACTAGTTTGTCTTTTACCACGAAGCAGTCTCCAGACTCTTGAGACACTCTAAGAATATTTAGACTGGCACAGGATATTAAACCAATCAGCGATCGAATTGAAAAAAAGCATCTGCGGGCTGAAATGGTAGACGCGGGTTCAATTCCCGGTTCGGTCAAACCAAAGACTTCAAAAGTATGTATTCGGAGTATTCCTCCATGACTTTCAATATTACAAGAAAAGTGTGAAGCCTCCACTGTGTAAGGTATAGACAGGTGGGCACTTGACAGGTGGCAGTTTGACTTGAAGACTGAAAGGTTCCTTCGCTGTCTCCTGGCCGATGCAACTTGGTGAATAAAAATGTAATCACAAAAACAATTTATTAAAGAATGCTATACGATAACAAGCTCCTCAATCAATTTATTAGTACATTTTTGTTCTTAAGCTAAAATTGAATTTTTAAGATTATCACGAAATTCTTCACGGTCGTTGGTGAATATTGGCTTTATTTTTTGCTAGAGTTGTTGGTAAGTTTAGTGTGGTCGTTTAGATTATTGCAGATTAGACTTTTAATTTTGCATGCAAACTTGATTGATTAATTGATACCCCTTAGGAGTTGACCTTATTCCAAGCTTTCCGATTGACGTTTGACTTTTTCCCACTTAAATTTGCTGCTTGTTCGAAGTTTAGTCAAAAACTTATGCACGTTCGAAACTTACGTAAATAAAATCCTTGTTTTGGTTTTGATAATTTTGATTGAAATATCATGAGAGAAACAGTGGCGCAACCAGAGGGGTTAAGAGGCTTCAATCCTCCTTTAACCCAATCATTATAGAAAATTTAAATCCAAATTGCAAGCGTTTAAACATGCTTTGGACTTGGCGTGTTAGTAAAGAGGGGGAGTGGGCTCGAAGGGGATGGGCAGTTTAATTCTGCAACTGACATTCAGATCTTAGCAATTTAGTTCTTTCAAATAACTCTAAAATAAAAAAAGTACGAAATTTGATCTAAATGGAGTTAAAATAGCTATTTTTTGGTGAAAAATCACAAAAATCTCCTAGTGGCTGGGGGCTTCACCATCAGACCCCCGTATGTGATACGTGGGAATTGCACCAATTTGCTCAACACGATGTCCAACCGTGCATTTTTCAAGCAAAATTTTTTCTATCGGTTCAACTCGTCCCTCCCAAAAAATTAATTTTTCTTTAATTACCTTGATTTGAATTTGTTCTCACTTCTTTGACAATGACGTCAATACTATCGACTGGCCCATTGGCTTCGGAAAAAATTTCTTCTTTTCTTTCGCACGGATTTTCTATCAAAAAGGCAGTGCTAGGGTTTGCACCTTCCAGGTCGGGGACACCAGTAAAAGGACGCACGCCAGCCCCAGGTTGAAGCGAAGGTGCTGAAAAGGTTTAAAAATTATGATGATGCGTAAGAAGTTTGGAGAGGCCATGTCACCTCTGGTTGATTCTTCGCACCACCAGCTTGTTCCTGTTGATACGAGTATGCAACGGACAGCATGCTAGATCATCGCAAACCCAGTAATGTGGTGGAGAACCACGAAAAAAACGTAGCCATTTCTAGACCACCAAAAAATACACACCGTTACTACAGAGGCAACCCTTGCTGATATAGTACCCATTGGCCGCATCGTACACCCAGCTGCTGAGTGGGCTACTTAACTATTCTCCTCGGGAAACTAGCCTACATATTAGACCTACACGTATGCTTCATAAAAACCCGAAATTGCATTTATTACAGAAGACTGCCAACTATAAAAGGTTTGCAAGTTTGCAATTTGACCAGTTTTTTGACAAAGAGCAATCAATCAAATCTTTTATCATACTCGCTGTAATAGGCCGAAGCGTGTAACGAGTTTGCGGGGCCCATCTCTGCGTTATTGCGCCCAGGCAGCACAGCTCCTTTCGAAGAAATGTCGCAGCGGTGGCAAGCCATTGGCAACACTGTTTTCGATTTGACCGGCTCGAGATTTTTCAGACCTCCCGCTCCACAGACGAACGCGTTGCCGTTCGACCAACTGGCCGGTCGTTGATTCAAATGATAGACTCACTAAAGCATACTGGGCTCCGTTCTCAAAGAAATGGTATGAATTTTAAAATAATAAAAAAAAACGTTTATCATTTGGGGACTGCGCAAATCAACATACCTCTTTGTAATTGAAGTGGCACTGATGAACTGTTTATTTCTGAAGTAATATTGGTAGAGACAGATATCATGTAACTGTCGGTCGAATTCAAGTCTGTGAACGTGATGTTGTGATGAAGGCTGGTACTGTTTTCTACTGTATGAGTCTACAAAAAAAAAAAAAAATCTACAATCAGCAAAAAATCAAAACGGGAATAGAAGCAAAAATCAAGAATCATTGTTACTGATATTAACTTAAACAAGCAATTAGAAGTCGATTTACATTTTACAAATGGTTGATCGAGACATAACTAAAGGAAATTGGGAAAAAATTTCTGGCCCCATTTTTTCCTTCAAAACCACAAAAATCTTGTTAAAACAAACCTGTATTCAAAATATTTGACTTTAGAACTTCATAATGAACATAATTATTCCATAATTCTAGAGAAATTTAACAAACAATCTTTTAAAAGAAAATTTTTGCTTAAAGGCCACCTAATGTCTGCAAACCAATGCACTTAAAATGCAATAAAAAAGTATTACTAATCGAATGCTGGAAACCTGGTTTAGATGCACGTTCTCAGTTTCAAGCTTTCGCGTTTTTAAAAAGTGACATGACGTCATTAGACCCAGGAGTTGGGTGCCTTCGACTTCACTTTGAGCTAATTACGCTTTTTTTGCACAACACTTTTTGAATACCAAGCTGCTATCAACATGCCTTTCCAAAATCGCCTATCCTCTGCAAAGATAAATTAGTCGAAGGCACCAAACGCCTGGGACTGATGACGTCATGTCACTTTTTAAAAACGCGAAAGCTTGAAACTGAGAACGTGCATCTAAACCAGGTTCTCAGCATTTGATTAGTAATACTTTTTTATTGCATTTTAAGTGCATTGGTTTGCAGACATTAGGTGGCCTTTAATATTGAGGTTAGCAAAATAGCGTAATCGCTTCATATTACCACAACGTCTCCGTTTCTTGAAACAGCACTGATGACGTAATTAGTTGGTCCGGTAATAGGAAGGGGAGCGTACCATTCCACTGTTGCTGTAGTGGAGTTGGAAAACAAAATTTGAACATCTTCAACCGGCCCGAGTGGCTCTAAAAACAGACAATTGTAAAAGAAGTTATGTGCTGCCCAAGGAAGTGCGCTAAAAGTTAAAAGGGCATTCGGGTCGAAAATGTTTTTGCTGGGTTTTCTCTCAAAAATTTTTTGACAAATTTGAAGACCAACTTCACGAAATTTGAGCTTTCTCTAACCTTCCTTTTCCAAGATACGACAATTTAGATTTCCCCTTAGAAGTTTTGCCAGGGTTGCTCACTACCAACAAAATTTCAAAAAGTTACTGCGTGTTCGTAACTCTCAGTAATGGTTTTGTTGTAAAATTGTTGCCAAAACAAAGTAAAAGGTCAGAATTGTAAATTAGCTGATTTTCAAGAGTTAACTTTGAACAGCAATATCTTGAAAACGAGAAGACGTAGCAAGTTCAAATTTGGTGAGGACACATTTCAGGCTTTTCCTAACATTTTGGATTAAAAACTTGACTTGAATGCCCTTTGATAGAACAGCTAATTTATTAAACTTTACTGCAAAATCACACCAAATGCTGAAGACTCTTTGTTAGATCGTAATCATTCGGCTGGTAATAAAGAAGAGCTGGAACGTCAACTTAGGGTTGAACCACCTCCGTACTATAATCGGTCAGGAGACTGCTAGCAACTGTAGCTTTCGGATATTGCTAACAACGAAACTCCAGATTAGCACATACTTCATCAATGTCTTTTTTATACTTTAAAATATTAAATAAACAGGTACTACTAGATGAAAACACCATCAACTGGCTGCTCGAGAATTATTCCGATATCTAAAGTGGTCGGAAAAACAACCCCTCGAACGAAATAAGAAGCTGTATAGCGAAGTAGGAGTTTCAAAACACAACGTATTAATATTTTTAAAGAGGCTCAAACAAATTTTGTTCAATATAATCAATAACTATCTTGCATATTGCAATCGCAAATTCAATCCTTCACCTGTAGGATATGTTTGGGCCACAACCGAGGCATAAGGTCCTAATCCAGCGCATGTACGAGCTGTAACGGCAATAGTAAAATTTCTGAAAAAAAAGTTCGCAAATTAAAATTTTTAGTAGAATACTACGATTGCAAAGAATATATTGTAATTTAATTTTCAACAAAAAAGAATAAAATAACTCAAACTCTGCCATTAAAGCATAACATTTAGTTTGATTACCAGCTCGTGTTCTGTTTAATTTTGGCATTGTAAAACTAATATTACTCCACAAATTATTTAACTTACCTAAATGCAGGCAGTACCATGCTGGTATGCGATGCTTGAACGCAAGCTTCAAGTGTTCCAAGAATAGAGTCGCATTGTTCGATTGGATCGTTATAACGCTCGCATTCGCTGCTATTTTGCCTGTTACAGAAACATTAAATCACATCATTTAGCCTTTTTACTTTACAGTAGTCCAGTATAATACTTTTAATCAGAGATGACAAAGCGCAATTCATAAGCGCGATGCGCAGCTTTTGCAATTGCGACTGATGAGTTGCGCTTTAATTTTTTTTTTGAGACATTGCGGAAGTTGCGCTGCGGACTTTTGTTTTTAAAATTTGTCGCGAATAAATTATGCTGCACTTTTAATTTTTTGTTTTTCGGTCAATAGCGCATTTTAAACTTTGAACTAAATTTTGTTTCATTTCAATCGTAATATCGTCAAATGCCGATCTTCTTTAGCAAAGTACTTTCTCTTTTACCGTCCAAAATCGCAAAAATGCGAAATTTGCATTGTGTGTCGAAAATTTAATCGCGGAAGTTCGGTTGCGCTTTGACTTGGTATGAAAATCCCGTTTTGCAATTGCGGAGTTGCGTTGCGCTTCAACTGAATTAAAAAGTTCGTTGCCGAATTTGCGCTGTGCTTCATAAAATAAAAATCAAATTGCGCATCTAGCGCTACGCTTTCAGTGGTTGAAAAAATCGTTGCGCTTTGTTGCGCGGGGCTTTTAGTAAAATGTCATTTGAGCTCATCTCTGCAATTAGTACTGTAATCTAGACTTAAAATGAAAAGACAAAACCTACACAACTTATCAAACGAAATAGTTAAGACAAAAAGCATAAATGGGAATGACCAATAAGAACTTATTCTGTATTTTTTAAAATTTATCGTTAATATTGTTTAACGCAAAACTTTTAAGACACATGCAGTTAAGTGTAGAAAGGCATTTGGCGTTTGGACGCTACAGGCTCAGAATTTGCTGCATAGCAAAATCTAAAGTAATTTTTCAAAGCCAACTTGGGACCATTTTTTCTCAGATCAAATTTTGAGGGAATCTTTTTACTTACGTGATTTGGATATCGTAGTCGATGAGTTTTCCATTAGGTTGAGCAGGTTGATCGAAAGTTATTGTGATCGAATTATTTGGGTTGACTATCGCCATCAAATTTCGAACAGCGCTCGGAGCTGCAATAAAAGAAATGCCAATAATAAATTAAAATAACTCTCAATATCATATTTTCAACAATTGTAACAAAAAAAAAACTCTGCTGCAAAATTCGAAATATAAGAATTGAGCTAAAAAGGTGGCTGCAGCAATGAAAACCTACAGAATGAAAGAAAATGGTTAGTAAAAGTTAGTCTACAAAAAAGAAACCATACGGTACTTAAAGAATTTCGAATTAAAGGAGATGTATTTTTAAAGAAAATATATACAAAAAACGACCTCGACAAGATAAAACAAAATATACTCAAGAAAGCTCAACACAAAAATTGCACAAAAGCAAAAATAAGGTTTAGAAGCCAGCGTGCGCACAAGCAAAAGATAGTGAAAAACTTACAGGAAGAAGCTGTTCTCGTAACCAGAAGAGCTGGATCTCTACCTTCTCCTACTGAAGTGTATGCAAACACATAAACCTTGTATTCAACAAAAGGTTGCAGTCCAGAGACAGCATAATAAGAGGTGTTGCGAGGAAGTAGTGATGATGTCATATTTCTCCTTCCACCCTTCCACATGACTCTATACAAATCAAAGATTACAAAAGACTCGCAGTGTGGCTAGAGAACTGTGAATATTATTTATTCTGTTTTGTTATTGAACTTACAAAAAACAGTAAAGCAATATACTCAGCCATGTTTTGATTGTGAATTCCATTATTTTTTGAGGCATTAATTTTTGATTATTTTCTTTGGTAATTGAAACAAACTTTCAAACCATCTAAAACTGTAAAACCGAAAACTTTTAAAGTTTTATTAGAAACAGAACTTGGCAGTAATTTTGCCCCGGCCTAGCTGTTTTCATTTAAGTCAAGAGTCATTTTGGTGATTAACTTTATATACCTATAACCGGTTATTATTCCATTGGGTTCTACAGGAGGGGTCCAGGATAGAACTAAGCCATTGGGAGTAACTTGATTGGGAAGAAGGTTGGAGACAGGGCCAGGAGTGTCCTCTGCAGTGGTGAAGTTGAAGAAAAACGAATCTGTTCCTCTTATCCCGGCACTGCGAGGGTAAATCTGAAAATCAAAAAAAATTACTGGTATCTAGTATTTCAAGTCTGAATTTGCATGAAATCATTCTCTGTAGGTTTTACATAAGTAATTCATGATAGTCATTACTACTGCCATCTTTCCACAGTGGCCTATAGATTTGAAAAAGAATAATCAACAATACACAATTGATAATAATCATCGCAGTTCCATCACCTTAGGAAACGCAAAAATAACCACAAAAAGAAACACAACTTTAAAGTTGATTAAACTAATCAAATGCAAGCTCATTACCGCGTTGCACAAAATGCTGCATATACACATTACATTGTGCATACTTTGCGCGTTTATTTTAAAATAAGTTAACCACAAAGTACCAATATTATCTGCTAAATATTTTTACTGTATTTCCATATGAATGTAAACAAATCTTACCGTGGCACTGTACATTGTAAAAGGTGCCAAATTAGTGACGTTATAAGGCGAATGCACTTCGTTCAAAGTAAGATTGGTGTGATTGGAAGTGATTAAGAGATCATATGTGAACATTCCAGTAATGATGTTTGGTGGAGTGACTTCGAGAAGAACTTGTCTGGATCTCGCGCTCACCGTAGCGTTTACGACAGGTCCTTCTGGAGCTAAGAAGAAATTAAAAAAGGAATTAAAATAAATCCATCCAAGGAAACTTTTTGACCAAGCAATGAGCATCTGTTAAATTTGAATTTATTTGCCAACATTTATTCGATTAAGAGATGTTGAGGAGATAACGCAACAAAACGAAATCGGTAATATGATTGGATTGAAATCCCTTAATTTCATTCATCCGAAAAAACAGAAACAAAAAATGGGTTAAATGTTCAATTCATTGGTCGCTTTGATACTGAATCAATAAAACCACAGTTGATTGGGAACTCACCTATATTTAGAGTCCTCTCAATCATGCTTGTGCTTGGTCCAAGTCCAAGACTGTTTATAACTGCCACACTGATAGTATAATTTGTGAAGCCGTCCAGTCCATCAATAGTAACAGTTCGATTCATTGTGATGATTGTTTCACTTGTCAGGACCGTATCCTAAATTCAAAACTCGTTTGTCAATGACATGTGCTACTGCAGAGCACTTTCAACACATAAACATAATAAAATCACAAATGACTTATTCAAATAGAATTGAAATCAAATATATTTGAGTAAAGTTTTTTTAGTAATTTTACTGCGTAGTCTGCTCCGACTTGATTGTTATTGAGGCATCTGCTGGGTTTTGTTAATATCAAATCAGATTCAATGCACTATAAGTCAAGTACTATTTAACATAAAATCACATAACTAAGTATGATACGATAAAATACTTTTCCCAAATCTGCTAAAAATAAGATAACGTCGAGTGCAGGCCTGAAAAGCACAAAAACCCTTAAGGTGAATTTACACAGTTTCCGTTTTTCGTTCGTTTTTTTTTAAAGATTTTGCTTCTCTATGAAAAAGTATACGCTTTTTCGTCCGCATTTTTATAAGTCCATATCCGCACTAAGAAAACTGTTACATGTAGATAAAAAATTTGTCCGAAAATTTTGTGTATGAACGATGAGAGCGATATTTCAAAATAGGACTGCAGTACCCCTTTACAAAAATTTTTTTCGGAAAACTTTTGTCCAGTATGTGACAGTTTGCGGTTTGTGCGGATATGGACATAAGTAATAAAAATAGGGACAAAAAAGAACATACTTTTTCATGGAGAAGAAAAAACGGACAAAAGCAAAGCAAAATGAATACTGTGTAAATTTAAATTTAATGCTGATAGTCACTGTACGGTTGTTACGTTTCTTAAACAAAACGACACAAAATTTTAACGATACTAACATTTTTAATGATACTTTTTAATATTAACTGTAACTTTGTATACTGTAGTTTTCTTACATTCTGGTCTGTCGCAACCGTTCGTGAATAAGTAACATTGTATTCAGTTATCACTCCATTTGGATTGTCTGATGGTTCCCAAGACGCAACAATTGCACTTCCAGATATTGCTGTAATGTCGAGATTCTGTACCGCTCTGGGAACTGCAAAAATAAAACATCGAAGCATAGCGCAATTGAAAATAGTAAGATAAAGCAAGCACCTCATTGGTGAAAATAGAAAAAAATTAAATCGGCGAAGAGGGATCAAGACTGTATGCCTTGATCAAACCTAAACAAAATGAAAATTTAAATTCAGAAATCTTATTTTACAGTGCAGACTTCGGACGTGTTTTACGGTTGTATTTTAGAACTTGGTTTTATTTTTTTTTAGAAATTGATCTTCTTTCCTGAACAGCCACAGCTAGTCCCATTAATGAAGATGAGCAAGACTGATGACGTCCCTTTGCAGGGCCAAAAACTTAACTGCTCTTTCAATAATCCAAAACTTACGTGAATCTAGAGTCCTGCAAGCTGCTGAAGCTTGAATGTTTGGGACATCGGGGTTTATAGATTTGATGACTACACTTGCATTGACTACTTGATACGGGTTTAAACCGGTTATCGTGTAGTTGGAGCTTGCTGTTGGCCGACGAATCGTTTGATTGTTATAACTAATCAAGTATTCCTACACATAAGATGATAATTCGCTACTACAACAACAAATATAAAATATCAGCGCAAAAGCGATGAAATAATATTGATACAACGTTTCAACCAAACAAGCTGAAATATTGCTGATCCATTGGGACATTGGCTCCAGATTGTGTACACTGCGGCTAAATTACCTCTTTTTGGTGTGGAGAACATTATTCAAAAGTATCTGGTGCGTAAAACGCTATAAAATAATTTGTATTTTCTCTTCCTATTAAAAATTTCCAACATTTGCCAATTTCCGAAATAATAAGCTTTTTAAATAAATTTAACTTGCTACTTTGATCGAACAAAACACTTCGTTTGTAACGTACTGGTATCGCGCTGATATCAAATCTCCACGAATTCGTAACGGACCAGGATAGGAAGATACTGCTGATGCTCTCAGAGATGCAACTGGCATTGAGCTGGACCAAAGCTGAAAAACAGCAATGTCAAAACATGAAGTTTATTGATTTAAGCGTATGAACCAGGCTCTCAGAATCTTTCTAACCACACCAAACCGGAGCATTTTTTAGGAGTTCTGTTTTTTGCATTTATGAAAGGAACACATAATGAAACGTTAATGTGCAGAGAGTCTAGACAGCGCAGTAATAGTTTTCGACAATGATTGTTATCAGCAACATTTATAATCGTTACAAATAAAGTACAATGCGACGAAAAAAAATGATGTAGATGCATTATACTTTGTCATTAAATTTCAACATCCTGCATGAAAGAAAAGTCCTTGCACAGCAACAAGTTGGCAGTTGGCTTCACAGTTCATTGCCGTTTAAAGAAATGTTTGGTGCCCCGGTGCATAAAAGGGTCGAGGGATCATTATAAATCGTCCCGAAGCCATAATTCCAAAGTGTACTCTTTCTTTCAGCACATCGATTTACTATGATCCAGGCTGGCAATGCTGCCGAAGCCTAATTCAAATGCAAGGTTTTGTAGCGACTATAAGTGCACTTTGTAAAAATGTTCCCGACGACACTCAAAAATTTTTGGATTAACACAGAAACAAGCTTACGAGCTGCGCAAGTTCTACCAGTCCAACGAGATGAGCATTGACACTGGAAGTCGAAGTTAATTGGAATACAAACTCCACGGTTTTGGCACGGGTTTGAGGGAAGACATCGCGACGAATCTTTGCGCAATAGAAATATTTTTAGCTATTTATTAAATATCAATTTTTAAAGAACAATTTACTATATTACAGCTATTAGTACAAAAATTAAGACACTATGTAAAAATCAAAGCCGAAAAACAATGAGAATAGCAAATATCAGTTGCATTATTGGACAACAAACATAACGTTTTATTCATTATATTAAGTTATGCTTAAATGCCTTTAGTAGCGTAGCCCAACGGGGGGGCGAGGGGGGCCGAGCCCCCCAATGGCCTAAAAAGTGTGCAAAATAGCACATTTTTGTGCTTTTGAGGCCGATTTTTGCTCCAAAAATGAAAACAGCCCCCCCGGCAAAGGGATTTGGGAGCCGAAGTTGTGAAGGACTTGCCGTTGTTTGGACCGGAATAGTGGAGTTTTTTGTTCTGGAGCTCACCCGAAGTCGGCGAAGAACTTTTTTTTTCTGGAGATCACCTGATTTCGGCCAGAAAAACCTTTGAATTTCGGTGAAGACCTTTTTTTTGAGATCACCTGTTTTCGGCCAGAAAAACCCTTTGAATTTCTGATTTCGGCCGGAAAAACCCTTTGAGTTTCGGTGAAGACCTTTTTTTTTTCGGAGATCACCTAAACGTGACAGAAAAACCGCCTCAATCTCATTTAAGACTAATGAAAATTTGAGTGAAGTTCGTTTACGGTTGTATCAAACTTCCAAAAAAGCCCCCCCCCCCCCTTTGCGAAATCCTGGCTACGCGACTGAATGCCTTTGATCATGGAAAATAACGTTCTCACAAAGACAATAAAAGTTAACCAAAAACACTCGTATAATAAGCCTAATCCTAAATTTATGTACTTGTTTCATAATGGATTTGAAAACTACGAGACCTCATTAAAGTGAAAAGATCAGAAGCGAATCGAAGAAAAATAAACCCATTGTTGATCTCATTTTCATCAAACATCAATACAGAACCAGTCTGGTTGCCAGATCGTGATATCAGAGAGCTGTTCAACAGAAACTCTTGTTTTGATTTTATCTTGATTATTTTTAAAAATTCGAAGGAAAAAAGCTATTTAAGAAATTAAATTTTGCTTTTAAGTGACCAAATAACCAACCGACATAATTATATCATCTGTTATTACAGCAACCTATATTGAATCTTGCAAAAAACACATTCATAGAAAAGAATTGGAACATGCTTTATACAGTAGTAATTAACAGTTATCAACTTTATCAATTTTTTGGTTTAATGCGTTGCGAAAGTTAAAAAATCATATTAGAAAAATGTTACAGCTACATACAGTAATTCTTATGCTCAGTAGAAAACAGTTGTTTAGGCCTAACGCTGTACAGAGCGTACTTACCTTCGATTGGTTGCCAATGTTCCTGAAATGGGAAATCTGCCTTGTCCAATATCAAGAAAATCCTGATTCATCTCAGTGTTAAAATAGTCGAACACAATGCGAATAGCTGCAAAATACAAGGTTAGCTAAACAAATTCATGTTTATATTCAAAACGTACCATGCTCTTCGTCTTTGAAGATTGCTAGAGGCAGATACGAACAATAATCAGTTTCAAAAAACGAAATAACGTAAGTTTTAAGAGTATGGTATATATGTAAGGCTAATCAACTTTGACAAAAAGATTAAGGCCAATAGACAATTAAACCATTTGCGAACGTTTCGGTATTATCTTTACTATCGTCAACATGCAGTAAAATTCTAGATCTCTATAGACTAGAGTCACTGAATAAATTACGCTAAAAATGCTGTTTTTTTACCTCTTTGACCACGAAAATCAATCTGCCAGTATCTTGTTTCAAATCCAGTGTAAGGTTGAGGGAAATTGCCACTGCTCATTGAGCCGTGTCGTGACGTACACGGTGACACAATGGCTCTGTTCCGACTAGTTCGGCGAGGACAAACTGTGCCTAAGAATATATTTAATTAAAAATTTGTGAATATCAAAATATAAAAATTCTTCAGAGTAATGTGACGAATAACTGACAAGACATAAAGTGGAGTGCTCACAAAAAAAGTGTAAGTCAAGCAAACTTGTGCATACACTGATAGCTGCTGTGAAGACTCTTTGCAATCACTTACCGTGTATTGATTAGCATACGCCCATAAACGCGTATTTAAAAAAATCACACTTCAGAAATAGCAAACACCTCGGAGTCACCTTAAAGAAACAATACCTTTTCAAAGAATTAGAATAAAGTAACAATTGGTAAAGTTCAAGCAGGACATTTTGTAAGTATGCTGCTTTTGATAACTTAAAGTGAACAGTGAATCTGGGAACTCAACTCTCTAAAAGCAACTATTAGCGTAGCCTATATTAAGCAAAATTACCTGTAAAGGCTACAACACTGTTTGACCAGTCGCTAGCTCCTGCACCGGTATAAGCTCGCAAACGGATTATATAATTTCGATAAAGTTGAAGTCCCACGATAAGATAGAAATCTTCCGAATTCGATACTACCCGAATAAGCTACAAATAAAGGTGAATTTAAAATTCATTCTTCGTGCGTATGAACTTTTCATCTGCCTAAACACACCAACACAAAGCAGAGAGCCTGTTTTTGGGATCGGATTGTAAATCTTGACCCCGATGAAGTTGAAATTCGATATTTTTAATAGTTTTTTAGAACTTGGTTAATTGATTTTCTTTCCTGAACAGCCACAGCTAGCCCCATTAACGAAGGTGGATAAGACTAATGATGTCCCAAAACAGTTTTTGCAGCGCCAAAAACTTAACTGCACTTTCAGTAATCCAAAACTTTTCAAAAAATAAATTCATTATCATCAACAGTCTTTTCACAAACGCAATGTTTTCCGTCAAAACTATACTTGCATCTTGTATAATAATTCAGTATCTCATTTAAACCACAATAATGATGCTGAGGAAGACTATGCCATGCTGAAGATGACTCTATGCAAAAAATCACTATGCCATATGCTAAATAATGACTTGACAATGCTGAAGATGATTTTATTGCGAAGCAAGTAACTCAACGGCTTACTAAAGATTTCTATAACATGCTCGAAACAACTTTTTATGATGCTGAAGTCATGAAGATGACTCTCCTATATGCTGAAGATAATTTATGATATTGAAGAAGAATCTACCATGCTAAAGATAACTTTACTGCATAAAAATAAGTTTGCTCTAAAGGCCAAAAACTTACCGTTTCATTATCGCAATCAAGTTGGGGGCCGAGAACTTCATAAAGTTGACAGTCTGTTGCGTTTCGACGGTAGCCTAATTCGAAAGCTACAAGAGGTCCTCTTCCTTCTGTATCCGGTCGCAGCCAGGAAACATTGACAAAAAGTTCATTGGCAGACTCGACCGTAAACATTGTTGGTGGAAGAGAAACTAAATAATTTGAACTGGTTAGGTTTTTAACAACCTTGTCCTTCATGCTGGATAAAGGAGGAACTAAAGAAGAGAGCATTTGGTGTAAGAATGTTGAAATGGGGATCTTGCAACCGTATTACCTTTTTTCTTTGAAGCAGCACTAAATTGCAATCACTCGTTGGATCGTTCCGCTCAATCTTACTTTGTAAAATGTGAAGAAGTATATTATAAGTAAAAAGTTTTTCCTGAGGTTCCTCTGGTGTTCTTGGCTAGCTTTGAGAAATCACACAGGTGCTACTCAAAAGACTAACTTTATTATTGACGTTTCTCTAGTTAGAAGCAACTAGCTTCTTCAGAGCACTGCTATCAGTAGTGATGGCAAATCGCCATCAACTTCTGATAACAAAAAACAGAAAAACGATCCCACACATTGCTGCAGTAGAATAACTAGCGAAAAAATTCAAAATAGGGCTCCGATAAAATTCATTGTTACGATAGGCTACGTCATACAGATAATGTAAAGGTGCGTATAAAAATGAAAGAAAGCGGTTGTGTGAAAATAATTTCTCCGAATTAACATTGCAGCAAAACACGTTAGAACTAACACTAGGAAAGATTAAACCAAAAAAAATTCAACACTGAGAATTAAGCAACTTTCTGTAAACAGCAGGGAATGATAACCCATCATTTCTATTGAGTACTTGGGGCTTTTCGTTGATGTACCAACTTTCAGTGAAAAGACGCTTCGAATAATCATGTTCCACTTTTAAAATTTTGACCTTAGACCAATCGATGAGGTGATCATTTTCCATGGAATGCTGGCAAAGTGCTGATTTTTCGGGCCGTTGGTATTTTATTGCTCGTTGATGTTCCTTTATTCTAGATTTGAGGTCTTGTTTGGTTTGTCCAATGTAAACAAAAGGACAATTCTGACAGGGAACTTCATAAACCAAGTTGGACTTTTCATTATGATTTATTTCATCTTTAAGGGAAGGGAGAAATCTGCCAATTGTCAAAAATGGTTTGAACGCCGCTTGAACACCGGTTTCCAGAAGTATTCGCTTGATTTTGTCCGATACACCTTTGATGTAGGGTAGGGTTGTGAATCCAGAAAAAGTTAATTGAGTACTAGCTGGCTTGTCGGTTTTACTCTCAGAAAAGGGATGGCTAAATCTAGCAGGGAAACCATTGAGGGTCAATGTTTTCTTGGTGAGATCAAAATGTGATTTGCGTTCAGATGGTTTTTGAATGTGGGACGTCAGTAATAAAGTTAGTCTTTTGAGTAGCACCTGTGTGATTTCTCAAAGCTAGCCAAGAACACCAGAGGAACCTCAGGAAAAACTTTTTATTTGAAATGCCTGGTGTACAACTACATTATAATATAAGTGTTTGCGGTTATACCTGTAGCATTTTTGATGCTACTAATTTTTGAAAAATTCTTCCAACTGGTGACAAAAATGCATTTCGTCGTCTGTTGAATTTGCCTCAGATTGTTATAAAAATGATCGCAGAAGGAATTTGAACCCATTCCAACTGAGAATGAAGTGTAAACTTAAATTTCTAAAAACCAAACACAAGCTCAAATGTATCAAAAACCAAAAAATATTTTTGACTTGTTTCAACATGAAGTGATTCTCCGCTTGCTATAATGAGAGATTGAAATTTTAAAAAAGGTTTATTTTAGTTAAGGACGATGGAAATCAGTCACAAACTGCAAGTTTAGTGCTACAGAAACATATGATAGAGCTAATACATACCAATGGAGTTGGTCATAACACGAAGGGGTCCATTAGTATCATCTTCATAAACTGCGTACATAAATCGAGTCCCTGTCTCTCCCAGGACCACAGATATTTCATATGTACTTGCTGGTGAGACTTCTATTTCTAGAGGCTGAAAAATAACAACCAGGTTTTTCTAGCAATGTTTAGTTTACTGTACATATCGTTATTTCAAGACAAGTATTTCCCTCAATCAGAAATTGAGTTTGATATTACTCATTTACCAAATAATAACTTTCTCTTGTAGTACTATGCGCAAGAACGGAAATTGAATGAAAAAAACGTTAAGCCTGCCGCGAAAAGGAGGAAAGCAAACACTCTCTCAAGGTCCTACCAATAAGTGCCTTTTTTGGAAATAAAAACGAAAGTTGCTAAAAGCAAGTCGGACATCATTAATGACCCGCGGTCCATAAAAACGGTCAGCAATACAATAAAATTTTAAAAGTTTAGATCCAGTGGTGTAGTAGCTAACTAATTGGCTATGAATCCCACTGATCAAGATGTGTAAGGGCTAAGAAATTGTGCTTTGGATCTTGTTGATTGTGATACTTTATATAAAGCTAGATTGTTGCTGAGATACACTTCTAGGATTTGTCAGAACGAGAATCCAAAATTTAAAAGTGCTGCATATTGTTCAGAAAGAAGAAGTCTAGTTGCGATATGCGGTTGCGAGGTTATACATTTTGTCTGCTGCGGATGCGGTAAACATTTGCAACAAATCAAACCTTGGTTTGAAAATCAGTTTAAGGCAAAGTGTAGTTGTGTTGAAGGTCAGTGAAAAAGTGAGTAAAAATTAGCGTCTTACCAGCAATTCTAAAAGCCTAGAAGCATCAACGGTCATGAGTGTTCTTCCATCGTCAGATTCTTCGAAATCGAAATTGGAAACCATGACAATATAATTGAGAACGTATGATGAATTTGTTCCCCATGGTTCAGAAACGTTAAAATTTATGAGCAGACTGCTTGAAGTTCGGTTATTGACAGGTGTAACATCCAAATCCGATAACACAATATAAGCTGAAATAAATGGCACCTGATAAGCATTTTCCTTCCCAAAAATTCATTTATAATTCTGAAAGGTTTTGCTATTCTTATTTTTGAGGTAAATTCTATTTAGTATGGAATCAACAGATAAAATAATGCGGTAAGCATGCGATCTTGTTATTACCATTGAAATAAAAGATTTATACTGCCTATGGCAGCATGCTAAAATCTATTCATATATTTGACTTCAGTCCAGTCACTCAAGCTAAGTCAAGCTATAAACCCATCTTAATATATATCTAATTATGTAACTCTAAGCTTATCTATCGTGACCAAAAACACCTTTAACTGCAACAGCATTGGTTACGTATTAACTATAATTTACTTCCTTACGATTGCAGAAAGTTCCGTTTCCGGTGAATGAACTTGTACACACGCATATGTAACTTCCTTCAGTATTGATGCAGTCAGCATCAAAACTGCAGTCGTCTAACAGCTCCGAGCATTCGTCAATATCTGAAAGGAAATAAGCAGAACTAAATAAAAGCAACAAACCAAGATGACCATAATTGAACGCATTGCAAAATGGGGTTCATTTTCAGGTCAATGAAATCGGACAAATCTATGTTTTTAAAAGTGCACCTCAACACAGAGACGTCGAAAAAAGCTGTTTTGCGAACAGCAATGACGAGGAGATGGATCTTGATAACTGGCTACATACTTCTACGTAATACAGCAAATACAACAAAAATTTTTTGGTTTGCTTTCTGTTCAGCATTAAAATGGATGTTAAGAGTTAAAAACATGACAGTCGGACTCGAATAACTTTGCTTCTCCCTCGCAGTTTGCCAGCTACAGTAGGCAATCAGTTGTTCAATCAATGCAACTCTTGAAAACGAACTTACCTTCACTGCAGTTCTGACCAGTGTAACCATTACCACATTCAACACATGTGTATGTGAAAAGTCTATCAGAGCAGATACCTCCATTTACACATGGATTGTCAGCAGGGCAATCATTAACATCACTCACTGAAAAAACAAAACACAGAATTGTTTACAGTAGGTATTTGGAGATTCATGTTTACAATATATTGATCTGTAATATTGAGGATTTTGGATGGAGTTGGTAAGGACTTCACCCGCGCAAAATAATGCTTCACCCACGCATAATGATCAAGATGGTGAAAGTGAGGCGGCTAAACTTTGAACTGCTGTCTCGCAACCCTCACGGTAAGCGGGCAATGAAGAGAGAGAGGGAGAGAGAGAAAGATTACATAAACTTTGCTAAATAAGAAAGCTTTGTTGTCTACATCAACAATTATTACAACTGCCACAAAGTGTAACAATAACAAAGAAATAGAACAGTTCAGGCCAAATGATGTCAACATGATATGCATGAGACGGGGGTAAGAGGGGTGACCGTGGACTTTCGTTGATTGAAGTTAAAATACTGTTCAACGAATAAAAAAGTTGGTTTGTCAATAATTCATTTAGAAAGTAATTTTTGCTCGATTTCGCTGGTTTTCAATATCTCATTCTGCTGTAAAAGATTTTTATGTCGCTGCAAATTCTTTTTTTTTTTTTTTTTTTGAATACGACAATACCTTGTTAATGCACAACCAAAATACAAGCACAACTTTGACAATAGCACAACACAAAACTCTCACAACAACAAGAAATTACCTGGTTCGTACTCGATTTGAAATCCCGTTGAAACATTTTGTCTATCACTTAGAAAATGAACGTACACTTGATTTCGAAGTACTAAGTAAGTCTTGGTCATTTCATCGTAACCTACTGGGTTGCAAGCGTTAGCTTCACTTAGATAGTTGTAGGTTTGATTTAGCGTTCCAGAAAACTGAATGCAAAATGAATAAACTCAACACTTTTTGAAATCGCTAAATGAAGCAAATAACGGAAATTACTTTGCTTGCGACAGACCTGGTTTAATTTCCACTTGGTCGAATTCAAACCCTTAAAATTGTTTTTCTCTGTACTATCTACCTGACGCATTGCATTGTAAATGGTTGTTTTAACAGCAACCCATTTGTAGTCACTTCACAAACAGTTATATTGTTACCACATGAGCACCATGCTATGGTACAGTATTTTATTAAAAATAGTTGGCGCTAATGTTGTTACTGCGTACCTGGTCCGTAAATAAATAGCAATGTCATCAAATATCTAGGAATCCTTTTTGATCATAAGCTTAGTTTGGAACAACATATCCAATACGTTGTATCAAAATTGTGTATGGCTAGGGGATTTCTTACGAAATTGCGGCATTACGTTCCAGTAACAGTTTTAAGAAATGTTTATTTTGGCTTTGCATTCTTATTTACAATATGGTGAAACATGTTGGGGGAACACTGCATCCAAATACACACAACAAATCCAAGTTCATCAAAATTTAACAATCAAAATAATTACAAGAACACTTTTTTTCAAAACTAAACTTTTACCAATTTATTCGGACTTAAATCTGCCAAAACTTAACAATATTTTTCATCTAGTGGTTCTAAAACTTGTTTTTAAATTTCTAGCCACATTATTTCGTAAGTGTTTTGACGATTATTTTTGACGAGCCTAGCAAAATCACAACCATGCAACGTTTAAATTTAGAACTTCTAACGAAAATTTCGCCATCATGCTTTGTAGTAAAACAATTTCGCAAAGATCAATTCGTTAAGTAGGTAGCAAAAAGTGGAACAATTTACTAATCGAACTCAAAAGCGATCCAAGAATAAGTTTGAATATATTAAAAAAATTTAACAAATCCTTCGAAACAAACAGCAAATGTGAAGGTGTATTTGTTTGTGGTTAATTAGGTGCTTATGATTACGTGCTTGGATTTATCCGTAGCTGCCATTAATACTTTTGATGCTTGATAAGACCTTTTGTTTGGCATTGCTCGCATCTTATTGCTTTTTAATTTAAGTTTAAAGTGGAATGCACTATTACCCTGTTTCTTCTTAACAATACATCATGTAAATTGGTCTATTCTCTACACTCTGTTTTTTTGTTTGTTTTTTTTTCCTTTCGAGATTGTTTGATAGATGTCTTGCATTGTTGTGTTTCATTTATGTAATTGCAGGGCGAGAAGCTGCAGACTAGGCGACCGCGCTGGTTTGTTGGATCTGAACAATGGTCTTTTCGCGGCCTCTCACCAGACAGACATTGCCTATATTTTACATACTGAGTGCATTTAAATTTGTTGAGAATGTCTACTGTCTTTCTCTACAAAAATGAAACATCAACGACAATTTATGTTGCGTTGCCTTGTCATTGAAAAAGATAGTAAGCTCAATCCAAAATACTATTTACTTTGACTTTGAAGTCTAAAATCTAAACCTTCCCAATATTTCAAAACGTTTATTTCCATAAATTCGGAATATGTGTTACTGAATAGGCCAAATAAATTGGTTGAAAAAATTCAGTTACCGGTACGCGAAAAGAATAACGAAAAATCAACTCCAAATTCCTTTTTCATCACGTAAAAAATATATGTTACAGTAAACTCACCCAGAATTCGAAGAAGAGTAAGCGCAATAAAGTAGGGGAGTTATTGTAAAATTGTTAAAAATTAATTGTAAAAACTCACCACTGCTAATCTTGGAGTAGCTGTAGCAACTGATTGGTTGCTAAAAATGATATAATCCTGGGGACTTTCCACAGAAAGAGCTCGAAAAGTAAATCGTAATGCTGTAACAAAATAACTACAAGTATTTTTAAACATGACAATATGTTTCTACTGCACAATGTACGAGGAATTTAACAATTAGTGTCCTAAATTGTCATAAGATTTTAAAGTGTTCTTTCTATTACGATGAAAAATTTGCGTCAAATACAGCAATCATAAATTCTTTGTTGTTTAGGTTATTTTGAAAAGCAAATGCTACTGAGAATTTCCAATATCATATAAAAAGTAATAAACCTATTTCACCGTAAATTAGGGATATTTAGCAGATACTATTTAAACTTTATTACAAGTAATGTAGGGAAAAATAACTTATTTTCAAATTTTCTTGATTTGTCTTAAGAGAAAAACGAACTAAATTTGAGTTAAGACGTTCCGTTGTAATTATACCAGCAAGATCATATTTAGACTAAAATGCAGTAAAAATTCCAGTTTTACGTTATAGCATTCCATCAAAGCAAATAAAATCTAAATGTGGTAATGCGATGTTTAAAAAAGCTTAATTTACAAAATATTAAGGATATCATGTTTTATCATCAAATTTGTGCCACAGAAAATAAAAATTATTCTCTAAAGCCTAAACCTGCAGTTATTTTGTTTGAATAGTTCATAATGGTGTTTGCATTGCAATTAATTGATTAAATGGTATGGCCGAAAATATTGTAATTAATCAATTGCAGTAATTGCTTAAAGACAGAACTATGCTAAGCTACGTATAGTGACTTGTCTCGCCCCAGTCCTGGTTGCAGACTTCATCACAGAACCACATCTGTATGTTAGAGGAAAAATTGCAAAATTATAATTTGGCCCTTCTAAGCGGAATAAAGATTAGTGCAAGTTAACATAAAAGCAAAAAAATGGTTAAAAAAAGCCCCTTTATGCCGGTGATGCGATTCAAGTTTTCCTGGAACCGGTTCTGTAAACCGTTTTCTAAACTTAGCGACCGGTTTGTTGCAGCCAAAAACGCAAAATATCCATGCAAGTAACTTTTAGCAATCCCGGTTCCGTAACTTTTTGGAACCGATTCGCGCGATTTGGCTGAATAGCACTACTGTTTTATGCATCTGCAACAGCTGGAACAAAAAAAACAAAACAATTAATTGATCTTATCATTCACGACCGTTTAAAGCTCTAGACCTGTGTATGATTAACTGATTTGAAAAACCTTGAAATGATTCAAAAGGTCAAAAGATGTTAATATTCTTTGTCGTAAGAGCAAAGTAGTTGGAAAAACTAGATTGTTGCCCCAACCAATCGAAAAACATACAAAAAAACAGTACGTTAATTTCACAAACCATCATAATTCCCGGTGCTGTTGAAATCGACAAACCAAGAGACAATTTGAGATCGTTCGTAAACTCGAGTGTCGTCATAGAAAATCGGCCATTCAATTATGCCAGGAATACTACACTGCCCCCATCTCGTCTCTTGCAACGTGTGAACTTCGCCAGGGCAAAAGAATCCTGGAAAAAATTGGCAATTCTGAGAAAATACGTCTTCACAAAGATTCATTGGTACGCTCTTTCTACGCAAACTTAGTTTTTTATTATGAAATAATTGAGGAGGATTGAAAAGACATTAAGAGAAGATTTACTTAACTGCATAAATGCTCAGAATCAGTCGGGCCCAGCTTCCACAAGCAAGAATGCTATCAGTCTTGGTTTGGTGACTTAAAAAAAACACATTTTTTTGTTTTTGGACAAGTTAATAGTAATGTTGTTGTATACTTAAATAGTTATTGAAATGTTATGCTGGAGCCAGTTAAGGGAGGCGGATGGAGTTGATTAGATGAAAGAAGGATAAGCAATTACTTGAGGGAATCAGATATTTTAACTTCCACCAGTATCAAAATGGTTTTCAGAAAACATCACATTGCGATATTTGCTTACTATTCAACAGAAAAAAAGCAACTTGGAGAGACCATTGAACATGACACTAAAATTGAATACCGTTGCTCACTAACTATCATTACAGATTCATCCAGAAAATGCTAAAAAAAACACAAAATTTTGATTAAGAATCAGGAAATTGAGCTAACATGCTGAAAAATTCATGATTTTCTTACCTTCGCAGTTGGGAGGGGTTCCTCTATAGGCTGGAGTGTTGCAGGTGCATTCGAACGAGCCAATTATATTTGTGCATCTCTCTTCCACTGCGCTGCTGCAGTTATGTTGGTCAATCTGACATTCGTCAATATCTATGAATTAAAGAAACCTCGTAGAAACTTGCAGTTAAGCTGCTTTAACATAGCTTGCAGCTAGCAACATCCAATTTCTGTACAAAACTAGTCTTGAAAAACTGCGTTTGAGATTACAAAAAATAGATACAAAACATATTTAAAAAATCCTGTTGATGTTATTGTAATTTCGAGATGCGAGCATAAAATCAGAAAGCAAAGCACCAAAAAAAATTACCCAGTGTCCAAAATTTTTCTCTTTATTAGACCAATAAAGATCATTCAAAATTGCTCTTGTATTCGCTGTACTCGTTTTTGCAATGCCAAATTAGCAAATAAACATTACATAACAAACTGGTGAATTTACAGAGTCTGAAACAGATGCAAGGTAAACCTTTATACCTCAAAGTTGGATAAATACTAAAGAATTTTAGGATAACTTCAAATATAAAAGTTATTTTTGTTGAAAAGCACCTGTTACTTTTTCTGACATCAAAAAACGAAATTAATAATAGCCAGCAGTTGATTATTGCAATAACAATCAGTCATATTTATCAACCTAAACAATCAACTTTTAAAACTCAGAAGTCTAACTTGCAGTTGTAGGATACAACTTTTTCTCTATGTTGGTTTAATGAACGTAGTCGTAGTTTTGGTCGCTCTTCCCGAGCATACCACTTAATTGGTAGTTCTTACTGCATGAACAAATGTACAAAAACGCCAATTAAAACCAGCAGAAACAGCAGTTGAACTTATAATACCTAAGCAATCGAACCCATCCCCGGCATAACCAGAATCGCAAGTGCATGTAAATGAACCGGGTGTATCTGTGCACGTTGCATCTTCATGACAAGGATTGAATGAGCATTCGTCTACGTCTGGAAAAACAATGGAATTTTCCACATGAGAAAATAGCAAAAATGTCCGGAAAACGACGGTTGTAGAACGAAAGATGAGCTCCAATTTTTGTCAAGTACGGTTCGAGAAACACGCAAAAAATTTGAGGTGATAGATCGGGAGTCGGTGATGCATTCAACCGAGCAAACGGAACTGTTTTAATTACAATATATTATTAAGGAAGTGGATGAAGCAAATCATCTGAGCCCTTTCGTCAAAAGGGTACCAAAGGATGAAAATGATCTAAAGCAATCAAACTCATTAAGCATCAGTTAGCGAATAGAGCAAATAAGATGGAAAGGTGGAAGCTTGACTCGTAGACCAAAAGGTCACATCGCAGTCTTCTGACTAAAGCAATTTGGTACATAAAGAATGCATAATATTATGATCATAGTCCAACTGGTGAGAACAATTGATGTTAACAAATTATTGATATGTGGCATATAGCCCAGGCCTACATAAAATCATTCAAGGCTGTTTTGTTAATTTGCTGAAAGTTGAAACACCAGCAAAGGCCGGCTTAGTCTTTTTATACATCTTGTTCTGGCACAGCCTAAACTTTTTGCAAGTTCCATTTTTGGAATAAGTTCATTTCACAAACTTACTGGTGCAATTCCTTCCATTTCCTTCGAAGCCAATATTACAATCACACGTGAAATCACCGAGTGTATTTTCACAAATTCCATTCATGCGATCACAATCGTGTAGGTCTTCGAAACATTCATCTGTGTCTAAATTATCAAGAGTTAAAATTGAGTCATTTCCACTTTCTTAAAAATTGGTATGGCGAGTAAATCAAAACATGATTTTGTTTCCTAAGAAAAGATCAAAAAGCTATGTTAAACCAAAAGATTTAGTAGCAAGCTACGTAAGCAATTATACCAGTAAGGTACTGTAAAAATTCGAAAGTACCTACTAATTTAGAGCTAGTGTAAATAGTAGACTAAAAATAAAATAACTCGTAATCACCAAACACAGTATCATAAATTCAAATATTAACATTTAAAGTACTTCGATCTTAATAGCCTCGCAGTATTACTTACGTAGAAGTAAAATGCGTCCTGAATAACTGAAATCAAATAAAAATTTAAAAGTTTTGCAAAAAACATCAACCCGCGTTGCGCATACGTACCGGTGCACTCAAAACCATCTCCAGTATACCCATCGTTGCAAGTACAAATAAAAGTAGCGTTTACATCCATACACGTTGCATTACCGTCACACGGGTTAATAAGGCATTCGTTTATGTCTAAAAACTTACCAAATTAAGAACTTCAAAAAGCGTTCCGTTTTGAAATAGATCAAAAATAAACAGGGAAAAAATTCTTGTATTTATTTTATCGTTTATGCAAGTAGATAATAATGCAATTTGAATTTCCGTATTTCACCAAGATTAACGTCGCATAATAACACTGCTCTTCGCGCCAATACTGTCGACGTTTTCACTTCTCCTAGCTCCTATTTACAATTATTTCTTCCCAAAAGACGTGCACTATCGTGTGAATCCTTTAAAATGCTGTACCTTCAAAACAGCACTATCACCTCATTATTCGTTTTGGTTTAACGCAGCAAGCATTTGAACTGACCTTCAGTTATTAACTGAAAAGCAACATAAACTTACTGATGCAATCTCTTCCATCGGCAGTGAACCCCGGGTTACAGACACACGTGAAGCTTCCGTCAGTATTGATGCAAGTTGAACTGCCATCAGGACAGTCATCAGTACTTTCTTCACATTCGTTTATTTCTGATAAAAAAAAAAAATATTACGACTAATTTCTATCAGAACCCAAAACCATCCATTTTTATGCAAATTTTTGAGTGAGCTAAATGTTTTGAAGAAATCATGATTAAATAAAAACAAAAATACACGCAAATTTTTATTATATTGTGAAGGGAATTCAATGTGGGTAATTTTTGTGCTACCCTAACTGAGCACAAAATTTTACTTCAAGAAAATCAATTTTCAAAGCAATCTTCTAAATAAATAATAACTTCATAACGTTGGAAAACCCATTGCTTTGGTTAAGTATCTTTGAGCAACTTTTTGCTTCGATGTTTATTTCCAACATGTCACGAATACCATGCACAAAAAGTTACTAATCTGCATATCGTGTAACAGTTTATTGTAAACATTCTTCTACATACATGTGCTTTCTTTATTGAAACTGTTCTAATTTAATGCTAACATGACGTTTTAGCTGTTTTGTACCACAGTAACTGTACCTAACTTCAACTTTCTAAACCTAAAATGAAAATATCAGTACTTCTTCTAAACAGTAAAACACAAAACGTAACGAAACTACTCTTTCGAACTGCCATTTTCAGAAGGTTAAGACTGCGCTGTTTCTTGTCTGCGCTGGTACGAACGCATAACCTCTTCGTAACTTTAAAAATGGCACAATAATGATTTCTTTAAGCTCAGTCTTTGACTGTGACCAGGAGAATTTTTTCATTTCATCGATCTTGCATCTGTAAGTCTGCATCTCTTAAAATTTGAATTTCGATTTTTCAATCGTCACTCACACTATAATCTATAATCTTTATGTCCAAACACTGTGGTTTGCAGCTTATTGAGTCCACTTGGATTTTCCACATCCCCCATTTTGTAAAATGAGTTGGATTTTTCTAAATTTGCCAATATTGTTGAATGTCGACGCATTTTTGCAAAACTATGAAAAAAACCATTTTGCTTTTATCTAGTTTAGTGTACTAATTTATATCAACATTAAACCAAAATAAATTGAAGATAACATTATCAGAGCACAAACAAAAGTCAAAGAAGCTCTTAATATCAAAAAAGAATTGAAAAAGAACCTTACCTATACAGTTACTTCCATCTCCAGTGTAACCGTTTTCACACTCACAAGTAAATGACCCATTCGTATTTTCGCATATGGCTTTTTCATCACAGAAATTAAAACTACATTCGTCTATATCTAAATACATAAATCGAAACTTTGAAACCAAAGCAAGACAAAACACTTACACGGTTTAAGCACTAACAGAAACACATTCGCTCATTTACTGATCGTTTAACCGAGTGGATAAAACCTCCACGTTACTAAAGCCAACGACTCAAGGTGCGTTTACAAAAGACGCGAGACAACGCGTAGCAATCAAAATGTGACGTCATTGACAACTTGCGAAAGGTTTCAACCGGTCCTAATCTTTGCGAGCACGTGCTTAAATTTACTGAGACAAAGCTGAGTTGATGAATGTTTGGTCAATTTTGAGCAAGTGACGTGAGCGAACACTGGCGAAGGTTGGCAAACTTCGCTTCGCGTTGCGTCGTGCCCTGTGTAAACGCACCTGTATGTCTGATATTGAGTAAGCCAAACACTTTAAAGTTGCGTAATATGGAGTAAACCAAACCTCACACTCGCTTGCACAGGTTTCTTGTTTGAAGCTTAGCCTGAAAAATTAGATCTTTTTCTTGTAGTGTGTTACAACGCAGGTTTTTCTCGGCCTTTTGTTTTTATTTATTTTTTGGAGAAATTATTTTGCAGAAATTTGAATTTTAAGAACAAAAAAGAAAATAAAAATATTCATAAACTCATTTTTCGTTTACTTAATTAAAGTTTTTTTTATTAAAGGTAATGCGACAATTTGAGTTAGGTTTAGCGCTACATTTAGCCATTCGTTTAGTTTTGAATATGAAACACTCACCGTAGAGTTAAAATTAAAATTGTAGTTCAAACTGAGAAAAAAAAAACAAATTGAATCATATTTCTGATAATTTTTTTATATTCTATTTAGTACTGTATTTTTCTTCTATAGAAAAAATGGAAAAGCATTACCGAAGCTATCACAGAAAAATAGTATAAATTACCCTCGCAAGTGAATCCATCTCCTCTGTAACCCACTTGGCATGAACATCTAAACGATCCTTGAATATCTTCACAATTGGCTCTCACATCACAGGGATTAACCAATGCGCATTCATCTACGTCTAAGCAACAACTTAGTTAATTATTTGCAACACAGACTTCGCTAAATAGTCATTGTTCGAAAAAAAATTGAGATTGATGATATATCCTGCTACAAAATTTTAGTAATAATATTTCCTGTTCCAGTTCTGCCAGAATTGTGCTGCATTTTTATACTGTTATATGCGTAATTTGCTTTTTGCTACTTCCTAACTATAGTATAGGTTTCAGACCTACGGATGTCAGGCGAACCTTTCTAGGGTTATAATTTTTGTCATCTTGTGATGTAAGTCTTTGATTGGGTCAAAAAAGCTATGGACCTGACAAAATGGTGATAGATTTTTTACAAAACTCAATGCAGCATGTAAAACCGTTTGTTGTATTTTACGAGTGTTTACTTGTACAAACTGTTCCATTTCCAGTATATCCAAGGAAGCACGAACACGTAAATCCTCCATCAGCGTTATTGCAAGTTGCAACTCGGTCACTGGCGCAATTGTCAAGATTTAAAAGACACTCATTGATGTCTGAAAAATAACGCTGTGAGTTATTTTATTCTTTCCAATTGAGAATTTGAGGAAACTCATGATTGTATTGTCCTATCATGTTTGATCTTTGATCGAAATTACATTTATCAAGAACTGGAAATATATTTTTGATTGAGTTCTAGCCAGGGCCGCAGAGAAGAGGAAAGGGAGGTATGGAGTACCCGGGCCGGGGACTTTCTGGAAACCACCCCGATTTGGAGATACGAATGATTGGAATAGTAGTTGGTTTGTGCGTATAAACCAAGCACTCTGCACTTGTCTAACCACACCTACGCAAAGCATCGTGTTTGGGTTCTGTTTGCAATTTTTTCTTCATGCTGGGCCGCTCCAATGATTAGACTGCTTGTCCTCAATGGTAAAATATGCCAAAAATATCTTTCCTAAGGACGCAACAGGGTATTGCCAAATCGGGATTCCAAGCGCGAGTCAGCAAGCTTTCTTATGTTTTGATTTTAGATGAAAAGCAAAAAAAATGTTCAACTTACCTTCGCAAACAAATCCATTTCCACTGTAACCAGGTCTGCACGTACATTCAAATGATCCTTCTGTGTCGATGCAAACAGCATTTACATCACAAGGACTTGACGTACATTCGTTTATCCCTAAAGTCAACACAAAACAAATTTGTTGCGACGTTTGTCTTGCATATTCCGAAAACGAGAATACCGCAGGTTTTGAAAATAAGACTCCGTGCTTTGAGAAGAAAATACCAATACTGAAGAGCAAAACTGTTTCCATACAACTGCTAAGATAATGTTGCCACTTGACAGCAAATATTGCGACCTAAGAGTTTCACAATCTATCACTAAATGGGCTGAAATTTGGCAAGTAAAATAAATGCTAAAAGCAAGGTACAGTCGTATAAGCCAGTGCTCCGCAACCGGTGTGTCGCGAGACCATATCAGGTAAGCCGCAGAGTAGTTATAACTTTTCTGGCAAACAAACAAAACTGCTTTCCATCTTTTTGCAAATCGACAAGCTCCAACCTCAATATCCGCAGCGGATAGTTGTGGGTTTCCCGCCTGAAAACCTTTTTTTTTTGGAGATCATCTCTGTAACGGTAGAAATCGGTGGGTTGCGGACTGAAGACCTTTTGTTTTTCGGTTTTTGGAGATCAATATTGTGTTTTGCATTTTTTGTGTTGTCACTCTTGTTGTCTGTTGCCGTGTGGCGCCGAATTCAGCAAGTTTTATAAGTGTGCCGCAAGTTAAAAAAGGTTGCGGAGCACTGGTATACGCGAATACTGCAATTTAAGCAGCTTGTTCCAACTCATTCATCTAAATCGCTTCTGAAGAGTCAAAAAATGAAACAAGGTTTTGAAAGTTTAAAAACTTAGCATCGGTTTAATCTACCGCAGCTAGAATGTTGGCTTCTGAGGCGAGTTTCTAAAGGTTTAGAGGTGTTGGAATAGAAGAAAAAGTGGATGAAGCAAAATAAATGTACCGCTGCATGTTCTTCCGTCTCCAGTGAAACCCTCGTTACAATCACACTGAAAGCTTCCGTTCGTGTTAGTACAAGTTGCCACGTCACTTACGGCGCAATCGTCACTTCCATTCGAGCACTCGTCGATATCTGCAAATGTCGAAAAATCATCTGCAATTGCTTTCTCACAATAAGATATACAGTAAATAAATAATGTCTAAAGCATCATATTACAATGCAAAACAACAGCTCATTTTACAACGATTAAGATTCAAAAATGTGATGTTAATTTGCAACTGAAAGTTTTGACACAAAATAATACACCACAGAAGTATTTTTGAGAGTAGTGAAATATCTCTACGGACAAACCTTGGACCAATTTTTGGAAGCTAAACAGTTTTCTTGCTAAAATCTTACCAGTGCAATTTATTCCAGAGCCACTGTATCCGGGATTACAAGTGCATGTGAAAGAACCAGGAATGTTGGAACACGCTGCGTTGTCGTCGCAAATATCAAACTGACATTCATTAACATCTATTACATAAAATGGATTAGAAGAACCTCAACATTGTAAAGTTTAGCGCTCGAAGAGCAACCACTGTAACAGCTCCGCGCTTCTTCCGAAATCAAACAGTAAAACCGCGTATTCAGGAATTTATATTGCGGCCAATGCCTATCTTACCGTACTTATCAGCAGGCGCGTAGCCAGGATTTGGAAAAGGGAGGGCTATTTTGAAAGAGTGAGAAGTGTGCAAACGACCTTGACTCGAATTTTCATTGACCTTAAATCAGTTTCAAACGGTTTGTCAAAATTTGAGACCAAATGTCTCGAAAAGATCGAAAATTCAAACGTTGTTTCCGCCAAAAATTAGGTGATTTCCAAAAAAAAAAAAAAAAAAAAAAAAAAAAAGGTCTTCGCCAAAATTCAGAGTGATTTTTCGGCCGAAATCCAAAATTCAAACGTTTTTTTCGCCCAAAATCAAGTGATCTCCAAAAAAAAAAAAAAAAAGGTCTTCGCCAAAATTCAAGGCGATTTTTCTTCCAAAATTTCGCAAGTTCAAACGTTTCAGGGGGGGCTCTTTTCGCATGGGGGGGCTATTTTCAATTTTTCACAGAAAATCGGCCTCAAAAGCACAAAAAACATGCGATTTTGCATACTTCACAAGCCAATGGGGGGGCTCGAGCCCCCCCCGCCCCCCCTCTGGCTACGCTACTGCTTATCAGCAATGGTCGCCAAGCTTTTGTTGAAGATTTCTTTGTTTGAGTAGTGTGCAAAGGTCACATCTTCTGAGTTCTCCAGCTCAGCTGGAGTTTTATGGTGTGACATTTCGGTACACCATGATCTCATACAGTACACTGGAAGAGCACGGCAGGACCAACTAACAACAGAAACTAATTAGGAAATTTTCAAGCTTGTTTAGCTGTAATAATGAAGTCACCTTAGCTGAGAGATAACAAAGAGGCGTTTAAAAGTTATCAGATCACCTGCCTTCTACCCAAGCTAAAGAGTCCTAACAAAGTAATCCTTATTTTCTCCTTAGCTAAATACTAATTAAAAATGTAATCATTTTTGAAGTTTGACGCAAGCGAAAATGGAAGGCATGTGTCAACAGTCTAAGTAACTAACGCTCTAACCACTAGCGCAAATGATTTGCAAAACAAAAACGTTTCAACCAAAATTCACTGAAAAGTACCTGTACAAATAAACCCATCGCCTTGGTAGCCTCTATTACAACTGCAACTAAAAGTCCCAAAGTCATCTGAACAGGAAGCATTAGGATCACAAGGGTTTAAAGTAACGCATTCATTTTCGTCTGCAAAGAAGAGGCAACTAAAACTGCGTACTTTATAACAGCTTTATATTTGCCTATTATATGTATCTGTCAATTGCTAGTTAATTAAATGTTAAGGAAACATGATCCCCTGAAAAACGTGATTTATTTTCAAGACAAATAGCATTTTTACTGAATATTAATGCTGTAAACAAACTCGATTAATGAAGAATTTAACTTAAGAATTGTTGATGTAGAATTGATAAGTGGATTTGTCTTGTTTAACAGCCAAACTGGTCTTGATAAGTACGGGTACAGTATTGCACAAAAAATAATAATAATGATGATACAGTATTTCATTGGTCCTTCCCATGGAATTCCGTATTTTCCTGCGGAAAATGCTAAAGCAATAGAATTTTTAAAGTCTAGATGATATCTGCTTGACGATATTATAACCTAAACAACAAATTAATTTCGGTTTATAAAATATGCGATCAAGTATCACCCAAAAAATGTAAATAACTATAAATCTGAATTTCGGATAACTCCTTATCGACAAAAAAAAGTCAATTTACTAAAAAAATGGATTTCCTCGCCAAAGTGCTCATCAATCTGCCAGCTTACTTGTACAATTTTGCCCATCTCCAACAAATCCAAGATTGCAAACGCAATCAAAACTCCCATCAGTATTGATGCAAGTCGCTATACTCCGGTTAGCGCAATCACCTGCGTTTGTTTCGCATTCATCAATGTCTAGAAACAATTTTGATGACGTCAAATTATAACTCAAATAGTTGAAAGCATGACAAAAATTAATACGATCAAATTATAATTGCAATTTACGGTTTTAGGATCATAACTTTTCATTAGAGTTGAATTTGTGGAAGATTATTTTACAGTCATATTCATCTGAAGGCATTCGTTGTGAAGAGTTTTATTAGCAGTTCATCTAGAGCATGATTTATACCTATGACTTCCATTATTAAAATATCCATAATCTTGCACTAGTTTTTCTGTTGTTGGCAGACTGGGGAATACAAAAACACTAGTATGTTGTAAAAAGAATACAAAGCAAAATCCATTACCCAAAATTAATCCTAACGAGATGTCTTTCATCACTCCGAAAACTTGGGTCAAAAGGTTATGAATGCTCTTAGGTTGCATTTTTTTGGTATCACGTACTGTATAGCTATCAAATTAACTTACCCTCACATGTTAACCCATCTCCATTGTATCCTTGATTACATTCACATCTAAACGACCCAGAGGTATCCGCACAAGTTGCATTCGTATCACAAGGATTAGCCAATTCGCATTCGTTTACGTCTGAAAACAGTAAAAAGACAATTTTATTATTAGAGAATTGAAAATATTAATTATCAAACCTAACTATAAAATGACAATTTTATATAGAGAACAGAAAATGTTGAAATGTCCGCTTTGTACTCATGCCTATTTTTTAACCTTTTTAAATTTAATTTTGAAGATAAACCTAAGAAAGAACACACACACTCAAAGAAAAATAGAATGGAAAACCAGAAGCTAAAACCAAACTAAAAAATACACGTTCACGCAAAATGAATAATTATGTTTCAACAAAAAAAAAACAAACATTTAAAAGTCACAAAGTATGCCTAAAAATTAGTTTTTAGGGCAAAATTAGCGCGTGGTGCTAGATAAGATTTTGGGCGCTTTCTTTTGTTGACGTCAAAAGCCAGTAGCATGTTTTGCAATAGCATTCTGGTCAAGTTTGGTCATTTCAAGAGAGGGAAAATTGAAGAACTCTAGTATTTACTTGTACATGTTCTTCCATCTCCAGTAAACCCTCGATTACAACTGCATTCAAAACTTCCTTCGAAATTGATGCAAGAAGCGGATCTTGGATCGTCGCAGTCGTGTTGGTCCAAACTGCACTCATTGATGTCTGAACAAAAATCAAGAAAGGACGTGGGGTTTCGGATTTGAGCATTCGTTTCAAGCGTATAGTATTTCAAGTAGCATTATGTCAAAATATCAACGAGACATTTTGGAAAATAGTAAACTTCTAAGTGGATGCATGTTTGGCCAAAATATGGCACCACCGCCACTTTCTCACGACAGAAGAGTAAAGATAATATCTGTATATAAAACGAATCAAATCTTCATTATACTCAATGAATTACGCTGAAGTGTGAGACGAGCTGATGAGTCCCGTATCCGCGTCATTGCGCCCGCACAACGCAGTTTCTTTCAAAGAAATGTCGCAGCTGTGGTAAGCTTTTGACGACACCGTATCGAACTTGACTGGTCCTAGGTCTGAATCTCAGGCCTTTCATACCAGAGAGATATGCGTCGCACCTCGACCAACATATTAATCATTTAATTTACCATTGCAGACGAATCCATTTCCGCTGTACCCACTCGTACATCTACATTCGAACGAACCCATGGAGTTATTGCACACAGCTGTATCAGCGCAAGGAGAAGAATTACATTCGTTTATGTCTAAATAGCCAAAATTAAATGACCTGATATCAATTACTCATTATTTCGATATAGCTAAACAAACCAATTGAATCTAACTAAGTTAAACGAGGTAATATTAGTAGATATTACTGTACTTCTTGGCGTTTAAAATACGTATCCATGAAACAAAAGTCATCAGTTAAAGTGGATTCCTTTTTTGGTTTTAGAAGGACGTACAGGAATCAAACAAAAGAGGCCACTTCTCTTATGATTTTAATCAGTTTTCGAGTTATTGACGTTATGTGAACTCGCTTTCACTCTTATTGGGATGTCATTATGTACTATTTACTAATGGTCTTCGTTGGAGATCGTGAGCTAGAGAATCAAAAACCCTGTGCTTCGTAGCTATTTTAAAGGCTTGAGATTTGCAGCGATTGCACAATTTATTACAGCAATTTTATGCAGGATCGGATTTACCACATGGCACAGTGCAAGGGAATCTGCGCTTAGATGATAAGACCTTTTTTTGGTTTTCACCCATATTTGGCAAGAAAATATAGCGAAAATCCCGAAAGTGTCAGAGGCCTAGCACTATGCAAATCCTTCTCCGATCTTGTAACATTGCGAAATAACTTTGTGGGCGTGGCGTGACGTGAAAAGTAAAGCAAGAAAAACTCACCACAACATAGAATGTTGATTGTAACGTCACTAATTCATTATTATAAAACATTCAAACTCTCTTACGTAGCAAAACAAGCGATCGTTTGGATACCGATTTAGGTTCGTAATAGACCATTTTACAACCACTTCATTAAATAGCAACGTACCAGTGCATGTTCTTCCATCGCCACTAAATCCTTCAATACATTCACAACGAAAACTACCTTCGATGTTACTACAAGTTGCCTTGTCACTTCCGGCGCAATCATCACTTCCGTTTGAACACTCGTCAATATCTATAAATGGAGCAACAAGCGAAAACTTTATTAAAATATCTGATGGGTATAATATTTGAAAGTAGTAGTAATGTTATTGTTAAAGGCGGTGAATCATCCAGCCAATTCCAGTGGTTTACAATAGCTAAAATTAAACTACAATTTTTGATATTTTTTGTTTTAATTTTGGGACTGCGGTTGCAAAGATATTCAACTAATACAAAAAGATGTCCCCCCGAAAAAAGGTTTTGGAAACTCTTAGTTTTGATCTTCCCGCCAAAACCACAGTAGGCCTAATGGTTTAGAAAACTGTGGTAGGCCTAATAGTTTAGAGATAGTTTATTTCTAAATAGTTTATTTCTAAATAGTTTAGGCCTAACTATCTCTAAACTATTAGGCCTAATAGTTTTGAGATAGTTAGGCCTAATAGTTTAATAAGATTACAATAGGCCTAATAGTTTAAAGAACTGTGGTTTTGGCGGGAAGATCAAAACTCAGAGTTTCCAAAAACTTTTTTCGGGGGGACATCTTTTTGTATTTGTAGAATATCTTTGCAAACGCAGCCCCAAAATCAAAACAAAAAATATCAAAAATTATAGTTCAATTTTAGCTCTTGTACACCAGCGGAATTGGCTGGAAGATTCACCGCCTTTAAGACTAAAATTGACGCACCAATTATTGTTACCGGTACAAATTAACTTTAGAAAGTAGCTATTTCACCAGAAAATGTTACGTTAAAGAGAAAAGAAAATAAGAAATATCTTTTTGCGCATTTTTAATTTGAGTTTTTACGGGTTAAGATTAGTGTTTGAGATAGAGTTATATTTAAGGTTAACTTTAGAGTAAGGATATGAGTTTGGATTGACGTTGAATTAGCATAAAAAAAACAACGTGTAGTAGAATCATCCGATGATGCCTTTGTTTTTCAAGTTTTTGCTTTTCATATTGTTGTTGCTTCAAGTTTTTCCAATACTTAAGTAGCCAGTCAAAAAAGTTTGAACATTAATGATTTTTGATGCAATGTTAGAACAAGCTCTTAATTATTGATTTTGTTATAAGCTCTATCTATACGGCGGGTACCAAAAAAAAATTGAAATTAGCTGCAGTATGTACAAATGTAATGGGTGTTCTCCTGCTTCAGCGTAGGTTTGGGAAAGGTTGGATGGATGTAAACTGCAGGGTGTTCCAAAGTGGTTGACCCCATTCTAAATACCCACACCTCGGAAACTACGAGATGGATCATAATGAATCTAAATACATTTTATGTTGAAGGTCATAAGTTTTATTGGATAAATTTACAAAAAATGTACAAATATTTGTTGATTATAAGACAAATTTTCATGAATGTTCAGTATGAGCGCCGCCTGTGACTCTGCACACGTTAAGTCGGTATTCGAGCTCGTGCCAAACTCACTGTAGCATGTCTTTGGTAACAGTTTGCAGTGCAGCTGCAACTCTGTTTCATTTCTTCAATGTTAGCTGGAAGAGGAGGTACGGAGACTAGTCCTTTCACATAACCCCTGAGGAAAAAATCACACGGAGAAAGGTTGGGTGATCGTGGCCATTTCACCACGATCACCCAACCTTTCTCCGTGTGATTTTTTCCTCAGGGGTTATGTGAAAGGACTAGTCTCCGTACCTCCTCTTCCAGCTAACATTGAAGAAATGAAACAGAGTTACAGCTGCACTGCAAACTGTTACCAAAGACATGATGCAGTGAGTTTGGCACGAGCTCGAATACCGACTCGACGTGTGCAGAGTCACAGGCGGCGCTCATATTGAACATTCATGAAAATTTGTCTTATAATCAACAAATATTTGTACATTTTTTGTAAATTTATCCAATAAAACTTATGACCTTCAACATAAAATGTATTTAGTTTCATTATGATCCATCTCGTAGTTTCCGAGATGTGGGTATTTAGAATGGGGTCAACCACTTTGGAACACCCTGTGTATTTCAGTTAAGCAATCATTTTTGTTACGGGTACCTACCAGTACAAGTTCTGCCATTTCCAGTATAGCCAGGTCTGCATGCACACGCAAACGAAGCGATAGTGTCAGTGCACAATGCGTTAGCGTCACATATATCCAATTGACATTCATTGATATCTGTTAAAAAGTATTTTCTGGAACAGAAGTTTGTGGTTTCAAAATGGAATTGATAACTTTTTGCCATTTGCAGATGCAACAACCACAAAACTGAACTTTCAAAAGTGTTAGAAACACTTGATATGGTCTAGCTAACTTACTCCAAAACACTTCGAAAATCATGCAAACACGAAATAATGAAGTGTTTAGAATCACAGCAAAAAGTAATTGGTACTTATCAGTAAACTTAGACTTGTGGCAACCTGTGTAGTAATTTTGGAAAATTTTGCAATCAACATAAAAAAATTTTGGCGAGTTTTTTTACTTTTTTTTCCTACCAAACCAAAAAACTTATGGGAATGATATTGGATAAATTGAAGCTATTCAGGCTTCAGCAAACTTACTTGTGCAAGTAATCCCATCTCCACTGAATCCAGGATTACATTCACAGCTAAACGATCCACGGACGTTGGTACACATCGCGTTTGATTCACAAGGATTGGAGGTGTCGCATTCGTTTATATCTGTTGTAAACGTTTGAAGTTGTTAAGTACAAAGTTTGACTAATTTTCGCATAATTAAAAAAATTTTAATCCCGTACGGTACCATTAGTTTTATAAGGAGTTACTATTTCACTGAAAAACTTGAAGTTAAAAAGAGCCAAACGAAACCGAGAAATATTCATCAGCGAATTTTTTCTTTAGTTTTTTAAAGGGTTAAGATCAGTACTTAAATTGTAAGGGGGACGTGTTCCCCCATCGAGAGTTAGCGTCCCCCCATCGAGACTTAGCGCCCCCCTATCGAGATTTAGAGATCCACCCATCAAGATTTGAGCGCTGGATGATGAAACGTACAAGAGCCAATCAACACAAATAAAGCATACAAATCCCGGCCAAATATAGTCCCAAATTGCGGTGAAGACTTTTTTTTTGGTCTTCTCCTGATTGTGGGGAACAAGCTCTTCACTTTTCGGCGAAGACCTTTTCTTTTCTTAGTCTTTACTTAATTGCGGGGATGGAATTACATAATTTCCACTAAAGTTTGGTCAAGGCTGCAAAAGCGTCCCCCCATGCAAAATTTTACAATTTAAGCACTGGTTAAGATTAACGTTTGAGTTAGGTTTTGAGTTAGGCTTAGATTTGAATTTGTTATAGAGTAAAAGTCTGAGTTTGGGTTAGTTTTGATACGGAATCAGTGAAAAAGTGGATTGAAATTTCCGGTAAAATAAAGCCTTTTTTGGTTTAATTATCCAATCCCATATAACAAACAATCAAAAACAACCGAGATTTATAGTACCAACACAATTCTTTAAACTTCTTTTCGTATTTTTCTTGATTTAAACTTACCAATATCACATCTTTCTCCTGTGTATCCAGGCGCACAAACACACGTATAATTGTCGAATCCATTACGGATGCATTGCGCACTCGAATCGCAAAATAACGGACTATAGTTGGGGTGACATCGGTTAAAATCTGTGAATACAAGAACACATACAGTATATTTAAAGGTAATAGGGTCAAGTAAAATGCTTTGTGTTTCGTAATATACAGATATTTTAATTAGAAAAATTTGAAATTTACTGATAAACATTACATTAAAACATCGTGCAGTTAATGTAATCGTACTGAAAATTTTTTATCAGAATTAACCAAAAACGATAGAATAAAAGCTATATTGACGGCTGAAAATGATTAAACATGAAAAATTTATCTTTCTTTGGCTGGTTCAAAAGAAAAGCTTTTCAACACAAATTTCATAAATGGCTTTTTTCTATGGCTAACCAAAAATTAAAACAAATCCTTTGAATACCAAAATCTTCAATTCTGAAGTCATCAACAGAAAAGAAAAAAACCTCAAAATTCTCTGTTTTTCGTTCACATTATCAACAGTTGTTAATACAATGTGAGAAACTTGCATCCGACCTGTAAACTATTCTCTGATTATGACAGCTAAAAACAACTTCTGATGAGCGGGCAAGTGCAACCCCTGACGAGTTGTCGACAAGAACCTCTGATGAACATCAAACACAAATCCTGATGAGGTGCTGAAAGCCACTTCTGATGAACTGTCAACTGCAGTACAGCTTCTGATGAGCCGCGTGAATCATTTTATTGAATTACAACCGCAAAACATCAAATAATGTTTTTACCACCGCAGTAAGACACGTTGAATCCTCTAAGGGGGAAAGCTCGGGAAGCGTAAAAGTTGACATAGAGCCTGGTCTCGTTTACGTCGACAAATTCTCCTTGCAGTAGCCTAGATGAGGGCCTTCTTCGTGAACCCGGTCTTCTTTGAAAAAGCAATTGAGCTCCCTCTTCTTCATTAGCTATACCCGAAATTGTAATTATGATGTCGCTGAACACGAAAAGAAAGTTTATTTACAATAAGATATGTAATCAAAAACAAACATCATTAAATACTGTATTTAGTTGTGCAAATATAATTTCATTGGCTAGTTTACCCTAAAATACCTGACAAATTTGCGGAATCCATTTTCGAGTGAGGCCCTCGGGCTACAACAAGAAAGCAGCTCTTTACAAAGACTATCGCAACAGTTATGAGCAGTCGTTGGCATTGTCGTGTCCTCTTGAACTGGCTCTTGAAATAAACCTCAAGCCCACCCTCACCAAAGACCAGCCCCAACCGCTCTATTGCTCAACAACCACCATGATTGTGATACATTAATAGTCGTTTGCACCAACATGAATTAACTTTGATCCGAGGATTACCAAAACTTTAAGAAAAAGTTTCGACGAATGGCAGAACAAATTGCTACAATAAGTTATAGACTAAATCAAGAATAGCTTCTCTGAACTTGCGAATTCACTTTATTGTAATAAATTCAACGCAGTGTAAAGCATAGAAAATTGATAATTCGCCAATCAAAGTTAATCTACGTTAGTGCATACGGCCCTAAATGAAGTACGTGTTTATTTTTGATATAGGAATATATTTCAGCGTTGTGTGTTATTCGAGAACAGGGTTTCTCAAACTTGCAGTTCATGGGTACCCTTTGGCCATTTATGAATTCGCTTGTGTACCCAGGGTTGGAAGTCGACGCTGTTTAAAAGCAAAGACGAATCGATAGTTCTCACAAAAAGCAAAGACTAAAGTAAAGAAACAAGAAGCAAAGATATCAGAAACACAAAGCAAAGATTAGTAATCGATGCCGAAATGCGAACAAAAATTTTTATTCTATTTTTCGTAAGGATGCACTAAAATTTTTGTCATGTTCATCATTAAATGAAACTTGTGAGGGGAAAAACTATCATTACCGTACTATAAAGGATAAAAAAATACACTCTTATGATAATATTATAAAGAGCAATATAGCATGAGAGAAACGAAACGATGTAAGGGTAGGCAGACTCAAAAAGTTTAAAGATTCTACCAATCGATAAAATGTAAGCAAAAAGCATAGAAAAGGCAATAATCGATAAAAAAAAATCGAAAGCAAAGCATCTGCGATTATCGATAACAAAAAAGCAAAGAATGTGGTATCGATTATTGATTACTAATCGATATTTCCAACCCTGCGAGTACTTCCAAAATGTTCACATTATTATTCCGAAAAAAAAAACACGCTCTATCAACTCAAAACCTTGCTTGAATACCAAAAAAAAAGTTTTCTCCCTAATTTGAGTGAAATTTTTCCTCAAATTCGATTGAAGACCAAAAAAATGTCTTCTCTCTAATTTGAGCGGGATTTTGTCCCCGAATTCGTTTGAAGACGGCAGAAAAAAAAGGTCTCCGCAGTTTCGTGTCAATGCGTCCCCCCTACGATTTTCGCATTTAACTTCTAGTTGTAATGTAGTTTTTGGAAGTACATGAACCCCTATTGGTAACCCCGTTCTAGAAGTTGGATAAGATTTCGTTGTCGTCAGGATTCTTGCTTTGTGATAAATCACTAAAATTTTAAAAACATATCCTTTCAATACTATTTCCTCACTGCAACAGTGATATAAAAAACGAGGCAAGTGCCTAACTTACAATTGCTAAAATTTATATTTGAAAAGTAAACAAAAAACGCCTACAAAATTTTTGCAAATTTTAAGCAGTCAGTTCAGACTTCGGTATAAATAATGGTGACTTCATTTCAAGAAATGATCTTCCTTTAACCCACAGCATAAGTGCAAGCTGTTATGTTTGCTTAATAAATATGGCTTTAAAATCCTCATTTCTTAAAAGGAGTGGGAGTCATTCGCCACCATTTTTCAAATGTCGGTTTTTTGCCAAGCGATCAAAGTGAGCTGGTTTCGAACAAACATTAACGTATCCTTCTAATCACAACTTTTGTGACTCTACTATACCTGATGCGAATCGAGTTGATATTTGTGATGGCATTGAAATTTAAGATTGTAGCAAAATCTAAATCACCATGGTTTTCTTCAGTTTCAAACTCATTTAAAGTGAAGCGGTAAGCTGAAAAAGATTGTACAGCTAAATAAGTAGATCATAAATTAACCAACGACATGAAAAAGCCAGCAAAATACAGACATATTCCACGATAAAATGCAAAAAAATAAATTGCAATTCGAGTTTTGATTTTAGGGGTTTCAAAAAGCCAAAAAAGTACAAAAACGGGCACGCCCCAAATTCAAGATTGTAGCAAAATCTAAATCCCCATGGTTTTCTTCAGTTGGTAAGCTGAAAAAGATTATAAAGCTAAACAAGTAGATTATAAATTAATCAACAACATGAAAAAGCCAGTAAAATATAGACATATTTCTTGATGAAATGTAAAAAAAATAAATCGCAGTTTGAGTTTTGATTTTTGGGGTCTCAAAACGCCAACAAAGCCCAAAAAAGGCACGCCTAATTTTCAGTGCTTATATACCCATTCATGTTTCAATAGTCAAAAAATGCAGAGAGTAAACAGGAATGAAGAAGCTATATAAGGTTACGTGGTCGACTCAGAGTAAAACGACAGTGAATTTGGTAATCCATATCGTTATTGCTCTTATACTGTATTTCGTCAAAAATAATCGATCTAAACCCTTTTTTAAATGTTTTGAAAAGTGACCAACATTGTAAAGGAAGTTAATGCACAGGCCCTAGAAACTTTTGAAAAAAATTTTAAAGCAACAGTAATTAATTTTCCATTTCATAACTTGTTCAAACAGAGATAGTAAAAAAGATTGAGCGCCTCTTTGGTTTGGAGAATAGTTTTCACAAAAGTTGGCTGCATAAGATTGCAGATCAATCGGAACCCTGCTCTCTAAACCTAATACTGTAGCCTACTTTCTGGTAGGGTAGAAAGGGAAATAGCTTTGGAATTGGAACTATACTCTATTGCAAAATTAAAAATATAATTAAGCCTAAAAAAAATTAACTGTGATAACTTTAATTGCACACAACAAACTTACTTAAAGGAGGTGAATCATCTAGCCAATTCCTGTGGTTTATAATCGCTAAAATTGTACAATAATTTTTGACATTTTTTGATTTAATTTTGAGGCTGTGGTTGCAAAGATAATCAACCAATGTAAAAAGATGTCCCCCGAAAAAAGTTTTTGGAAACTTTGAGTTTTGTTCTTCCCGCCAAAACCACAACAGGCCTAATAGTTCAGTTTAGAGAACTGTGGTTTGGGCGGGAAGAACAATACTCAGAGTTTCCAAAAACTTTTTTCGGGGATATCTTTTTGCATTTGTTGAATATCTTTGCAACCGCAGCCTCAAAATAAAAACAAAAAAATCTAAAATTATAGTTGAATTTTAACTATTGTAAACCACCGGAATTGGCTGGATGATTCATCGCCTTTAACTCAGACAAGTTAAATTCTGATCATGTCCGTATTTCATGACAAGTATAATCTTGTTCAATTCAGAGAATACGAGCCTTTGAGTTGGACATTTCGCTGCCCACCCATCTAATAATCATAGTGAATGCGCCTCACTATTCCTTTTTTCCCTTTTCTTTGAAAAACTTTAGATTCTGTTGTGGTATGTGGCTGCTACTTACCAACTACAGGAGCATCACTTGCTCCATTTGCATTTATATCCCAAATTTTGATCCCATTTGCCAAATCTTCCGGATAATTTTCTGGATAACACGGCGATAAGAGAACTCCGCAGTGTTCTGACAAGATGATCCGCTCCAATAATAGTGTTTCGTCACAAGAAAATTGTGCTGTCGAAAAACGAAAAAAGGTTGATCTTAAATACTTAGAACAATGCAAAAAAAAATTGGAAAATTAAATTGCACAGAACCAAAAAATTGGCAATACGATATTTAATCTATGTAGATACTAAATATGTAAGCTTCAAAAAAGCAGCCCTTGAAAATTCGTATATGTTAGACCATCATTGACGTCGCTACATATTATCAAACAATTTTAAGAGCACGTCGTTTCCTCTGCTGTTAAACGAGGACCAAAGGTAAAATCAATGGGGGTATCTAAAGTTTGGCAAATCGTATTATACTATAGTAGCGTTGACATCATTCTTTTTGACCCATCTGTTGCGGAGATTTTCTACTTTAAACACGACATTGGTGCCTCTGGTGTTATAAATTGTAATAGTTTTTATTGGCAACTCTGTCGTTGATAAGCATTAGCGTCTTAGCGACGCCTTTCCAGTTCTAACCTAAAGCAGCGATTAGGCTACTGCATTGAGTCGTTTCGCTACAAACTAATCAGTTTGATCTTATCAGCAGAACAGGTCTGAGCTGGTGAAACGAGTAGACTGTTCGGCAGCCTAGCGATTTCAGTAAAAGATCAAGCTGTCAGATACATTTCAGTCTAAATCCTAGCCTAGTCTAGCAATGAGTTTTTATTACTAAACTACACTGTGCAAACTTGTACCTGATCATAAGACTACCAATACTTGAGTAGTAGTAGTAGTAGTAATTAAAATCACAATTAAAGCAAAAGCAAAGCATGTTGACGATAATATTTACTGGCAATAGGGAAGAAGCGAAGTAACCAATGTAGTCTTCAAGTCTACTTCTACCCTTATGAATAAAATTACAAAAGTTACGAGAAGGAATTTAGAAAATCTTGGCCAAACAAAGTTTACATTTAATGCTAACCCAGATTGAGGTTTCATACATATATTTACATTAGAACGAGGTTGCATAACACCAGAAAAATTAGGACACAAAGAGAAAACAATACAATTTTTATTTACAAACAAACAAAAAATGGTTCTATTTACATTAGAAAATGGTGCAATTACAAGGCACCATAATACACACAGTTTAAGTCAATTAGAATGATTCACAAACACGTACATCTTGTTGTATACAGAGCAAGAAGTTAAACACTATCAAGTCAAATTCTATAGGTCTTTTATAGACAGATAGAACACAAATTTTATAGTCATTTCAATTTAATTGTGGTAACTTTCTAGCAATGAGTATTTCAGTCTAGATTTAAATGTATTTAGAGATTTAGAATTTTTAATTTCAAGGTCAAGCGAATTCCATATTTTTGGACCTAGATATTTAATAGACCTTTGAAGTTTCAGAGTTTTAAAAAAAGGTACAAAAAAGTTATGTGAGGAGGTAGCTCTGGTAGGTTTAACATGAATATTATTAAGAGCTGTAAAATAATTTTGAAAAGTAGGTGGAAGTTGTCCCGATTTATAGTTGTAAACAAATGCTGCAGTTTCTAGTTTAACTAAGTCTTGTAATTTAAGAATTTTAAGTTTTGCATAGTAAGGAGTTGCTCTATCATTCCATGTTCCATTACCTACAATTTTTACTGCTTTGTTTTGAAGAGTAGCTAATTTCTTAAGATACGTTTTATACGTTGAGCTCCAAGTGATTATCCCATATTGAATATGACAGTGAAATAAGGCATAGTACAAACTACATAAGGCCGATGTGTTTAAATACACTTTAACTTTCGAAAGGATTCCCACTGCTTTAGATAGCTTGCGGGTCAAGTTGTTAATGTGAGGTTCAAAAGACAAGGAATTATCAAAGATAAGACCCAAATATTTTGACATGCTGACAGAAGCAAGATTTGAAACAAATGGAGACGAAATTAAGGATAAGTTAGTTCTATGACATCTCCTTTTTGGTTGTATCAATATCAAATTTGATTTTGATAAATTAAGAGTTAGTTTGTTAGCTATCATCCACTTATTTAGTGAAGTAATTTCAGTCGTAATTTTTTTATGAAGATCATTTATATTTTTATCATCTACAATTAAACAGGTGTCATCAGCAAACAGTCTTGGTGTGCAAGAAACTCTGGTACTAATATCATTAATATAAACGTTAAAAAGAAGAGGTCCCAATACAGAACCTTGAGGAACACCATAATTAATTTTTTTTAGATTTGACTGGTGATTTTCTAAAGATACGTATTGAAATCTATTTGTCAAAAAAGAAGCAAACAAATCAAGTGTTGGTCCACGGATTCCATAATGTTCTAGTTTGGTTAATAAAGTTTTATGATTAACTGTGTCAAAAGCCTTTTTGAGATCAAGTAACAATAGAGCAGTGTATTTTTCATCATTAATATTATCATACAATAAAGTTAATACATCAGTTAGAGCATGAGAAGTTGAATGATTAGCCCTAAATCCATACTGCGCGGGCAGCAAGACCGAGTGTTTATTGAAAAAAATTGATTGTTCTGACATGAATAAGTTTTTCAAGAATTTTAGAAATTGGGGAAAGTATAGATATCGGTCGATAATTACTTACATCGGATTTATCACCAGATTTATAAATGGGTATTATTTTAGCAATTTTTAATGATGCAGGAAAAATTCCTAAAGGAAGGTGTAATTAAATAATTGAGCAAGTGGTGCTGTAATAACTTTTGCAGCCACCTTAAGAAAATAAGCAGAAATATTATCCTTGCCAGTTGATTTGGTATTCTTTAGACCTGATATGAGATTAAAAACTTCAAAGGAAGTGGTTGGTGTGAGAAAGAGAGATTGGTGAAGGCGTTTTGTTAAGTACTTAGTATGTTCATTTTTACTAAAAGGCTTCAATTGATCTGCTAATATTTTTCCAATATCACTAAAGTAATCATTAAAATTGTTCGCAATAAGCGTTGGGTTTGTAGTAAAAATGTTAATGTGTCTTAATTTTTGTGGAAGATTTGCATCTGATCTGGAAGAAGATAGCAAAGACTTAATAATACGCCAAACTTCAGCTGTATTGTTTTTTGAAGTTTCTAATTTATCCTGGTAATAGAGTTTTTTGGCAGCAAATTTGACTTTAGTTAATATGGTAGCATATTTTTTGTAGAGTTGTTTTTGTTCCAAGTTACCATTGACAAAATGTGATAAGTACAATTTTTGTTTTGTTTTTATCGACTTCAATATCCCACGACTAATCCAAGGCTTATTTATTAATTTTTGCTGTTTGCGAGTAAGTTTTCTCATTGGCGCATACAGAGTTATTGCATTAGTTAATAACTGAAGAAAGTGATCAAATATGGCATCGAAATTATTTCCGTCAATATAGCTTATTGTCAGGAAAAATGAATTTATTTCATTGTTTAAGTGATTGCTAAAGTCATCCGCATTAGACATACTAAAATCACGCCGAAAAGTCGGCTTATGAGATTTTTTTAATGTTCAGTTTGAAATTGTACAAAAAATAGGATAATGGTCAGTTAAATCGGTTTTGATTACCCCAGGTAAAATATTATGGGTATGATTATTAGTAACAATATGATCAATGATCGTCGACGAGTTGTCAGTCACACGAGTTGGTACATTGATTAGAGGATAATAGCCATTACTGATCAGCATGTCAAGATACTTAGATTGTATTTGCTTACGGTATTTTGTGACCCTAGAATAAACTTTTCCATCTAAGTTGAAAACAATGGCCTACTAGCTGACTCAAACAACTCTACTAGCCTTATTTTTCCTTGTTCTTAGACGTTTGTTACCTAGGCTGTCGTACAGTCCACTATCTTTTCCAGCTCGGATCTATTCTGTCGATAAGATCAAACTGATTAGTACGCAGCGAAACGACCCAATCAGAGGCGTCGCTAAGAATGGTGGCACCCGGGACAGGTTTTCGTGGTGGCACCCTTTATCGGCCAAAATATAGGTGAAGACCAAAAAAAAGGTCTTCGCAGCAAAACGAGTTGGTTTTCAGTCCAAAAGTATGTGATGACCAAAAAAAAAAAAAGGTTTTTGCCTACCAATCAGTGGGTTTTCGGTCTCAAAAGAAAAAAACAAACCAAATGGTGTCACCCTAAAATGATGACACCCGGGGCGGGCCGCCCTACCGCTCCTCCTTGCGACGCCACTGGACCCAATGCAGTAGCCTAATTGTTGCTTTAGGATAGAACTTGGAAGGCGTCGCTAAGACGTTAATGCTTATCAACGACAGAATTGCCAATAAAAATTATTGAAATTTATAACAATTAGAGGTACCGATGTCGTGTTTGAAGTACAATCTCTCGAATGGCATGGTAAAAAAAATGGAATCTACGTTGAAAAAAATAAATCTTTCGGTATTTAAAGCTATAAAAATTAAGTGTACAAGTTAGTCTAGTGGTTTCTTTCAAGTTTCCATAGTATTCAAAAAACAAAACAAAAAAAGCAATGCTGATGGTTGGCGTTGAGAGCAAATTAATGTAATACGATTATAAAATCGAAAGCTTGTCTATATGTTAAGATTTTTGACTAGCAAAACGATCATTTGAGTGTTCAAACTTTTGGGTCGTGCGGTGTCGACGTGAACAAGAACGTTTTGTCAAAAGAGAAATGTCGAAAGGTCAATTGTACGCAGCAGTTACTTATCACGTTTCTTGTAATAAAGTATTGATAGCCTAATTACAGGAAAATGTAAAGCCTGAGAACTCAACGTGCGAAGCGATACTTCTTCATTTACATTTTGCAATAAATTATCGTTTGATACTAGACCATAGCTACCGAATTTCTGTACTTATACCGTTTTGGACCAGGACTTAAAAACTTGTCGGAAATTAGGTCGAGAATCTAGAGTTAGAGTTTTACCAAACCTTTGAAGTACTAGCTAAAATCTTGTCGACCAACAATTAGAATTTATAACCTACTATAAGAAAAATTATTGTTTGGCACATTTTTGGACCTATCAAGCTTCAGTAACTGAGAAGCGAGCTGTGCAGAGTTGTAAACGGGCCGACTAGTTCAGGCCCAAACCCGGCCCGAACCCGAAAATATAAGCTCAAAACCGAAAATTAATTTGAAGCCCAAATCATGCCCGAAAAAAAAAACGAAAGTTAAGTTAGATCGGAAAAATTTTGCAATGTTGCCAAGTTATTTTGATTATATTTTTGTGCACCTAAGACAAAAAGTACGTCTCAGGCCCGAATTAAGCCTAAAATTTTTGTCAACTTTAGGCCCGAACCCGACCCGAAAAGCCCGGCCCGACTTACGACTCTGATGCTGTGTGTGATCACTAGAGGATCATAACCATTTTTTCCTAGAGTGTCTGCCTCTGATTCTCTCAGAAGAGCTAATTTTTGCTTTTCCCTTTCAATCTTTGACCCCTGATCCAGACTTTGGGTTATGGTCCAATTGTAAGACCTGCGCAGAGTTTCTCCGCACCTCCCACATCGTTTTGAATTGGTCGAGCATCATCACCACTCCCCACTATCTATATACTACAAACACAGTACAGTAAACAAGAATCTGAACAACATCTTTCACAAGTCTTCTTTGATTGCCTACAAACAGCCTCGTGATCTTCAACGAATACTGACCTAAAACACCTTCCCTTCTCTTTCCACGATTTATCGCACTTCTCCTTGCAACTTCCCAACATGCGAATTTTGCTGCCATTTCTACACCAGCTATAATATCAAAGGTCACAACAATTACGAATATTTTGTTAGGGGTAAGTTTACATGTGGTACAACCAATGTAATCTATGCTATAACGAGCAAACTGTATGCCAAAGCGATCTATATTGGTGAGACTGGTAATACCATAAGACAGAGAATCAATTACCACAAAACAGACATCAGACAACAAAGAAACAAACCAGTTTCCAATGATTTCAATCTACCCCAACGCAACATTCAACATCTTCAAGCTTTGGTTTTACGGAGGCTTGATTGTAAGAGACGCTAGAGGCAAATTGAGGAAGAAAAGATGATTTTATTACCAAACAGCACAGCTAGTTCCAATCAAGACTTGGTATTCCTAGCCCACTGTTTCCCCGCCTAATATCATATTTTTATCTTTCTTTCACTATTACTCACATACACACTCATCATCTCTGCCAACGAGAGGCATTCACCAATTTCACTTTATCGCTAATTTGGAATGTCTCATGTCTTTTAATTTTTATGCATTTGTTGCATTGTTTCAGTGTTTGTTTACGTTGTGGATGTGTTCACATGTTACTTTTCATGCTGTACTTAAAAGTATCAAAGAAAACAAAAATTTGTCGGCTCTTCACTTGTTGGAAAACTGTACTAGGTCTTTTATGTTTCATGTTATCTTCAATTTAATCGCACGTACTTTTCTGGTTTGCTTTATATCTTTTATATCTCCCAAATTTCATTAGCTTAACTCAAGAATTATTAATCCAATTTATGTGCAATTGAATTCGCTTTATTGTTGACTTTGCTTTTAACATTGCATTAAGATTTTGGTTGTCACTATTAGCAATATAGCGTCATACATTTTTTTCAGAGTAATTTTTCAAATCATACTTATAATTCCATAACGAGTTTCACCTGACTAACTAACATGTGTTGACAAAAGCTTGTGATAATTTGAATAGTCAGCTCAATCGTTCTCAAAGAATTTCTGCATAGTAAATTAATTTTCCTCATTCATCTGCTGTACAGGAAGTTATTCCTGCCAAATGATTGGCAAAAGTCTTCGAATTTTCTCTACGTACTATTAAAAGGATACTGCTCGAAATCAGTTTGATTGAAGAAATGAGAACTACTTGAGGTAATAAAGAGGTGCCCCTAACCTTTTCCACAGTTTCCATTATTCGTGAAAAGACAATTTAATCCGTTTGACTCCGTGCTATTGGCAACCCTGCATTTCACAATTTTTGTGACATCGCAACGGGCAAAATTTTCTCGCAGACTCAAAACGCGTTTTTTAACTGGTAGGATTGAGTAGCAGATAACCAAATCTGAAAATTTCGCTACTGCTACTGGAACCTGTAGACCTAGGCTACCAGTAATAATTTTCAGAACGCCTTTTGAGATGTCACAAAATTGCGAAATGCAGGGTTGCCAATGGTACGGAGTCAAACGGATTAAAACGTATTTTCGCGAACAAAGGGAAAATTGGAAAAAGGTTTGGGGCACCTCTTTATCATCTGAAGTAGTTTAGTAGTTCTCATTTCTTCAACTAAACCGATATCGAGCAGTATCTCTTTAAGTTATACTGCATTTACCCTATGTAATGCAAAATAATAGAGTCAAAAATCACATTTTCTTTAACTGTAGCACTAATTAGAACAAATAATGTTTCTTAAATTTCAAAAACTTACCCACTGTTCGGTAGGCGCTAAAGTCTGGCGATTGCGCCGAACATCTACTTATCAACAACTCAAACGCCAGAAGGACAAACGGCCTCAAAATTGACATTATCACATAACTATTGCAAAGCCACTTGCCCAAAGTAACCTGGACGCAAAAACCTTTAAAAAAAAGTAAAGAAGTAGCAATAATTAGGCTAGTGTTTCTGACACCTTTGACATTGAAAAAATCTCAAATGCTTTGATCAATTAATTGGTTGAGTGGCTATGGAGGTTCGGTTACTGAAAAGGTAGACTGAGATTGGATTCATAGGCGTAGCCAGGGAAGGGGGAGGGCAGCAGGCCCTGGTCCCATAGGCGTAGCCAGGGGGGGCCCAGGGGGCCCGGGCCCCCCAATCAAAACTCCACTAACGACAAAAAGTTATGACAACATAGCCTGACGATATGTAGCTGCAGTTTTTTTTCAGTAATTGCGCACATAACATTAATTAAACAGTAAAGTAACAGTAAAGCTAACGGTTTCGGCCGAAAAACCACTTTCAATTTTGGTGAAGACCTTTCTTTTTTTTTTTTTTTTTTTTTTTTGGAGATCACCTGAATTTGGGCGGAAAAATTGTTCGAATTTCCGATTTCGGCCCAAAATTCACTCTTAATTTCGGTGAAGACAGCCGAATTTTTGAGGGTTTGGGCCCCCCCAATCAAAAATTCTGGCTACGCCTATGCCTGGCCCCCCCCAATTGAAATGCCACCAATGATTAATATGTGGCAAAAAAGGTTATTGTTTCTTCAGTTTTAGTTTCTTTTAGCATTTTTCCCGTACAACATACACGCGCACAACAGTAATGAACAATGATATTGACGACCAGGGAGCCTGGGCTCCCTCAATTTAATTTTTGCCAACAATTTATATGCGTAACCCAGGTGAAATTAAGGGTTTTTGTTCTAAAAGTTGCTGCCTCAGGCCCTCATGTCACCTTTTTATGAACGTAATGCAATAACCAGGGCCGGACTTAACATATGGCACAGTGCCAGGGGCCCGCTCTCCGATGGTAAGATTTTTTTGGTCTTCACGTATATTTGGCAGGAAGATTTTGCACAAATTTCCAAAGTATCATAGGCCCCACGCAACGTAAATCCGGCCCTGTCAATAACATGGTTAGTAAGCATAATTATCTATTAGGGTGGTCTTTAAATACATAGCAAAAATTAAACAATAAAAATTATCATGGGAACCGAAGTAAATGTGTTCCTTTCAGGCTAAAATCATCGTGTGTGAAAAATCTCCGAGATAGAAAAGCATTTAGAGGTTGCACAAAGACAGTAAAGTTTTTCATAAATACCCAATTTGCAAAGATAAGGGCTTCGCTGTTTACATAGTGTTAGCTGTTCAAAAGCAGTGATATTATGGGAGTAACTCAACTTATTGCATGTTGCCAAGTAACCAGTGTACTGTCTTTCTTCTCACTAAGCAAAAACCATCCCTATGATATGCTTTGTAAGTAAAATGCACATGAAATTGAAGCTGATCTTCTTCGCATTTTTCAATTAGCCAGACGTATTCCTGTATATTTGCATTCGGGACTTGGATTTCTTAAACCAACTTTCTGACTGTCATCAATGAGCCAGATAATTTATTCCCAGAATCAAAGTCAATTGATAAAAATTTATCATCCATTTTCTTTTTTTGGAAAAAGCCAATTAATTGTGTTTGATTAGCAAACCAGTTTTTCCAATTGATGCTTTTTAATGGCATACTTGGTAAAGTTTTTATCTTCGTAAAGAGCTGCAACCGTTTGTCACTTCATGTCATCATGCACCTCAATTCAAAAACACTTAACCAATAGTTTCTTAGACGTGTACCAAAGCCGACCAGAGAATTTGTTTCATTACAGTTGCCCCAATTCTCTTATCAATGTAATTTTGCCACATTTTTTGCAAGTCAAAGATATTTTCTATTTTTAACTTTAGTGCAGATACAAGAAATGATGCTTCGGGCAATGCTCGCCATAATCAGTTTACCATGCAGTTCTGGTGTATAGTAAACTGTTTATGGCGAGCATAACTTAGGGGCGCCATATTCAGTTCTGGCGCCCCTAACCAATTTCTGATTTTATTCAAGTTTTGCTTTTATGGAGATGCAAGCACCAGATTCTTACTTTTAGTGTTTGAGACATTCATGCCTAAAAACAAATTATCCTGTAGCAAAACCTTTCTCAGACAATTTCCATTTTTCTAATGCTCATACAATGCCATTTGCTTGAGACAAACTGGTCCCATTAGGAATGGAGCAACTTGAGCAGATGTTTTATGCACATGCCACAGGTGATGATAGGCAGATGATCGACTTGCGAGAATAAATTTCAATAAAATTAAAAGTGGTTCAAGTTATTAATCGAAACTTTGTTAAAAAAATAGAGTATATTCAGAATATAAAGGGGTATTTTTTTTTAAGTTCTAAAGATGATCTTTCAAAATCTTTGCTCGAGTTATTATTTTGGACCTGCCAGTTGCCACTCCTATATCCTCTGTTCTCATTGATTCTATTCTCTAACATTCCCATTTGAGCCAGAAGAAAATTTTGGTACGTTTGTCATGACGGTCTATGGATCAGAGCATTGTCCACATCAAAATCTTTCTGGTCATTTTTTTTACTTTGGTAGCCCTAAAGATTCGCTAAGTATTTTAACAAATTTAACAAGTATCCTAGAATCCGAGTAACACAATAATGTTTTGTAGTGTATGAGGTTTGAGATTTATCCTGAAATTAATACTCTGATTCCAGTCGAACTTATTGAGGAAAACAACTTCCGACTTCAGGAGAAGACATATAAAAAATACATGATGCATAATTAACTTGTACACTGTGTTTATCGCTTCTAAAGTGCTCAATGGACATGCGCCCCCAGTTAGCGTTACAGGAAGTTCAATTAAAGATTAAAAAAAATACCGCAGGCTGTTTCCCCCTAATTGCTTTGTCGGGTTGAATGGAAGCTAACAAAAACAAAAACGGCAAAAGACCTCAGTACACCACCCACATCTCCCAATCCTCGCACCGAGAGCTCTGTGACGGGCGCGAGCTTAAGCTTATTGAACAAATAATTGAATTTGAATTGAGTGAGCCTGGGCCCCCTGGCCGTGCATGTACTCCTACAACTGGTAATTTTTATGACCAAACGAAAATCTCCGAGGAATATCTTTGAATAGATTATTTTATTATTCACTGCTAAAATACTACAGGAGGCAATGTGCCTGACTTCCCCTACTTGGGCTAAATCACTAACAAAATTTAATCCCAGAATGCAAGACTTTAAACGTGTTTTTGTTTGTAAGTAAAAGAAGGATAGAATAATCTAATTTTTTCAATTGGAATTCAAATGTTAAAAATCTAGTTATTTCAAATGGCTCTGAACACGTGCGGAATGCGATCCAATGGCATTTAAAAAATCTTGTTTTTCAAAAAATTGCTCAGCGGCTGGGTGCTTCGCTGCAAGACCCCCAATGCCTCCGGCAGCTGGGGGCTCCGCCCCCGGACCCCCGTCTGTGATACGTTTGAGTTACCCTGGTTCACTCACACACGTCTCCCGATTTACAAATTTTTACTTTTTAATTTTGGTAACACACACACCCCGGCTTCTGGTCTTCCATTCTACGATACCTTTGTCCCACAAACAGTTCCTTTTTGAAAAATTTGTGATGGCGTCATTGCATGTAGTTTGTGGTTGGCCCCCCCCCCCCCAATCAAAAATCCTGGCTACACCTATGATTGGATTCCCGGTCGGGTCAAACCAAAGACAATAAAAATTGATATTTACAGATTTCCTGCTTGACGTTCAGCATTGAAAAAGACAGTGTGAAGTATACACCGTGAGTGGTAAACTGGTAGGCAGGTGACAACTTGCCTCGAAGATCGAAAGCTCCCTTCACTGCTGTGCCCTGGTCAATTCAACATAATGAACAAAGATGTAATAACAATCAGTTCTTAAATTGTAAAATTTTGCATAGGGGGACGCTTTTGCAGCATTGACCAAACGCATTTGGCATACTAAAGTACTTTAGTGAAGATTACGTAATTCCGTCGCCGAAATTGAATGAACACCAAAAAAATAAGGTCTTCGCCGGAAATTTGAAGTGGTTTTTCGCCAAAATAAGGTAAAGAATAAGTCTTTTTCGTCTGATCATCCATCGCTTAAGTCTCTATGGGGGACACCTAAATCTTAATGGGGGGACGCTAAATCTCGATGGGGGGACGCTAACTCTCGATGGGGAGCGCGTCCCCCCTGCAGTTTAAGTAGTGATAACAACTACTGTGGTTGTTTTATTTTGCTGCACAATTCTACGTTTAACAGCGTCTGGGATGTTCTTCTGATGACCAGAGCTAACTAGTAGCTTAAATCGGAAATACTCATACAGTTTTTTTCCTTTTGTTTTTTCTGCTGTTCCAACAGACAGTTTCGATGTAGCAATCTTTTAAAGATGTTTAGAACTTAGAAAAAAAGATTGTGAAATCAACATAGTTCCACTCCCTAATTTAGGCTCGTGTGGGAATGATTTCCAGTAGAATAGACGATAAAAACAGAACTACCATGATTAACGTCTGACTACTGACTATCCAACAGCTGTGAGGGTTCAACTTTTGATCTCTTCTGTGTTCTCTTTTTCTGCTTGTAAATTTTAAAGGCATGTAAAGTAATTTTACGTAATTAGTGCGTTCAAACATTGCCTCATTATCTTCATAAATTGTCCGCCTTAACTTTCTTAACATTAGTTACAAGTTTTCATTAAATGTTATTTGTCTGCGCCACCAATTGTCCTTTCGGTTTTTATTCCTGTATTACGATTTCATAAACACTTGATCGAGTCTCCGACCATCTTGCATCTTTTCTTCAAACATACTTTCAAAGTTTTTGACTTTTGTTGTTAGTGAAGATCTCTACTTACAGCTATTCGGCAAAATACATGCGTTTCAAATGGTTTTCTAACTGCTTTTGCGGTGGTTTATAAAAATCTAAAAGGCGTGGCCTTTTATTATAATCTAAGATTTTAACGTCTAAAATGTCGTGGACCGGAATCGTGACAGTATTGATTTTTGCTCGGAGAAATTTGCAGCTTTTTTTCGTATTATTTAGCAGCTTTTTTCGTATTATTTATTTATTTACTCTTTTTTTGAATATTGGAGTGAAAAAAATGTCGCCAGCTATAGGTTAATTGTATCGTCGGAATAAAGATCGAAGACAAATTTTTAAACCTTTTTTCTTTGGTGAATATATTTTACAAAGGTGTTTCAAAAGCATCGAAGGAAAAATATTGTGCCAAACTTTTTGACATCTTACGGAACGTTCTAATATCTATTTCTAAAACAAGTTGAACCAAACTAAGAAAGTGAAATTTGACATAAGTTTATTTGTGCCAATAAATGATTTAGATAGCCACAAGATTTCAAATGTGTATACCTCATTCGCTGTAACATTGTGCTGCTTTTTGAGGCTTCTGGAAAAGCAATGCAAGTTGAGGTACTTTGTTCCGTTATTGATTGAACAAGGCGCAGTTAAATCTAATCTTAATCCAGAACAAAAACAAATAAAATCGCTAATTTTTTTAACCTTTACAGGTTTCGGTGTACTATTAAGATATATACTTTAATCTAATTCACTTTAGGAAAGGGCGCTAAACAAATTTCTGTCATTATGATTAATAATTTATTATTATATATTAATTGGTAGGTCGAGTTTGAGTATGACCATAGATGATAGACCGCGGTGGTTAAACCAGTCCGTTCGTTATCGGAACATGCCTTAACTTGATAAAGAAACGGTGAGCTAACTTTACTAAACTAAATCTGGATGGATACGCGTGTTTGGTCTTCTCGAAAAACCGTTAATCTCGGTAAGCAGCATTCCAACATATCGCTTGTCTTCAAAAATCGTCTTGACACGATTTCTTCAGCGAAACAGGTTAGGAAAAATAAAGTAGCAAAATTAAGCTGAAAACCATTACATGTCCATTTCTCTGTTCTTTAGTTATAAGAGAAACGGAGTCAGTTTGTCATGAAAAAGGGCTGCAGTGTCCAAGATGATCGTTTGGATGCTTGAACTCATCATCTCATAGTCGTCTCAGGTTTGCTTATGTATTTCACGAACCACAATGTATGCACAGTAGATAAATGTCGTATTCACGCTTCACTAGCACAATGTACACTTTTCTGGCGCGTTTTGCACTTTTGGTTTGCGTTTTGTTTTTTTAACCCCCTTTTTTTCCAAAAGAAGAACCAGAGTGCTAGAAAAGTGAAACCACAGTTCGCTATAGTAGGGGTTGATAAACTTTCTCTTTTTTGTTTCTTAATTGTACGCGAAGTGCTCACGCGTGATGGAGCAGTTATGTGATTGAGTTATACCACTAATAGTATTGGAAATCCTTAATTTCATTATGACGGTTTTGACGTTGTGCATTAATAAAGAAAAGCGTTTACCAACCCCATAATAGAGTCCTCCACTGACAAAAATTGCAAGCGCATTTAATAGAATTCAACTTCGACAAAATGTGGGTTTTTTAAGCTTCATGCTTGCAGATTTAAAATCGCAAATATAGAAAAAAGAAAAAGCTACAAAAAGCGTTGAAGGTGGATTGCAGTAAGGTTAATGCTGTCTTAAAAACTAAAAATTAACCTTATGAACATCTAAAAATCTGTAACAATAGTATATTTAAACTTGACAACTTGGTTACGAATAAACAAGGGCACAAAATAATCACCGAACTTTCTAGTACTATTGCATTCTACAGGTTCACATAATTTATTATGCTGCGAGCCAAAATGAAATTGCCAACAGGGCAGAGTTCGTCAATTACTGGATCTATGTTGTCCTCTTTCAAATCATCAAAATCAAATACAAAACTTAAACTACAAAGTGAAGTTCCTAAAAACTTACGACTAAATACTACTTGAAGAAAACCTTGTACGTCATACTACACCCAGCTAAGTACACTACTAAACAATACTGATATTGAGCATTTCTCACCCAGCTACACGAGATATCATAATTCTACATTTCAGAGAGTTAATTTTTCTGATAGCATCTCTGAAGTGTCTAAGAGCTAAGCTGATATATGTAAAATGATAAGACATAGAATACTAAAATTTCATACACGACGGTTTCCAGATTTTCCTTTTTTTTTGAACATTTGAGAAGATAAAACCACATAATGCTCTCAGATATACTGTTACTTTGTATGGAAAATGAGGGCACGATAGCGCAAAATTCCAAAACTAAAAGAGCGTAAATTATGTCGAAATGAGAAAATAGATAACACAATGGGCAGTAAATAGGACAAACGTTATTCTATGCTGAGGAGCTGAGGTACCTAATTTACTGGGACGGTATGATGCGTGTGGGCTTTACATGCCATTAGGTTTTCAGCAACTTTTCGGCTTCGACATCTTGCGCTACATTTTGATTATATTTTAAATGGTGCAAGATAAGTAGATTGAATTTAGGCAAAAATTTTCCAAAAATCAAATCTTGTTTAATTCCTTTAAGTGCTACAACCAAGTACAAAAACTTGCAATCTACAAAGAAAAATCGAAAAACATCATTTTATTCCTCAGCAAATACAGTCAAACCTCGATTATTGAACGATTCTGTTCTCGACCAAGTCGGTTTTCGACCAAATAATTCGACATTTTTACGTCTCAGACTTCGAACATACATTCGGATCAGGACCAAACCGAGAGAAGCCGAGCGCACACGAACGCGCCATGATGCTGCATCCGTAGGCTTTTTTCACATTATCTTTAATGTAACTGAGCTGCTGTATTTATTTTTAACCGTTTCATCATTAATTTCTGTTCTTTTTTCAAAAATTTCTAAACTGTACAGTATCTTAACCTTTAATGTTTTCGATGTTTTAAAAATAAAGCATACAAAATGTTTACTGTTTGTTTTTTTTTCATCATCTTAGATAGAAAATCCTTTATTAAAATAATATACAATCTATTTCTACCCATTTTTATTTAATGGCATACAGTACAGTTTATGGTGTAAAATCATTAAAAAGTACTTTACAAAAGTTGTTTTCAAGACTAGGAACGGATTGAAACTATTAACATTAATTCTAATTGGAAAAATTGTTTCGGATTTCAAACAAACCACTTTTCGAACAGCCTTCTAGAACGGATTATAATCGATAACCGAGGTTTGACTGTACTTGGAATAGTTTGGTTAATAAAGATACCGTAAATAAGTTACCCACACTAGTTTTCCTCAAAATAGTTTTAATCTCTCTGGAATTAAATACTGTGCAAAAGTTAGTGACATACGCAAAAATTAATGAACTACAAAGAAAGAACTATTGGTACACCGAAAAAGGGTAAAAACTATTGAACAGATTTCAGAATTTAAACAAAAATCATTTCTATAACAACACATCAAGAAACAATAACGTATAGAATCAACAATGGGCGACAGAAACCTTGCAAGTTTGTGTCTCATTATTATTGCTCTTGTGCCATCCAAAGTTCGTTAAAGCTCGCTGTAACGAAATACTGTTTAACAACGCCAACTAGCGACCAAAAAATTACGATTAACCGGATAGGCGCTACATAAAAAAGTTACTATCTCACAAGCCAGTAAGAAGGCTGTTAGCATGATTGAAACCTTTGTATTTTCCACGATGTGATCGCAAACTTCGAGCAAAATTTGGACACTTGCCTGACAAAAAACTGAAAAAAGAAAATTAATTACATCGGCCCAAAACAGCCAAGCATATATATAAATAGGGTTACTTTTGTGCAAAGTTTTAAATGATCAGTTTAAGAAAAAATAACTTGTACCGTATAATAAACACATTCGCTTGTAATAATGTCAGACTTGGAAGATAATCCTCGGCTTAGAGTAAGTAGGTGTATCGAAAGGTGTTTTAGGCATAAGTGAAAAGATGGATCAAGTTGAGACATACAAATTTTTAAGAAATTAGGACGGGTAACTTGTAAGATATAAAACCACTTTTGCTAAGTCATATTCTAGATATTTAGAACGTTTTGACTTTCACATTTTCAAAGCAAAATTTTAAAATGGTGAACTATCAATTTCGAGATAATCAAACCGAAATGCTCGTACTAAAAATCGTTATTTATCAAGACAACAAGCTGTTAAACATAAATGCAACATGCATTCTGAGTAACATATGCATCGTTACTTGAAAAAAAAAATAGCCTTTGTGAATTCATAACCAGGTTAACCTAATTTAGTAAGCGGGCAGTTAAAAACAGCGACCGAAAAAAATCTGCAACCCTGCACAATCACCACAATAAACTTACAAAAGCATTTGTGTACCCAAAAATTATTGTGCTACGCAGGCTATAAATCAAAAAGACGAGAACTTACTTTTAACTGAATTTCGCTACAAAAGTTGTTATTACACTAGCATAATAGAACCTAGCTTTTAGTACCGAAGCAAACACACTCTTGATAAATAAACAACAACAGATTATTAACGAACCAAATATTTCAAGACATTAAACAATTTTGCAACAGTGATAAACTGAAATACCTAGCAACTTCATAATGTTGATACTGTATATAATGTACACTGCTTGAAAGAATGGGCCATTTTGTTTGACAAAGAAGGGTATCAAACGCACAAAAAATCACGCCAATATGTTATAAAATGCTGATAACTGGTGTTTGTGATCAAAAAAGCAAAAAAAAAATTCCACGAACCAAATGTGCTGAAGCTTGATAGAACAACTGTATTTGTTGAATAAAAAAGTTTAGCAAATGTCTACTGGGTATTTTTTGCTGCAAAAACTTATGCAAGATCAGATTCATCTCCACAGCATTCTTTTAAGTTTATTATAAGACGAAGGCAATTAAGATAGTGTTAAAATTGCTCCAAACAGCTGCAGCATTTTGTTTATTCTCATAACAATCCATAAGCAGAAATAAGCCACAATTGGTGATAGTAAGAACTAAGACACGATGACATTAGTAAAACGTAATGAAAATCACACCAAAAAAACTTTGGTTGCCTTGGAGGCAAGAAAACAAAATCTCGAAATGCAGAAGTGCGAAGAACTTAGAACACAGCAAAACTGCAAAATAAGCAGTGGTACTTTCTCAGTAAAAATTGTTAATTAAAGTTGTTACAGTGTTAGTTTGTTTAAAGTGAAATAGAAAGTGATGATCGTTACAAACTCCTCTTACGATGCTGGGTTAAAAGACGCGCTGCTTGCTTTCGAAAACTTAAAAATGTTCACAGCTGTCTTGTCTTTGAATTGCATGGCGGTTGACTTTTTGCTTCTCTGAAACATGATAATAAATGTTGTTCATTTTATAAATACTCAGCACACTTTTTCACACCAACGAGTGTTTCATAATTGTGAAAGCTCAACGTCCATCGTGGTCGACTCCTGGAAAGCCACATCTACGATTCTATATGCAGTTAGGTAGCTACATGCAAGGATGGCAGTACGGTACGGTACGTTCAGAATTTACGCACTACGTACCTCGCACCTTCAACCGTACCGTACTTCAGTTCAATTTTTGAAGCGTACCGTACCCGTACCATTAAAAAAAAAATGCGTACCGTACTTCTCAGCAAAAATTGAAGCGTACCGTACGTGGGTGCCGTACCGTACTGCCATCCTTGCTTTCAACTACTCAAAGCTTTAACTGACTTTGAATTCACTAATATATATCAATCACAATCTCAATTCACACATTTAGCGTGGGTTTCAGCTGTCTTTTGCCTCCACATACAAAAATCCGGTACAGTGTGCGAAAAGTCTGGGATTTTTAATTCGAACTGCGTACCAAAGTACCGTACTCGTACCATCACAAAAAAGGCGTACCGTACACGTACCACTACAAAAGAGGCGTATCGTACCTCTTAGCAAAAATCGAGGCGTACCGTACCGTACTGCCATCCTTGGCAACAAGAAAAAATCCAAATAAAATAGTACCACAAGTGAAAAATCATTTATTCTCTAGAATTCCACCACAGCAGTACTCAATAGAAGAGATCAGCTGATGAGAGTTGGCAACCCAAACCAACGTTGTAGGTCTTCGGGGCCGTTAACGGTCAAATACTTGGCTTTTTTTAATGAAACAAAGATGAATAGAAAATTGTTTAGGTGCTAAACCGCTACATCCCCTTCACTTTTCGACACTAGCAACAGAAGAACGGAGCATCCAACCTTGTGAGTTAAGCAGGCAATAATTTATTACCATAACACTAATTTATGTCAACTTATTTTTGAAACAGCAATTATGCATAAGGAGCATTTAAATGTTTTTGTTCAAACAATTTTGCATCACATATTTCAATTTTACCTTTTTCTTTTTTCCAAGTGGTCCTTTCGGTATGCTTGGTAGTTTGGCCAGTTTGGCATGGATTGAAGACATAGAACCATGGTGCTCAGGCTTCGAGTTTTGTCTCCGAGGAGGAAGTGCAGGAGGTGGAGCCTGCAAGAAAGAAACAACAAGCTAACTTTTGAGGAAAAAAAGAAGGTCAACATTTTCCTGTCAATAATCTTTCTCTCTATCATTCCTTTCATTGCTTGCTTTTCCGTGAGAGTTGCGCGGTAAAGGGAGCTCGAGGTTAAGCCGCCGCTTCACTTCATTTCTTCCATTTCCTCCATCATTTCGCTTGAGTGACGTCTTAAGCCATTCTAGTACCGTTTTTATAAATTTCGAAGATCCAAAGTTGCTATCTTAAACGATTATACACCTACCGAATGCTAAGTTTATGATACACAGCAATACCAATTTTGTATGCATTTTCTAAAACTTGGTAATGCTTCTTCTTTCCTCCGCCTCCAATTAAAATTTTATGCAAATGTCAAATACGTAAAACTTAAAATGCTCCAACAAAATACGAAAGATTCATATTGTTTGAAAAGGTCGATTTGACCCTCAGCTGAGGTTCTGCAAGTAATCGAATTTAACTGAAGATGTTTTCTGAAAAATGGATATCAACTTCGGGTACATAAATGTTATGTTATTGGCCGATTTCCAGTTTTGATGTAATTTTAGCTGAAAAAAACCTATTTCCAGTTAAAAGCAAAAATTTCTGGTGAGATTATCGTAGAAATTGCGGGCGAGTACTCACAGCAATCCCATTTTCCTCCTCTTCTTCAATGAGATCAGGATCGTTGTATGTGGCATCCTTTTCGCTAGAACACGTCGATGCTGTGTCAGCCTGAAATTGTAAAGAGAAAATTAATTAGCAAAAAAACTACGCAACTGCTCCATCAAGAACAAATATTTTCTAGTGCCCAATTCGTGCTGTTGCCAAGTGGAGTTATTAAGACTTGAAACTTTTGCTAATTTTGAAGGTCAATATGTTTATACGCAACCGATTTGACGCGAGACGTTTAACGCGGCCACGTTTGGGCTTCACACCAAACGTCTTAAAAGGGTTAAAGTTCAAGTCTGCCAAATAAAAAATTGCGACCTTTACTATGAGACCAAGTTTACAGTAAATACAACCACTTGGGTATATCTTGCAAGTAGATAGGGTTCATTAAGCACATTCGCTTAGACTTAGCACTAGAAAGAACTAGCTATAATTACATCGTATTCCACCAAGTTGCCTCGGCCGGGAGACAGCGAAAAAACCTTTTCGTCATCGAGTCAAGGTGCCACCTGCCCTCTTGTATACCACACTCCGTGGAGGCTTAACACTGTCTCTTTTATTGCAGAAAGTCAAGCCGGAAATCTGTGAATACCAGTTTTTATTCTATTTGGATTGACCCAACCAAGAATAGTACCCGAGCCTACCGTTTCAGTAGCAAAGGTTCAATCTACTCGTCGCACTCAACCACTGATCGGTTTGCGGTTTTCACATATTTGTAATGCGTGAACCAAATTACCTAATGTTCTAAACATATTCGTGACAAACCTCATGGCAATAGATTTCTAGGGTTCGTCACCAAACCTTCCGTGGCCTCAAACCTCCCCAATGCGAATTTTATGTCATCGATTTACAAGATGTAATTACAATTACCTTATTCAATTCACTTCCAATATCATCCATTCGTTTGGAAACACAATCATATATCGATTCGTCAGCGCTTGAACCATATTGAGATTTCAAACTCCTAAAACGTGTTAAAGCATCAGAGGGATCATAACAGATTTTTGTTTACCAGAATGGCAGCCATACAAAGAGCTAATAGAACTATTTTAAACGATTATTACGGAAAAATTGTCCTCCCACAAAATACGAACCTGCAAACTATGCACTTGACGCCCACTATTCTTACCAAAAACGACAACCATAATTATTTTTGTTTGTAGTCGAATTTAAAGCATCTTAATGAATGCAAAGTTTTGCTTAATGACTTTTAAAGATAACATTTGGCCCACTCCAAGCTAGCTGAGTGCATCCATTGTTAATTTTCAACAACTCGGTATGCCCGGCGCAATGCTTCACCGGCGTAAAATTTGTTACAATAAACAAAGGATATACGCTCATACGCTTACGATTGCAATTACGTTAAGTGTATGTTGGGCAAGGGGTTACGTTATACCTGTTTTTGCAATGTTTATGAAATTACAAAGCAAAATCTTACCTACAATTACAAAAAAATATTAAAAAATCGACGTTTGTCCCAACTGCTGTAACAAAAGTCCAGTCACCAGTGAAAAAAGAATCTACTTACAATCCTCTGGCAACCAAATTCTTATGAGCACTGGTAACCTCTCTAGCATTGTCCAAATCTCCTTCCAATGCCAGACGGGCAGCATACTGGGCGGCAAAGGCACCTAATAAAGCAAAATCAACGATGAACAAGATAAAACAATCCACTACTAAGGAAAATCAATTGCATACTATTTAGTAAATCTTTGCTGATCAGGTTTTCTTGGCCAGAAAAGAGAGTAAAATAGCTTTCGCTCTCAAATAAACTTTAGCAGACAATCTACAATTAATTAGGAAATAATAAATTAAAATCGTGCATTTTTTCGTTAGACTTTTACCGAAGGCGGTTGAAAAAAGCGGTAGCGAAGCGAAAAATTTGTAGACAACGTTCCCAAAAACACACACACACACATTAAGACACGAACCTAAGACAGCAGGATTCATCTCGGTCTCGGCAAGTTCTCTGCTCTCGGTCACCGGTCGCACTTGTGTCAAAACTCGCATGTAAACACCACCATCCGGAGTCCGATAGATTATCTTAAGCTGAAATGGGGCATCACGAGGGGGCGCCATTGTGGCAAATTCTGCCAAGAAAAAAGTCTTGAGCCAGACTTATTTTGAGCTTTATTATGTAAATGATTAAGTTTAAGAACTGAATAAGAAGGGTCTTACGGTTGAACTAAGAAATATAGCGCATTATCTCGCAAATTCTTGCAGTAGATTACTGAAATTTTGCTGTAGATTACTGAAATTTGCTGTAGATTGACCAGCAAAGCCAGTTAATCAAGTCTTTTTTAGTGAAAAAAGCCTTCTTTCCCTTTCCCATTCGAGTTTTCCTCTTTTGCACATAACTACGTTCCATCAATAAAAAAAGAACGGACAAAACCTGGAACAAATCAATTAAAATCTTGGTTTTGACGTCCTCCTCCGTATGAAACCACCAAGCTCAATCAAGGTTTTAGATAATTTAAAATAAGCAAACTAAGCTATGTTATCTTTATCATAGGATTAGCTGATGTCCACATTCATCATTCCTTCAGGCATAATAAATCAGGCAGGCGGAAGTAAAATGATCAATCACAGCAAGCAATAATTAATGCAATACCTTCGTCTGCACGAACTCCATACTGAAATGTTACTTCACTGTCATTGGTAATGTTTCCTATGAACTGAGCGACGTTACTACCAACTATCTCAGTTTGTCGTTTGAAATATCTGAAAGGAATTTCACGTACGGCGTTAAGCTAACAAGCCTTGCACAAATTGCTTTGCAAACTATAACATCAACAACTATTTGTTTTTGATTCCCGGTTCACAACGCTCACCCAAATTGATATTCATTGGTTGGGACCCATACTTTTCGATCATTGAACGGTCATTTACGGAAATTTTTAGTAAACTGCAACAAACCAAAAAAAAACATACATACGTATTTTGGTCAAAGTGACCGCCCCCCTACCAAAAAAAAAAGTTAAAACAAAGATTCTGCATACTTTTGTAAAAAAAAAACAAACTTATGTCAAATTTTTTTTCGAACTAAACAGAAAACCACAAGTTTTGATATCAGACCGTTAATTCAAGGTAGAAATATTAACACTTTTAAATAGTGTGGATGACATCCTGGTGTAATGGAATGCAACACCAAAGAACCCAAGCGATATGCTGAAGGACCCAGGAAACGAGAAAAATAGTCATTTTCGCACCACTCAAACAATGGGCATCCATAACCAATAACCATACAGACGATGACTGCAAATGAGCATCCTACCCATTGGCAGCCTTTTACTACCTGCCGGCAGGCGATTTTAATATTATATTCCAAAGAAGCAAAGGGAAGTTGTTTATTAATCCAGTAAGAAAAAGTGACATTAGGGTTTCAAAGCAGCTAATATCTTTAATGCTTAGGAAAGCTATCAAAATAAACGACCACATTAAAAAGTCGCAAAAATCCATTTTACTTTATATTCATCAAACCTTTTTTCGATAAACGAAGACAACGTTACCATTGCTCTACCAGGCCTCGCCCTCGAATTTAACTAGGTTGTGAAAAATATACGTCAAAGAGTAGGAAAAATAATCACACAGTAACAAATACGTCAACTAACAACTAATCTTAGTACAAAGACTCACAGCTGCCGATGCGTAACCAGGTCTATTGATACATTTGTAGCTAGTACTCGGTCAGAAAGTATGCTGACAAATTCTTGAGAAATTGTGTTGTTTTCGACTATATTCACCTAAACCATGCATTATTAATCATCATCATTTTGAGTTCTCAAGGTGTCATTGAGATCTTAGCCGGGTTCTAGCCTCATTTTCCTTCTAGGGATCATGAAATTTTGACGCGCAAGGTTAGGGATCTGCATCCAAACGTCTTCGGGGCAAAACCTCGCGTCAAAACTCGTTCCAAAACCTTTTGCGTCAAAAACTCGCCGACTCTTGAGATAGTTGTTAAAGCGGTAGGGATTTGAAACTGGTCGATGAGAATCAATTCTTGTCTCGTCATACTTAAAGGTTCAGGCAAATGTATCTCATGCAAATGCAGCGAGCAGAGCTCAGAAAACAAAACCAATACTGTGATTAATTATCAGTTTAAAGCAAAGATTGTTGCTAAGAGTCACAACGAGAAGCTGACATCTCACTGTTCATGAATGCAATTAAATAACTCGACAAACTGCAAACAAGGTCATACCTTTCCAGCTGTTTTGTCGGAAATTTTTCCCAGTTGAACCAAACGACAATCGGTGCCAGCAATCGCAAGCACATTAACAATGACCCTAAAAACAGAATGCTGGAGTTAGTATATGCTTTTCTCGAAATTTTTTATCAATCAGCAAATACTTTATTTTCTGCTTTTTTTACCAGCGAAAGGGTGTGTAAGAACTTTTTTTGTTAAAATTAAGTTTATAACTTAGTGATAATAGTAGAGACAACTCCTTTATGTTTGGTGAGACAATCTCAGTAATTAGCTTTCGGATACGGTCCCTATGTCTACATGTTATTTGTGTTTCTTCCGTGCAATAGGGCATTCACAAAGAATCTGAAAACAGAAAGCTTAACTATTTCGACTTCTTTGCTCAGATAAATAAGTAACGCACCCATAAGAAGCAGCCATGGTTGTAGTTTGATCATAGAAATGATGGCACATGGAATATTCATCTTCTGTCTCCAGACTCCCGACACCGACATTCGCACGACCGTCAGTACAGACTATCACCTATTAACAACATTTTCAATCGAATGATTGCATCGAAGTTTTAAGTTTTTCAGTTTTTTACAAATTTCGAGCAATAAAAAATAAGCAAATTTTGGTAGTGAGCGGTACGAATAATTCAGCTGGATAGCCCCTATGGCTAAAACTTGAGGTAACGAAATTTCTTCTATAATAACAAAGTTAAGGCAAAAAACAACAAAAATAATTCCTGACCGATGAGTGATGAGCCTAGCGGCGAAACAGTCCGTAAAGATTTTCAATTGATGTGATTTTTATTCATGCTTCTTGCTCTAACCTTGTAATTATAAGCAGATTGGAACACTAAAGTTTTAGTCATGGAGACGTTTAAGTTGACTGGGAACGTCTTCTACCAAAATACTCTTTTTCTTTCATTGTACAAAACTAGAAACTGCTTCAAAATTTGTCGCAAACTGAAAAATTCTAAGACCATGACCAAATCATAATCAATTGCAGGCTTCCAAAATAAGAAATTTGGTAGAATTTCAACCAAAAACTGAAGTAATCGACAGTGGTCCGACACGTTTCTAATGCAATTTTAGTGTTTTTTTTTACGTATTGTACCTTTTTTGGCTGTCGTTCAGCAAAAAGCATCGTTTGGCTTCCCATAAAAGGAACATATAATTTTCATGAAAAATGTGTTGTAAAATTTTCAACCAAATTTGCAAAACTTGAGCAACAAAGTTTAGTTTTGAATAGCTCGTTTGTGATTCCTTTTAGTTCTGGGCGTACAACAAACATCTAAGAGCTAATTTTTTTGAGTTGACAAAATTTTTGTCGTCCCAATCCTTCAGATCTTCCGAATAAAACGTTATTTTAACCCTGCACTTAAAGTAGGTGACAAAAACTACGAATCTGTAAGTTTGGCGTTAACGTAGAACAGTGAAAAGCAAGTTTAATCATGTGAAACGTAAACACATTTTCCTTGTTAAGATAGTGGTAGCCATTGAGCAATTTCGATAACTTCTACTAATCATTTCATGCAAGATCCTAGACACTTCATTTTAGATTTAGTTCGAGCATATTTTCAAGCGAATTTCTTCAAATCTCAACTCCGCTGCAACCAAATACTGCTGCATTCGAGCCCTGCAAACTATTTCAATTTTGGTGAATTTTAAGTAACGATGGATCGATATTTCCTAATCAAATCAAATGTTTCATTATACTCGGTGTATTACGCCGAAGCGTGTAACGAGTTTGCGGGGCCCATCTCCGCGTCATAGCGCCAGAGCAACACAGCTAGTTTCGAAAATGTCGCGGCGGTGGCGAGCAGTTAACAACACTGCGTCCGATTTAACCTGTCCGAGATTTGAACCGCAGACCTCCCGTTCCAGAGACAAACGCGTTACCACTCGACCAATATTTCCTCTTCTTGCGAATACGATCGGATTAAGCACGGAGATTTAGTCGTTTTTTTTTCGACAGCAAAACTAAAGTAGATAAACAGAAATACAGTACAATTGTTCGTTGATCAAACAAGTCTTAAATGTCGACCAAAATGCGCTCAATTCAAACAAAAGGACGTTATTTTATTTGCCTTATTTCCATCCACCGATATTCTACATGATTGCCTTTTAGTACAATTGCATCGATCAAAGGTAACTACAAAAGATTTTAGTTTAAATTGATGCTTTTTCCAAAATCTATACGTAGGTAAATTAATCTTATTTCTCATCAAGTTTTCACTTCAAGAAAAACAATGCATTGTAATTGAGATCGGTAGTATCAGCTGAGGAAACGCTGAAAACTTGGTCAATTTCAATCTCTCTGGGACCGAGAATTTTACGGTGATGGATTAAAACTGCATGAGTGATGACAATCAAATTGGAAACTCTTATAACAACAATCTCTAACCAAACGCCTTTAAGCATTTGGTTAGCAACACTCTTGAAAGATGGACTTTAAAAATGATTCGAAATAGATTTTAACTTTTGAACTGTATGCCCCCACCCTTCCAAACAGAGAAGGAAACCTTCAATATGGTGCAGATGGGTCTTCAAGTTTTCTTCTTAATTTACATGCAATTTAACTTTACGGAAAAAAAAATGAATAAAAACGCGGCATTCCTATCTACGCGCAAATACATTGCAAAACACACTATCTGGTGTGTCTTTTACGTATTGATGGATTGCAGTTACGTAATAGCTTTTTCCCGCCAAAACGATTGGACGTCAAAATGCCATTACAAAGCATTGGACGTTACCGTAAATCAACGTATAATTCCTTCAGTGGGCATATTTAAAGAATATGATTGTAAAGTAACACTTTTGTCGATAGCCTGGCCTGAATTGGTAATTACCAGGAGCGATTTAAGCAGCTTACATAGCTCAGCGGATCTGAAAAGTTACGCTTTTTGTAAATTCTCATCGTCCATTGCCAGCTATTGTCCACTTTGACCGGTTTTTAGCTTTGGTTAAATCGTAAATTCGGCCATATCCTAAAATACTAAAAATTCTATGTCACAGCAGTAACACATGGCCGATTAATGTTTAGTTTAAGCACTATTTATAAATAATATTTAACATCACTAGCTCAAGTCAAAATAAATGCAAATTAAGACTCGATCAAAGTTACACCGTTACACTGAGGCCAGTTAAATCATTAGTTTAAAGTTTAAATGACATATCTACGAAATAATTCAATGAAAACAACTACTAATGCATTTTAACTCCTAGCAACCAATAATCATAGCGATAAGCCGCTAATGACTACACGAAATGCAAAAAATCACCAAGATCCTGCAAAATAGATTTCTGAAATTACAAAAGTTTAAAAATGCGCTGATTTTGTCACAAATAAAGGAGATACAACTGTTCCAATATAGGGCCATCAATAGTAAGCCACGAATTTGATTACCAAAACTAGCTACCACCATCCATATTACATGATTTTAATGGGTTACTTAACAGCAAGCCGGATTACGTCACTGAAAAAAAGCAAACAAAACCGAATTCTTACTAATTAAAATCTTTTTCAGTTTTGCAGGCTTTTGCCTAGCATTTAACTTTAATGTTACAAAGAATCAACTCTTTTATAGCCTGAAAATACGCTCCATATCTTCGCTGTCAGTGTTTTTGCAGGCATTTACAAAGCGCTGATTCGCGATATTGACGTCCAGCGGTTTGGCCAGCAGCGTGATGACGTCACGTGCAATACATCAATACATGGCTACATGCACTTGAAAACTTAAAATATTTGCGCAAATTTAACCGTCGCAGAATTAGCTACTAATGCTTTTATGTATTAGGACACGGTAATTAAAGAGAGTAGTCTGTCAAAGCAGAGAGTAAATTGGAGATTTCAAATACATAAGCGTGAAAATATTCTTGAAAAGCATCGCATGATGCCTTTTTTAGCGCATGAATAGGCATAAAAAATTTTAAATATTAAAATACCTACAACTCACCCACCATGGAACTAACTACGGTACTAATGCTCTGTGCTACCAGTCACACAAAAGTGTTTCAACTATATACTGCTAAGTAAAATTTTCGATTGCTCGCATCAATTTTCCGAGATTTAAGCTGTGAAATAGAAATCAACGTTTAAAGTAATTGGTAACAGAGGTGGTTTTGACAATTCAATGTTTTTGGAGGAAGTGTAACCAAATTGTCGTGAATTATTGCCCAAATATGGCATAACAAACGAATATTTGAAAGTGGGCCAAAAAAGGTTTGATTAACTATGAAGTAACTAGTCAGCGCAAAGATTTAGAAACTGCAAAATTATTTTACCAAAAAACTGCAGCTAAACGGTTGAAAATAGATTCTGCACCGTCTAGTTCATTAACAATGTGGTGGCTGAAAATACATATTAACTCAGTCCAACTTAAAAAAAAAAAGAAAACTGGATATCCATTGGAGTGGGCAAAACGCCGCTGAAATTGGACAAACGGTTGGTGTTTGTGTTTATCGCGTTTGCCACGCAGATCTAAATCTGGTTTGAATCTCTATGTCTGTTGCATCGGCCTAAAAAACGGAATATTTTTGGATTTGCTACATGTTTTCCTTTTTGATGATCATAAGTTAAGGGGGGGAGGGGAGGTTGGATGTCAAGAGCAGAACTAAGCTTCTTCTGGGGCATAACACCAGGAGTGCGTAAACTTTTGCATTGCCGGGCCAAAAAAAAAGATTGGATTAAGCCGCGGGCTGAACGTAAGACTTTTTAATGAATATCGGATTGCGATTCTGGTGGACGTGCTACCGCGATGTAATTTAGGTAGGGTTGAAAGCAAGCGTTTACGAGCCATTAATTTTCAATTGGGCAGAGATCCCAGCGTTTGAAGATCTTGCAACTGTTTTTTTTTTTCAAAATTAACGTAGTTTTGACCCTATTTGCTACGAAGATCTTGCATATTGATCGTTTCAAAATTTCAATTGTTTTATCACCACATTTTTTTTGTGTCATGGATAACTACTAGAGTAATCTTTGAAAAAAGTTAACTAACACAACCCTTTAGTTTTTGACGTACAAAGCAGAAGTGTAGCTAATCATAGTAGTTAATCTACAAAAGCAGGTGCATAGTTAGTCAATGATTCTGAGGGAAACCTACAAATCGTTAGTAAATTTATCACAAATTTTATGTATTATTTTTAAACATATGTTTCCGTCTTCTCTAAGCTTGGTGCAAAAACGTTACAGTGTTTCCTATTTAACACTTGGTTGACAGGCTTGAGCGAGCAATCACCTTAACCCGCTCCTTCATCCTAAGCTACTAATTGCAACAAAGCATATAATTTGCGTGTTTAAAACTTTGATATTATTTTAATTTATGGCAGGAGTTTGGCAATTCTCCAGCTGCTGAACTGTTTTGAATTTAAATGTTTTTTATACGTCATTTCAAAAAAAATTCAGATTCCAGAAGCAAGTGAGTGTGAAAAGAAAAATGACTGTGAAAGGGGATAGAACCCCGAGTCGCTGAGCGATTTTGTATTTTTAATTAGAAACTATAATAGAAAATCAAAATCCTTCAATTCTCAGACAACTCTTGTAGAAGTAGGAAGCAGATAATTATTTTTTTTCTCAAATCGGCAGTTCTTTGCGGGGCCACAAAATTTCGGCTTGCGATCCGCAGTTTACACACCTCCGTATTACACAATGCAAATCATTCCAAAAGAAAAACTATTCAAGCAAATCACTCACGATTATCAGCAGTTTTAACGTTGAGCGCTTTAACAGTTTCGTTATGATATTGATAATATTACGTATTATAAGCATTTCTGAACACAAATAAAAAAACATTGGAAAGGTATATTTTCTAAAATAAATTCTTACCTGAGAACCTGGTAATCTAGCAGCAAGAACTGTGGAAAGAAGCAGCGCTGGGCCCAGAGCAGTTCCACCACCCTCTTTCAAACTGAAAAAAGTTATCAGGCATTGCTAATAACGCTGTGCATATCCAATTAAATAAAGTTAAGACAACCAGGAGGCAAGAAACCAAAGATTGGTAGCAGGAAGAGTTCCAACTACGCCGATTATTGTCAACAAACAGCGATTTGTTAGACCAAATAATTATTGGCCATATAATAAACATAGGTTTACAAAAGTTGACAAATTTAAGGAAATATGACTTTTAGTGTACTTCAATACTGGATTGGTACAAAAATTAGCGCACAAAAACGTATTTTTACAGCTTTGGGCAAAATTGTTTTGAGAAAATTGGGCACTCGTAGGCCAGTCAAAGAGTTAGACGAAACACTAGAGCAGGTGATCAAAAGCAATTCAAATAGGAGATCATTTTTACTACCGTCGTACGACTATCACCATTCAAGATAGACCAAAATACTGAATTAATCTCAATTAACTTCTTAAAGTGGGTTTGAGGTAATTTAAGAGGTAAACCGATCAATTTGTTAGTACGGTAAGATGTTCAATTTGTTAGTACGGAAAACACAAATACTAAGCCGTGATTTATTTCAATCTTGGACGCAAATTATCGCTCAGTGCCTGAGGCTAAAAAATGTAACAATTTTTGTTACTTTACATTAGACGTATTACGTCATGTGGAGCTGTAACTGCAACACAAAAAACGACCCATTAAAATATTTGAAACTCGGGAGCAAATATTTGGACAGATCTAAGGAGCATAAATGAAATACCGGTACTTGCGTAAACTAAACAAACACTCCTTTATAAAAGCACATCGAAAAAGCCCATCAAGTTACAAAGAATTACTTCAAAATGCAGTATTTCTTCCAGCAAGCTATATTTCACCAACGCAAAGATAGAGAAAAAGTCAACCGTTTTTACCAAAAACTGTTAAAAAATACAGTAGATACTGTAAAACAAGACATGCAAAGCCTTTTTCTAGCTAAAGACGTCTCAAGTTCTGTAAAGTACTGCATACTACAAAATATTTCACTGCCTTACATTAACGTAAATTTTCTGTACTTCCTTCGGGGCAGAGTAGTGAAATCGCCAATCCAATACGCAGTAGCTATGGCGATGGAGCGCCCACTCTTTTGAGTGATGTAAAAATGGCCACTTTTTGCTACCGGGTTCTCCAGCTCAGCTGGGGATTGAGATTTAGCATTTCTGTTGCACCATGCTAACAAGCAATGGAAATAGCCACGTAGCACCATCTAATCCTAATTTTTAATTTGCAACTAACTCTTTGACTTACTCCATTACTGCTTTAGCTAGCTTTGGTCTGGTGTCGCGTATTTGACCAGGCAGAGGAGCCATAGTTCCAGTGTGAGTTAGAAAATCGAAATCGAAAAGTTCGAATTCTGAAAGACTACGTCGTTGTTCGGGGGACCCGTCTCCTAGAAAATTTACCTGTAGAAAAAAAAAAGATCATCAAATTTCACATTTATTACAATCAGATCAACTCAAATTGGTTCCAGATAACCAGTACTTTCGTATCGTACAAAACAGCAAATTTTGTCATTACACGAGAGTAAATCAAAAATTATCCACACTTTTATTGTTTTTGCTATTTGTAAAAACACGAAACACGAAAAAGAGACTTTATGTTTTTTCATAAACTCCACCCATCTCGATGCACTTGTTCAAGCGGCCAACAAGCATATGAATGCCAAGAGAAAAGAAAGTCTTTGGCTGGTCACACATCCATTCATCCACCGTCTTTTGCACTGCTTCATCAGAAGAATGTGGAGGCCCAGCCTGATGAAAGACTTGCGAAAGAACCCAAAAAAGTGTCTCTGCGTTGGTGTTGTTAGATACGACCGAACGAAGGAACAGAAGAATTTGCGACTTCGTAACGCATCTTTGAGTGGAGCAGAGATGATAGTGGGAAGGAGAAAGATCTGGGCTGTATGCAAGATGCTTCAGCACCTCAAAATTCAGTTTGCTTAATAGTTTTAATGGTTGCTTTGGCAACATGAGGGCCGCAGTGGGCGCGCATTGCCATGCTGCAACAAAACCTTCTTTGACAGTAATCCTCGGCGTTTGACAATTTCGACTACTGAAATCGGGCCACAGCAAGTTGTTCTTCTCTGGTGCATTGTGCTAGTGGAGTGTCCGTTTTTATCAACCGAAAATAACACATACATTAAAAACTGAACGAACGCTTAAATTTGCTGATCATGATCTCGTGACACAGCAGTAAACGTGTGTTAAAAAAAATTTGTGAAAAAGCTAAAACACGAGTGCGCTATAGAACAATGTGCGGATAATTTTTGATTCATCCTCATACATCTCACGTAGCAGGTTAACATTCGGACATACCTAGCTCTAGAAGAGCAAGGATCCACGACAACTGACCGCTATTGTTGGCAGTCTGTTGACTTGTTCGCTAGAGCAAGAATGTGACGCCATAGCCGAATTTTCACAACACTTACTTTATTTTTTATCTTTCGTAACTCTGTTTATTTTCAATTTCAAGATGCAGAAAAAAACTCTTTAAAAATAACACAAAAGCAAAACAACTCCTCCACAGTAACTCAATTCACCAGATTTTCATCGTTAATAATTTTTACCATTTTTTCGAATTCTATTTTTTGAACTCTTCATTGACCACTTCGAGACGGGGGACGTATATATGTATATATATATATATATATGTCCACATATTAAGGCTAAAGTACCGCTATAAATAATAAACGTTGAAACCGCTATGTTGCGTAACAGGTATACAAAGGCGGATTTCCCTGCTGCTTTTAGCTCGAAAACAAGAAAAAAGCGAGAATGAACGCATGTTATAAGTCTGCAAAAGCTTCGCGAGGCAGAACGAATGTTGCAACATTACGAGGTAAGGGGAATTTGTGACGTCATTCATGACGTCACTACTGTAATATGGGTCATCGCTCAAGATAACAGTGTCACATACCATCATGTGCATTCCAGGCCCGGCGCCAGAGCAGTGCGTTCGGGGGGGCACGAAAATTTCTTAGGGGGTCAGGAAAATTTTTTTTGGGGGGCACGGAAAATTTTTTGGGAGGGGAAACATTTTGTAAACTCAATAGATAAAAGTTTTATCAAAAATAATAACTACAGTACTGTTAGGCTACTTGAAGCACGTTCGCTCGACCTTTCCTGCTGTTTCATAGAAGAACGTTTGTGGTGAATTATTTTTGGGCAAAACCTTTCTGGTGTTCTTGAGCTGGTGCAAAAGTTTACTCTCGCTTGGGAGGGGACAAGCAGTGATTTGGGGTGGCACGGCCCCGAAATGCTCCCCGTGGCGCCGGGCCTGGTGCATTAACTGCTAACCTAGACTGATCAAAGACGCGTAATAGTAAAAAAAACGCGATAAAATATGAAAAAGTGAAAGTGGGGAAAAAAAGTCGGGTTTGGAGAGGGTAGTAGGAATTAGTGACGTCATTCATGACGTCACTAATGCGGTATGCGTCATCACTTAAGACAACAGTGTCACTTACCATCATATGCATTCACTGCTGACCTGAAGTGATCAAAGACGCGTAATAGTAAAAAAAACCTGTTATGATACGAAAAAGTGAAAGTTTGAAAAAAAATCCCATCTGGACGGCAGAACCGAAAAAAAATCCCGTCTCGAAGTGGTTAATGATCGTAGTTAGCACTGTGATTCTACAATGCTATTTTGAGAATCATGTTAAACAAACAAATTAGACTAGTCATCAAAGTCAAAGTTATATGCTAAAGACTTACATAGTCGTTAAAGGTAACCAGTGCAACTCTTGTGTTAGGTCGTTGCGCTTCAATAATATTCAATTGATCGGTGATAGCAATCTGTAGAGCCTAAATCAAAACCACATTGGTTGCATATTTTACTCGGACTGAAAAATCAAAAAAGTACTCGTATGAAAAGCAGTTATACTGTTGTGCTGTTTGAGGTTGTCCAGAAGTCATCTTTAGATTGGCGTAGAGAGAATGTCCAGGTGTGCAAAAAAAAGGCTATATTTTAGTAATCTTGTCCGTAAACGCTGGTTAAGTTCGGCACATTGGTATTCATCAAGAAAGCAATTTTGAATTTAACAGTGTTGCAATGATCTGGAAGCAGTTTGGAGGCTGGGTGGCCGAGAGGGTAAAGGCGTCGTTTTCTACGATAACCCTGATCGCACGATTTGGGTTCAACCCGCACCCTGGTTAGGTTGTTACGCCCATGGATCAGACACTTTACGGTGATTTATCTCAGCGTGGTTGCTTGAAACACGAAGCAATGCGACTTACGTATAATTATCGCGAGTTGTTTTAATAACAAATATGTACAGTACACAGCAGAGTAGTACACATTGCACGCAGTCTACAAATACATTTTGGCAAATGAATAAACACTTTCACTTATTCAAATGTTCGCATATGCGACAATCAACTTGATCACGCCTCAACATAACCCTATAGATTGTGCTGTGGCGCTGTGCCCACAATATTGCCGAAGTTTCCACTGAGCAATACCACTTTCCCGACTGAGCTAAGCGTCAAGCATAATTACAAGATGAAAATGGCAACACGTCATATACCGTAATCAATCAATTGGTGACTAAGAAGCAGAAACTTTCAAGCTTTTTAAGCACAACAAAAATAACGCCAAGTTTCGAAAACAAATGCGCTCAAGTAAGCACCAGCGCATTACAATCAGGCTGCAAAATTAATTGCTCTCAGAGTAGAAAAACGGGACAAGACGAAAAGCTTTCATAAAAAAAAACAGAGCCAAGATAAAATGAAACATTCTATTAAGAGGCGTTTCGACTTCAATCTAAATAATTTTCAATCTTTTTCAACTATAATTCTATTTGAATTATACTGTATTTGAACTAAAGTGATTTTCAATAGTTTTTAAATAGAACTGACCTAAGTTCAAGTCGAAACGTTTCGTATTTAATAGAAAGTTTCATTTTATCTTGGCTCTGTTTTTTTTTTTTTTTTTTTGTTTGTTTATTACTATCAGTTCTTTTACTGATTGACTTTCACAAACATGAGTAGGATTCTTGTAGCTATACCTTTAAACAAACCATTAAAATTTTATTAAATGACCTGATATGGCTTTTGAAAATTTGTAAGGCTGACAAATACAAAAACACATTAACGACGGCACATGGCAGCAGCTATTGAAAGGTATTAAAAGCATCCATAGCCAAACATGATATTATAGTTCGATTTGACAAACAAAAGAGTAAAAAATACCTACCTTTAAGCGTGATATGTAAGCGTTCTCAACCTACAATCAAGAAATAGTGATCAGTGTGCGGTTTTGCAATTTTAGTTCAACAATCTGAGAAAACAAACTGCAGTTTACTGGCAAAAAGTCGAAAGTTCTTCGCTCATTCCAAAACGTAAAACAAAGTTAAAAGATTTCACAATGCTCGCTTACAGGCTACCTTAGAAGATTCTGGTTTGCAAAACGGCCCAAAATCGGTAGCTTGCCCAATGGCCAATGCCTGAGCTAAATGATAGGAAATTAAATCGCCCACTGACTGAAGTTCTATCATATCAAAGCCAACAAGTGTTTTGATCGAGTAAAAATATGGCTAAATAGGGAGAGAGTTGAATCGACATTATACGATCTGAGTCGTAGTAAAACGGGTCCACAACTGACCCCGAACCAACTGACCGCCGACTAACCCTAACGTTGGCAGACCGTTAGTTCACGGTCAGTTCACTTGGTTCGCCCAATAACGACGATTGAAAATGGACATGCAAAAGGATGAGGTAAGGCAAAAGACTTACCTTGCTCGAAGAAACCATGCTTCCAGAGGTGTCAACACAAAACACAATCAATGACTCTGGTGGAGATGGCAAGAGCGTCGGGGACTGCAATACGTATGTGACGTCAAGTGCGGAGCTAGGTGAATCGTTTTGCACCGGAGTTTTGTTGATAGCAGAACAAAATATGCATTCCCATTTCTGAAATTTGAATTTTTTTTTCATGTCACATATTAAATTACAAAACTGTTGTAGGTTTAGCCTAATGCAATATTTCGTTTCATACCAACCACCATTAAGGTTCATTGTTACCTTTTTCCAGTCATTCCACTGCTAAGCAAGAATGAGTAATTTTTAATTAGGTGTCATTTTTTCTATAAGAATATTATTTCCAAAGATTTTGATAAAGTGCAAATATGTAACACTAATGTATTATTTGAACTATTTTTTGTTACTAAAATCTGCACTAATGTACAGGTAACACATAAAGTCCGACACTCATTTAATTTTTTTATATCTCTTAAACCGCTTAAAATAGAAACTTTATATTTTCGACAATGTTTTTCACCACTACAAAGTTTATTTTTACTTTTTTCAAGTCCTTTCGCTTCTAAACTAAGCAAGAATAAGCAATTTTTAATCAGGGCATAAATTTGAACAAATCCACAAAACCGATCAGTGGTCGAGTGGATAGACAACTCTGCTACTGAAACGGTAGACACCGGTTCGATTCCCGGTCGGATCAAACAAAACATTATAAAAAAAATTGGTATTCACAGCTTTCCTGCTTGACGTTCAGCATTCTGAGGACAGTGTGAAGCCGCCACCGTGTGTGGTAGACAGGTGGGCAGGTGGCAGCTTGACTTCAAGAACGAAAGGTCCCTTTGCAAACTGCTGGACAAAGTAACTTGGTGAATAGAATGCAATTACAATCACAAAAAGCTCAAGTGTGTTCTTTGGCACTATTAATCATTGAACAAGTTTTAATTTGTTAACGAAGCAGAATTCGCCTACATAAACCTTTTTAAATAGTGCTATGCGGTAATTCAAGTTCAGTTGATGTAACTCGACTTAATTTCCATGGGCGAAAGGGAAAACCTACAAGCACAGTTTCAACGGTCTGCTTATCAATGCTTAGCCTCCTCGATCTTTTGCGATCTCAAACGCTTCCGTCTCATTAAACTATCAAATCCTCTCTTAGGGCCTCACTGAGAGAAGAGTCTTGTTTAGGGTCATTTTAAAATTTGCTTATTAAAGCAGTTGGTGACTTTGATTCATGCTATTAAAGTACACATTGAGCATTTTAATGAATTGTCAACGCTTTTCGCGCATTTTGTTGCAAATTTTATGCCGTAATCAAACTGTCACATATAATAATTTTGAATGCCTGAGATACAATTATTTGCTGTGTTTTAAAGCAGGGCTTCCCAAACTGGGGGTCGCGTAACGACCTTCAGGGGTCGCAGAGAGCATACCAAGTTTAGAAGGAAGTGTAAAACTGGGTACTCTCCGCGACCCCTGACTATCGTTAAAAACTTCAGCAATTCTGCAAAACGACATTCTTAACTTAGCGGTAGATTCTACTTAAATAGGCGCTAACAAACAGTGAGACTTTGTTGAACAATGTATTGCATAAAAAAACAGCAGATAAACTTTTTTCTGTTCGTATCTCAGCTGGATGCCTAACTTTTCTCGTTTTGTCACTTTGGTTGTGACACAATGATAAAACTAGGCAGACCGAATTCAATAGTTTAGTAGAGGAGTAGAAGCCTATTATATATCGTTGAATACAGATATAACTACCACACTACTACCGGTCACATTCTAATCAATGGATAGCTGGTTGAAAAAGTCGAACGATAACGCTACTAAGCCTGCTGCAGATGAAGTTGAAACAGCGGTAAAGACAAATGTAACACTGAAATGCATCTCGAAAAAAGCGGTAGTTCAGTGAGAAAAACGAGGCTGGTGATACCAAAAAAAGATCAAATAATGATAGTTTTTTGCAGTATGGTTTCACTTTTATAACGGAAAGCAATAAGCATCGTCCACTTCGTTTAATTTGCAACAAAGTGTTGGCAAGCGAGAGTCTTAAGCCGGGCAAGTTAAAACGACATCTTCAAACCGAGCATGATTCCTATCGTAACAGGCCTGTGGAGTTTTTTCATCGCTTACTGCGGACATGGGAAAAACAAACACAGTCGTTTGAAAGTGATTTCATAGATGAAGGAAAGTATACAAGAACATCGTTTGAGGCTTCCTTGGTGATTGCAAAGAGCAAAAAACCTTACAACATCGGAGAAGAACTAACTCTTCCAGCTGCGATTAAAATGAGCGCAATGGTTCACTGCAAAAAAGAGGCGAAAAATTTCATTGTCAAGCAATACTGTGTTTCGGCGAATTTTTGAAATAAGCGAAGATCAACACCAGCAACTCATTTTACGAATTCAAGAAAGCCGTAAATTTGGCATTCAGCTTGATAAATCGACGAACATTACAAAAATGGCACATCTTTTGCCGTACGTTAGATACTTTTACAACAACGACATTCAAGAGGATTTGCTGTTTTGTCAACCATTGCATGGACGTACTACAGGGATGGATATTTTTTGGACAGTTGATGATTTTTTCAAGGAAGTGGATCTGCTTTGGACGAATTGTGTTGGTGTGTGTACCGACGGAGCTGCTGCAATGACAGGACATACAGCAGAATTTCATGCAAGAGTGCGATCTGCGAGTGATACCCCTGTTACTTCTACACACAACATGATACATCGAGAGGCTCTTGTTGCTAAAAAAATTCCTCCGGATCTAAATGCTGTTGTGCAAGATGCAGTGAAAGTTATTAATTTTATTAAGAGTCGCGCATTATATACCCGTAGTTTCGCAAATTTATGTGACGAAATAGAATCGGAGTTTACGGCTCTTTTACTGCATTGTGAAATTAGGTGGCTTTCGAAAGGCAAAGCGTTAAAAAGGCTATTAATGTTAAAAAATGAAGCTGTGAGCAATGACAGATGGCTGTTGAAATTACGCTATTTAACAGATTTATTTGAAAAACTGAACGAACTTAATTTATCCCTCCAAGGAGAAAGCACCAATGTTTTTACACTGAAATCTATAGCAAAATAGGTGCTTTTATCAAAAAGTTTAGCATCTGGAAACTAAAAGTTGAAAATGATTCCTTTGAAATGTTCTCATTTACTGGAGAGTTTTTGGCCAACAACGACGTGGAATTAAACATGATTAAACCTCTGGTAGTCGACCATTTGTCAAATTTGTTGAAACAATTTGAAAATTATTTTCTTCCCGAACTGGACAATACCAAACTAGATTGGATTCAAAACCCATTTGCAGTGCAACAACAGAGTACCGAGCATCTCTCTCTTAAATCTAAGGAAGAGTTAGCTGAACTGTCTTCGGACCCCAAATTGCTATTTGAATTTCCTGGGAAAAAGTTTCACAGTTTTTGTCTGAGCGTTAGAACGGAATATCCATCATTATGAGACTCAGCAGTAACCGCACTCCTGCCGTTTGTCTCGACGTATTTGTGCGAGTCGGCGTTTTCGACATTGACGGCAATCAAAACTAAATGCCGTTCTAGCCTAAGCAACATTGAAACCGCATTGAGACCAGCACTAACAAATATTGAACCTCCGCTGGACTTGCTTTGCAGCAGAAAGCAGTCGCACCCATCGTACCTACATGTAAATTAGTAGGTTTCGATTACTAGTGCCTTGTTATTATTTTTTGCATTGAATAATTACCACAAATACTCAAACTATAGCATTGTTTATTATTTTGACCGTAGGGGTCGCGAAAATTTTCAGAAGATTAAAAGGGGTTGCGAGCAAAAAAGTTTGGGAAGCCCTGTTTTAAAGTATACGTGACTGCTTTATTAGTTTTGCCGCCTTTTTGATTTGGAATGTTCGAGATAATTCCTTTCCAGTATATTCTACCATCTTCTATTACTCACCGGAATATTTGGGTTGTTTACGACTTCTTAATTGCTATATTTAGACTTGAACTTTGTGATGTCATAATTACGTTGCAATGTGTTATCGTAAATTCGTTTACTTTTTCTATTGTGACGTATCAAGGATTTTTCTGGGACATTCAATAGCTTTGCCATAGTATAAACAGGCGGGTCATTTTACATTCTAATATTCTAAGAGTTGGGTAATTTTAGGTATTAATTTCATAGGCAGTTAAGCCGAGTTTGTGTATCTGTGATTGGCTCGTATAGCCGTTTAGTGAGAAGTTTTAGTTGAGCAATTTAGCTCAGTGATAGTTGGTTTATATAGCGGTGCTAAATAGAAGTTCGTAATTTAAGATTGGTGTGCTGCTTTCCGCGATTTAAGAAGCTAAAGGAACTCTCAACTGCCACTTTCTTCGTTTCGTCAATTAACATTTTAGTCGTTCTCTGGTTTTAGTCGACTTGGACAATTCTAGAGATCAAAGGTTGTATTCTAGCCATGTATCAACAATCGCGACATAACATTTCTAAAATTCTTGCTTTGTTTCGTAGTGAAATGCAGGGCATGGTATAGAATGGAAGACGACTTTTCCATATTCCATACTGACAATTTTCTTCCATTCCATTTCCATTCCATACTAAAGATCTAACATTCCATATTCCATTCCATACTAAATTTTTCTTCTATATTCCATGCCACACTTCCATACCAAGGTAAGTTTAGACCGGAAGCAACATGTAATTTGTATTGCACTTTTGCAAAGTTAAGCGTAGTTCTGCAAGTAGTCGCTCACGAACGTAAGCAGTATAGTACAATGCATCTCATCCCATATTTGAAGCACTACTGCAATGACCTACCATAAAAATTCACTCAGCATAAATAGATCAATCATAGCGTGGCCAAGATTTTTAAATGGGGGGGGGGGCAAAACGTTAATCACATGCAATGACGACATCAGATATTTCAAAATGTGGGATTTTTATGGGACAGAGATACCATAGAATGTAAAGTCACAAGCCGAGGCCTGTGTGTGTGGCACATAACCATGATTTTGCTAAAGGTAGAGACCTTTAACGAAAAGTTATAAAGTTTTCCTAAAATGTCTAAATTAGGAGACAAGGTGAGCTGACTAGTGTAACTAAAACGTATCGCAGATAAGGGTGTAGGGGCAGAGTTCCCCCACAGAAGACTTAGTGGATCTGGGGGTGAAGTCCCGAGCTGCTGGGCAATCTTATGTGATGCTTTGAAAAAAAAGCTCTTTTAATATTAATGCCATTTGGATCACATTTGGCTCGTTTTTAGAGACATTTGAAATAACCTCATTCTTAAGATTTGAAAGCCAATTAATTGAAGTTCCAATTGTTTAGTCCTGCCTTTACTTACAAGTTAAGCCCAAAATACGTTTGAAATCTTGCATTTTTGGGTTAAATTTCGGAAGTGACTTAACCCTGTTAGGGGGAAGCAAGATACATTGCCTCCAGCAAAATTTTAGAAGTAAATGATATATCACTGGAAGATATGCCTTGGAGATTTTTGCCATGAAAATAACCAGTTCTAGGAGTACATGTACGGACCAGGGGGCTCAGGCCCCTCAATTCAAATTGAATAATTTATTCAATAAGCATCTCCCTCAGCTAATTTTTTTTCTAATATTTCGTTGCGTCAAAACCGGCGAGGTGCAGGGCTATTACTATCTGAAGTTGGTGCAATAGATGGTTAGTAATCATGTTAGCGCATTATGTTCATAAAACGGTTAGATAGGGGTCTTAGGTTGCAAATTTTAGGACAAAACCCTGAATTTCTTCTAGGTTATACATTTAAATTGATAGGCATGAATTTGAATTAAGGGGCCCCCTGGTCGTCAACTATTACTATTGTACGCGAAAATAATTGTTGTCATTTTTTTTAATCACCTATGGCATTTCAATTGGGGGGCGGGCCCCCTGGCCCTTCTGGCTCAGCCTGTATCAACCACTTAGCAAACAGACAGTAGGTTTACCCGTATACTCATGGTTTAATGATTGCAAGTTTGTAATCACACCAACTAAGAAACTTGGCTGAGCCAAACTCTCAAACACATTTTAAAAACCTACCAAAAAAAGCTTAAACGCAAAACAAAAAAAAGCAACAACAAACAATCAAGCTCAATCGAGGAGAGAAAAGTAAATATAAATCTTTGTTACGATGGAAAAGTTTTGTCACTTGGCAGATTAACAATCTCAATATAAAATTAAACCTGTCAGCATCACTGCAGCTGCAAATTACAATCAACATATTCGGTGATCTGATCATGCAATGGCTACATTGTTTGCGCAATGCTCATGACCATATTATCCTATTAATTTGTCGAAGATGATTAGCTGCTAAACGTTTCCACATATTTTTAGTTATCACTATACGTATATATTTTTCTGTAAATGCCATGTGCGAAATCTAGTATGGAATTGATATGGAAGTATGGAAGATTGCCTTCCATTCCATTCCGTTCTGGTACCTCCCGTATTCCATACCGAAATTTCTCTTCCATTCCATTCCATTTTCCATTCCATACCATGCCCTGGTGAAATGATCAGAAAAACAAAACTCTTTGGTGACAGTAAATGCTGTCGAAAATTCAACCCTTCTAGCTTATGTGAATACAGAGATATAAAAATTTTATAAACGTGGGTACAGGACTTCAGGGACATTTCGTGTATTAAAACTAGTTTTTGTGAGTTGATTTAAAATATCAAAAAAGGAAAAAGCCTTCAAAAATGCAAAACGAAATATAAAAAAGTTACATAAGCACTAATGTAAACAAAATATTTAGTTTATTTTGATTTCTAAAGGCGAATTGTTGACTTAATATCACGTTTCGTTTTTATTAAACCTAGGCCATGCAGGGCACACATCAACCAAAAGGTACAGTGCAATATGGGAAGACTTATCGAAATAAAACCACAAAACGAAATGAAAATTGGCCGTAAATGCGGCAATCGAAAAAATACGCTGCAATAGGTAGTTGCGCTGCTGGAAAACAAACTTTTGCCGCAAGTATGCCTTGAATAAAGAAATAAGTTTGGAAGAAGTCAAAAATCAACCGTAAAACTTAAGCGCGTAGATTCTAAGTGTTTTTGAGAGATAATTCCATCATTGCTTTTCATGACAAAGGTTAAAAACTTAAAAATACGCCAATCATTACGCAAATAGCGCTGCTAATTCCAATTTTCGCAAGCAATAGCCTTTTTAGCTCTGGATTTTCAATTTTTTTCGTAAATGCTATTACAGCGTTGCAGTGCAGAGTAGCAGCACATGGCGGAAAACTGATGCTACAGAGCGCAACTATTATATACTTCGGCAAATGGCAGAGCTTTATTGTATAACGCAGTCAATAACTATTCCCAACTCAATCTCAATGCACCAATGATTTTTGAAAAAAATACCCGCATTAAAATTTACAACATAAAAAGCTGTCGCACCTTCACTTCAAACATATTATTTGCTGAGCAACGTTAATGGCGCAAAAAAAATCTACACCACAAGGCCACAGACAAGTCATTATGCTCTTGCTGATTATGTCAGATTTCGGTGCAACACATACTAGGGCAGTAATTGAGAACGCGATTCAGTTATCACACACATAACAATATAAACGTAAATCAGAAAAGCTTTTGGGTACAAAATAAACTTACTTCGGCCGTGCTGTTATTGATTCCTCTACAGGAGGCACATTGCGAAGGGGGGGATCTTATCAGAACGCTGTTTTGGTTGTCAGCAACTATGCCAAGTTTAATGCATACAACGTTAGTGTCGGCTGCTGCATATGTAGTATCATTTGAACTAGCCCTTGAAAAAAAGTTTAATTTTGATAAACCAAGGCCTAAAGTACTTTGCTTTGCCTACATTTTGTCTTACAAAGGTGAGTCGCTCGAGATTTTGGTTGCGTATTTTGTAAATATTTACAAAAATTTTTGAAAAGTAGAACTAGAGAAGTTTTAATGTTAGACATTTTACATTCTTTAACATTTTGAATTTAAAAGGTAGCAAATGCTCCAGACTAGTCTGGTAGCAATATGTGACTAACTAGTTAAAATTCTCTGCTGCTGGAAGCATCCAGTCCCTGTTAGTAACTCAACTACAGGTAGACATGGCTGGTTATGAGATTATCAAAATGGGATAAACTGATACAAAGAATAAAAGCAAAGCTTGAAAAAGCCGAATTAAATATAACTCGCAGGAGCATTAACCGCTAGTGCCCTTTTCAATTATGCCTTAGATTAATTTATATCGGGTAAGAGAAACACAAGCTCTGGTTTAATTCAAGTTGGATAACAGCCAGTACTTTTCAAATTTTAATTGGCACAAAAATTCCAGTTTTAGTCGAACTTAGGTTTTGGGTTCAATTTTTTAAACATTGATCTAAATTTTTGGTAAATGGCCGAAATTTTTCTAATTGGAAGTAAATGACAGAAAAACTTCAAGTCTGAATGCAATGTTTATGCTTTCAATAGTGAGACTGACCACAAAATTTATGAATTGACAGAAAATGCTTCCAAATTCAGACATTTGACCAAAAACTCTGAGCGAAAAATAAAACCACCGTGGGTTCATGTTGGCTATCATAGAATGAGCCACGTTACAGAGCAAGATAAGGGACCTACCTTGACGAAGAACGCTCCACATTTCGATGTTGTTCATCTCGATAGGCCATGGTTGGCGTGAGAATAGGCGCAGAGGGTTCTAAGGAGGTCTACAAATAATTTATCTGCGATTAAACTCCGCCAACATAGCACTATAATGACTATACGCTGAAAGAATACCCTTCCTCAATCCTCATGGACAGTAGACTTAAACAAGACATAATTCGTTACCCTCTAATGTGTTTGCAAGCATTTCCAAGAACTCCTAAAAATTTGAGGACCCCAGAAGCCCAAACTTTGGCCGCTGGCAAAATTTAAAAAAATAATCAGCAGCAACTAACTATGTCTATCTTTAACACATTAAGTCACTAGTCAAACCTTGTAAGATAGGATATTTTCATTGTCAAACTCAAGGCTTTTGTTAATACAGCAAATAAGAAATGGTTATTTCATGCTAATACTCAGCATGCCATGTTGAATGGCAGTGATTAATTTCGCCAAAGTGGTATAAATTTTTAAAGCGCGGGATACAAACTGAGCAGAATTATTAAAGTGCATGATAGTTATAGCCAACTCGCTGTAAACGCAACAACAATAAAAGAGTAATTACTGCGTGACTTAGTGTCATTAGCGTGAGCAAATTAAAACACAATATCCCAAGTCAATTCAAGCATGAATTACACTTTGCCATATTTTAATTGCATTGGGAAAATTATATTCTAAGGTTGCAATTAAAATACCTTGCATGCTAATCGCTTAATCGCAACATGCGGCTCATTAGTTTATACTTTGAGGGAGGAACCTTGTTTTCTTTCAAAAATAAAAAAAATATTGTAAAGGAAAACCAGACAGCTAAAAGAACTAAAGCCATGGCTTCGCCGACGAAACTTTCAGCTATTTATCCATTAATTCCCGGACTTAACAAACTTGAAAGTCAAGAAGTCAATTTCATCAGTTTCTAAATTGAAAAAATCAATTATAGTTAATTTAGGCGTGATGTACAGTAGCGGAATGTTTAGCTGAACATCATTTATGTCTATGCAGATATTTCGGAGGAACTAATAGAGTATAAACAAATTGAACTTGCTAAGAAATTCTCAGTACAGCTGCAAAAAACATGCATTCTAGTTAATTCTGAAAATTGGATAGGGTAATTACCATCGAAATCAAAATTATTCGACATTGATTTTCGAAAACTCTTGGTGGAGCCAAGTCAGCTCTACCAATAAACGATTTGTTATTAAAAACTGTTCAAACTCAGAGAATTTCGAAAATCCTAAAAACAGTTTTAAGAATTTCCCGGCGAAGCCATAGCCCACTTACTATACGAATGCGCATCCATCGCATTCTGGTAAATTATTAAAGCAAAGCATGCAAATTAGTTCAATTAAAGGACATACCACGTCAAGCTCGTCAGCACTAACATTGAAATCGAGCGAATGAAGATCAAGATGAGCTTGTTTCAGCTGATTTTGCAAAAATTCAGTATCTTTTCTTACCATTGAAGGGGTACGTGCTGGTGCAGTTGGGGTGACGCTTGATTGGCCCAAACCATTTGTTATTAAACCGTCACCGTTAGAATTAACTGGAAACAATGACGGATAAAATAAAGACGGTTGCGAGTTTGTAAGAAAAGGATTTTCGGGTAGAAATGGATTTTTATTTTGGGTATCGTTTGCAACATTACTCTCTGTTGCCACGTAATGGTTGGGGATTACATCCCTTCGAGGTTTATTTGAGTCCAGTAAAAATTGATCAAATGCAGTGGAAAAATTGGCAAAGTTTTGGTTTTCCCCTTTCGAGTTTGATAAATTTAGACCTAAAAATCTGTTTTGAATCGTTGGAGTTTCTTCATCGACCACCCGAGATTGGTCAGTGCCATTTAATAAAGTCGGTTGGAGTGCTAGAATGTCCGTTTTGGCACTCGAAGCTGACCCAGAATCTGCCCAATTCATATTATTTGCAGAAAAATCACAGTTGTTTAAATTAACAGAAGGTTCTTTTGAATTTGAGGTTTCTGGACCAGAATTATTTATTAATACAGGCTGAAGCAGAGGGATTCCTCCTATGACGTCAATACCAGTATCGTTCGTTATTGCGTCATCAAAGGGATTATAAGGGACATTTGGCAAGCATTTTCGAGATATGGTTATTTCAGGGGGAGGAGCTAATATAGGGACAATGCAATCACTACTAAAGTCTATTAGACTGTCTGAAACAGTATTTAAAACATTTGAAGGTTCGTTTAGATGCAATTCTTCAGAAGAATTTTGTATGGGAAGTACACCCTGATGGACTTGTTCATCTGAGATCTGTTGAGAAGCAGTATTTGTTTCAACTTCTTCATAAAACGTGTTTTGTTTCGACGGCGCAACCTGTGGATCAACCTCTTGACATGCAGCACCTTCTGCGGTATGAACATTCGTTTTGATTTCTTCTAACGAACTGTTTTTTGGAGGTAGTTTAGGCGCTGGAGGTGGGGGTGGTGCTTTTCGTATTGGAACAGGTCCGCATGTGGCATTACGCTTTTTTCGTGGAGGTTTTTTCGGAGGAACACTGGATGTTTTGATGTCATTTGTTATAGATCTCGTTGAAGACTCAGGCTGGTTGGGTATCTTTTTCTTCATGTTTTTGTCTCGTTCTTTTAAAGCCTACAAGGAAAGCCAGAGCTAAATTTTAAAGGCCACCTAATGTCTGTAAACCAATGCCCTTAAAATGAAATAGAAAATTATTACTTATCGAATGCTGTAAACCCGGTTTAGATACACGTTCTCAGTTTCAAGAAAATGAGTAGCCATTATTGCCTTTCGCATTTCAAAGAAATGACATGACGTCATCAGACCCAGGAGTTTGGTCATTTGACTTGTTTATCATTGCAGAGAATCGGCGATTTTGCAAAGGCATGTAATAGCAGCTTACTAGTCAAAAAGTGTTGCGCAAAAAAAGCGTAATTAGCTCAAAGTAATCACATTGCGAAGTTTTGAAGTGAATTACCCGTAGCAATCAGCTTTCACTAAGAGTATTGAACAGCAGTATTACTACCAATAATGACTCTATTACTCTAAAAACTCCAACAGTACAAAAGTTTTTGTATTCTAAGGTATCTGGCATATCCGTATCCAATGGGAATACCGATAGGCTACCAAAGCGTAAAAAAAAACAATTGAAAGCTTATACTGTAATTATGTAAAAATATTTTACCTTTCTAATACCAGTAGGCTACTGTAGTTTACTGCGTAGGATTAGGAATATACCGGTAAGGATATGTACAGCAGAAATGGTACCAGCACCAGATCAGTACTTGCTTGGTTTGTGTTTCAGTAAATATTTTACTCCTGGCAATATATTAGGCTGGACTAATCTGCTAGGGTACCATAGTTTAGCGATACCGGATTAGGCTACCGGTATCAGATCAGTGTACTGGTATCTCAGATCTGCACAGCCAGACAACTATCAGTGAGTGCAGGTAACTTTTTTACGAGTTCCAATACTGTGAATATGACATTGTAGTACAAAAATGCTGCCTGTAATACTTAATAGTAACATTTTTACCTATCGTACCATGTAACATACCGGTACAGGCAATACTTACTTCCTTGCCATAATTAGCCCAACGTACCAATACTCCTACCTACTTCCCATCTACCAGTAATTTGCTCCACAAGTTTTCAACAATCTGACTAGGTCATTGTTTTTTCTGCTGTTCTACAAGATCAATCACTGAAACACAAACCAAACCAGGCTATTGATCTGATACTGGTACCTGTACCATTTGTACCGTACGGTACCGGTATATTTCTAATCCTACGCAGTAAACTACTGTGGCCTGCTGATATTAGAAAGGTAAAATATTGTTACATAATTATAAGCTTTCAATAGTTTCTTGTTATGTCTAAAATCTTTTTCTACACTGTGGTAGCGTACCAGTATTGGGTATGGATACGGCAGATACCTTAGAATACAAAAACTTTTGTACTGTTGGAGTTTTTAGAGTAATAGAGTCATTACTGGTAGTAATACTGCTGTTCAATACTCGCAGTGAAAGCTGATTGCTGCGGGTAATTCACTTCAAAACTTCGCAATGTGATTACTTTGAGCTAATTACGCCTTTTTGAGCAACACTTTTTGACTAGTCAGCTGTTATCACATGCCTTTGCAAAATCGCCGATTCTCTGCAATGATAAACAAGTCAAATGCACCAAACTCCCGGGTCTGATGACGTCATGCCATTTTTTAAAAACGCGAAAGGCAATAATGGCTACTCATTTTCTTGAAACTGAGAACGTGTATCTATACCGGGTTTACAGCATTCGATTGGAAATAATTTTCTATTTCATTTTAAGGGCATTGGTTTGCAGACATTAGGTGGCCTTTAAGCATAGAAATTAAGCTAAGATTGCGAGCGTCACGAGAAAATGCTTACATTAACCTTATTTCTGGCATTTCTTCGGTTCTTTTTGCAAAACTAAACGAACTACAAACGAGCCGAAAAGGGCTGTGAAGAAAGGCTAACTGAAAGAAGCAGCAAGAAAAGGTTCTACGGTTCTAATTCTAACTAAATCTACGCATCCGACTTCATGGCCGAAACTGCCCAGACGTAGAAACATACCGGTAAACCTACCATAACAGATGCAAAAAGTTATATATCCCGGTAATAAAATTAAAGTTAAAAAAGACGGTTCATAATGATTTCAAGATTTAAAAACTTCATCATGTTTTTGTACTTGGTCATAAATTTCACCATCTTGAAAATTTAACGTTTAAAATATCGTAACCTTGTTTCAGATACGTTTTTAGTGTAATAAACCTTGTAAATAGCAATGAAGTTGTAAGACCATTAAAAAAAACAAAAAGATTGCATGATATTTATGTTTTTGCACTTGCTTTTACATAGTGCAGTACTGTACTCGACGATTAATTATTGATCATAGCTTAGGCAGTTAAAAGCGAGTTTTGCAAATGAAGCAAAAATAAATTACTTCATGTTTCTGCCATTTGGTTTGTAGTACGCGTGGCTAAAAACGGTTGCTGTTTTATTACGCATGCGGGTAATACCCATACTGAAAACTATGCACGGCACTCGACTACAAGCAATCAAATCTATCTAGTAAACGATTTCTTTTTTAAAACGTTCATCCGCTAAAACCACCCACAGCGTACTATTCCTGCTGCTTACCTATACGTGTTTTTTGCTGGTTTTTCTTCTTTAGTTGTTTTTCACCACTTTTTTTTTCTTTTTTTTGTTCATGCGCAAACAAACGTAAGATGATCCCGTCCAAGATATTACAGCGAATACTCACGGAATTATAACTTTTTTTTTATCAAACAAAAACATGCATATTCCTGACAAACGTAAAACTAGCACCTTGCAGAGCAAAGATTTTTGTAGCTTTCGAACGCGAAATAAATCGGCTTGAGCAGCACTAAATTAATTACAAATGCTGCACAACTTCAATCGCAGCAAAGCCGCAAGCGCAAAAATTAATTTTAGTGATTCATTACACAATTAAAACCAATCACCTTTTCATTAAATTGCAGTACAAATACAAAGGCAAAAACATGACGTCATTTTGAATGATTGTGAAAAAACATTAAAACAGTACTACGTAATCACTCTTAACTAGTGAAATAAATAACAGAATTAAATGCACTTTCAAAATTTTCGATTTTTGAAGCTAATCAAAATCAACTCTTTCACTAAAATCATAAAACTACGCCGCAAATATCTAATTGGCCTCATCAAGTTTCAAGTTTTTCGCCAATATGCTAACATACATTATACTTATATACAGTATGTAGAGACGCCTTTTTTTTTACATTTTTATTACATTACATCTTCATCAAAAGCTTTTACCATTATTTGAACATAGAGATGTGTGGATGAAATAGCAAAGCTTCCAATCTCAAAAGTAAAAATCTACATCATACTATCAAAGAACTGCAAGAAAAAATTAGTAATTCCTAAATAACTAAACTGTTCAGGCAATATAATAAAGCAACAGTGTATTAATATCATTTCAGGAATTTTTTTCTACTGAAACAAGCAGTACCTGTCGTAAACGCATAGCCAATGAAACATCACCACCATTTTGCTTTACAGGCTGGTATGAATATATAGATGGTTTAGCAGGGATTGGAGGAGGTTTATCGCCAGGAACTTCATCCCAAGCTGTTGTTTGATTCCTGTAAATATTTAAGTTTGAAAAATATTGATGCAGATGTATAATGACTAATACAGATTGGTTGTCAAAAGCATTACCATTATGCTACTTGCAGAACAGTATATTTTCAATAGTTTTTTCTAAATCATCTCAAGAGTTTCGAAAGAGTTTAGTGAATGAATTCAAGACAAGCAACAACGCTTTTTATGGAGTTACGCAAGCAGAGCTTTCTTTCATTTAATATTTTTTTCAATTTTTGCAATTTTTTAAAGTTTTTAAGCAAAAAATTTCATCTAAAGAAATCAAAATAGACAACTGGGCCATCGCAAAACATGATGGGATAAAGTAAAAATACTACGGTTTTAATAGCAATAAAGCAAAAAAGATTGATAAGCAAAATGAGTTTTTGTAAGCCAAGCAGTAAGTTCTTTGAAATGTCAGTAATCTTCATAAATACCCATTTCGCCATAACTGCCAACCTTTTACAGGCACCTATACTAGGATCAAAAAAGCAACACTAATAACACACCACCAACCGGTACCATTATAGCCTGCTCACTTCTACCAGCCGTAATCAGTGACAAAAAATCTCAGGTTTTCAAGGAAATACCGATAATGTTGTTCAAGCATAAGTTAATTACCAGAACGATTTTTACAATTGAACAAGTGCATTAAACTGTGCCAACTGTCTATTCGACTATAATTATTTCTTCATTTTTTTATTAAAACCAGTATATTTTTAGCTGGCTGTACGTAAATTGTTTATGAATTTTCAGCTTTAATTGTTCTTCAATTTTAGTGGAGATGACAAATTTATTACGGTTTGGTTCAAAATCTATATCAAAGTGACACAAATTTATTACAGTTTGGTTCAATGTTTTCGTTTGTCATTGATTGTGAGTATAATAGTCTTGAGGAAAATCTGCCAGTGGTGATGTAGAAAACCCCCAAAACAGCTCTTTTTTTTAATTTTTGGCCAGAGTTTCAAACTTTTTTTGTTTTATCTGAGGCTGGCATTGTTCTTTGATTTTGAGCAAAAATAATTCTCATGTTCTTAAAAAATTGTTCTAATATAAAAAAAAAAAAAGTGTATCTCAGAGGCCACACCTACACAGCTCTGAACACACATACGAGATAAACTTTTTCGAAAGCATCCATGATTCTGCAGTGATGATGACAACTGTAATACAACTAATAATGTGTTAATGTCTCGGTGGGGTTTTCAAGAATTCCATGGCATGCCCCTATGGTGGAGAAAAACAAACCATGGACCACATTATCAACCACTGCACAAAACAGCAACTGCTAAACGAACTGGAAGATATACAATTGTTGGACGGGCAGACAATATCCTGATTGATGCACCTTCTATGAATCATGATTAACAAAACAGTGTCACACGCTAAAAGAAATGCATCGTACCTGTTGTCATCTGCAACCAAATCATATTCGTTCTCTTTAGAAGGTCCACTATTGTTTTGTCTATTTAATACCTTGGCATCATCATCAATTGCTTCATACACTGGATCAAACGTGACTTGATTCTCTGAACAAGCACAAGTAATATATTACATTTAAACACAACAGTGCAAACTGGCAATTTATAAAAAAAATTTCAAATATGAAGTTAAAAATCATGTAGAAACTTTTCATAACGATAAATTTAAATTAAATGGGCATTCAAATCAGAGGTTTTTTTTGCAATTTTTTGAAAGGATAAGAGCTTCCATACAAAGTTTTTGTGTGTTGAACTAGAGATGGTGATGAATTTAATGCTGATGACGTAAAGGTCTATTAAACTGTTGCATAAAGAAAACCAGATGTTATGAAACCACCATTGCATTTGAATTAATCTTAGGTTCAAATTTTATGGAGAGCCTAAGTCAAACCAACTGATTGATACAGGTAAGGATAACACAGTAGCAGTATAAGGGAAGATAAATGTCTCTATGGTCTTTGCTGCAAGTACATCAGATGTAGCATACATCAAACAAAGAAAAAATTTACTACACAACATGCTCTGAGCTGACTCAGTGAAAAAAAGCTCACCTAGCCATTTGTCAGCTTGTTTTGTTCGCCTGTTTAAATCAGAAAACTTAAAAAAGCACCACCACATTACCGAAAAAAAAAAAAAAAATTAACAAAACCAGTAAGCCTACCTTTGTTTGAATAATGGTTTTCTTTTATTTCTTCTTTAGGAATACTGCATAAAAAAAGCAATTTAACATATTTAAGACATTCCAGATATAGGCTACATATGTTGAACAGCTTATTAACATGAACCATATTAGTGCCAGTACTACGAAGATCAGAAATTAATAATCATACCAAACAGCCACAGTGTATCTGTGTATATTTGACAACTGATGCAAGCCAGTACTGATACCATGGTAGGCCAAGTACCTGGTGCTGGAAGCTAGAAATAGAACTTCTCTGTTCCAGTCAGACGGAATTAGGCAAATAGCATTCATGCAGAAGTACCGGTACAGCAACACAGTTTGACAGTATGGGCAGTACAAGGTATCTGGTATGCAGTAAGTATACTGGCTGCTGACTTTTAGCCAGAGCTCAAGGCTGTTAAAATCTTAAATACCGTACCATCCACCTATCCAGCATTAATTCATCCTACAGCTGCATCGTTACAGGTTTTCTTTATGGCAGCCACAATACAAAGTTAGCAGTCTGGGCTAGGCCTACTTTAGCAAGGCTGGGAAACAAATTTGTTTTTTGAGCTTAGTGCTATTTAATTTAGTATGCATTGGCATAAATAGGCTTCAGACTTACCAAAGATCGATAACCTAAAGTTTCTAATTTCACTCCAGCTTTTGCGTTACCTTGTATTATAAGTTGTAGATGCAGACTGGTCACCCACATACACATGACTTGATCCAAAATCCATCTCAAACTTTGAAGAAAGAAGCTGGTGACTGGGCCAGGCAACAAAAGTTCAACAGCCTTTTTTCAGCCTTTGCCAACATTTACTTAACACAGACTGATGGAACAGAAGCCTGACTGTGGACTGGGTAGCCTAGCTACAACAGACTTGAAAATATCATACAGTCAGACAGTACAGTATAGGCTATATGATATTTAGGTAGTTAGTATTACCATCATAGGTAAGTTACTCTTAGCTAACCTACCATACTAAACTTAGCCCTAAAGGAACAAGATAGAAAAGGACAAAAAGAACAAAACAATTGAGAAAAAACAACACTTAAAGCCAGTAAAGTTGAAAGCATGAAGAAGTTTTACAGTTCTGAGTTTAGGCTACCAGTTGGCAGTTAACCAACAACCAGCTAATTAATGATTACCTCAATGAAAGACCTACCGTAAACACAGAACAGACCGGTTAATAATAATGATACCGTAAAACGGGGTGACTTCAGGCAGTTTTTGGAGTTTTTTTACTGTAACTACTCCAACTCTTGCTCAATTTCAGAGATCTTGGTATCAAAATGCGTGAATCTTGTAGCTCTACAAAACAAACCTATTTTGAAGGCAAATATTTGCTTTCAAAGTAGGTTTTTTTTTATATTTGTAGGGTGGCTTAAGTAACCTCGTGGTGGGGTCAGTTGGGCCATTTTTAGTATTTATTGATTTCTGCCTAAACTACTGGCTATAGGCTGATTTAAATTATCTGAAAAGGTTTGTTAAGCCACCCTGATTCTATAAAAAAAAGAATTTTGCAGCTGCGATGTATATGACAGATTTTATGCACATTTTAGTGAAAGTTAATGAGCACATGTACAAAAGTTTGCAACAGCAAAATAAAATCCTAATCTGTTGCAAGTACTCGTGCTATACTGTTTTATTAAACACCTAGGGTACCAGGAAATACTGAGCATTCAAGTCACTTAAACAAATTTTACTGATACGGAACTTTGAAGTATTTAATTGACATAGCAGTTGCATGCAGTTAGTACCATGTAAACGCTAACTAAAGGAAAAATTAAGACTGTTATTTTATTGAACACCTTTCTATCAGTCAAAATACACAAAAGCACCTTGAACCATACTAAATAAACTCTAAATTTAAATATTGTTCTTATCCACATGATTTAAAAAAGGCATTTTTTTGGTTAAATTTTCAAGTTATAATGCTACTGTGGGCCGAATAAAATAACATACCGGTATGATACCAGCAGCAAATCTCATTGGAACCAAAATCTTTATTGATGTACCGGTATAGTATAGATCAAGCCAAAAATGGTGTTAAATAAAATAAATCAACTGAGGATTTACAACTCAACTGAGGACTTAACAACTCAACTAATAAACTTTTAGTATGCTGATCAAATATCACAAAAACGCCTCTTGGGATGGGGTTGGGGTTGAACAAAGTGTCAGATTACAGGCAAAAGAATGGGTTATAATGTTAAAATACCGTAATGGTACCATCATTATGGAGGTTTAAATTTGCTGAAAAAAAGCATCATATGATATTTGAACACACCCTAAGACATAATTTATGGAATCAAAAAAAGCCAAATTGCACAGTACCGGTACCAATAAGTTATTTGAAATATAACAGCATAAGGCAAGAATCAAAAACAGCAGTATTTCACGGGGTTCAACCCAATAATACAAGAATGAAAAAAAGACACTGCTACGGTGCCAATATTAAAACATAACAGCATGAGGTAAGAACTAAATACAGCAGTGTTTCACAGGTTTCAGCGCGCTGTAAAGCATGAATTGTAAAAGACAACTACTGGCACCAGCATTTAAAACGTAATGAAGCAACATAAGGCAAGAACTAAACAGCACTGTATCACAGGAATGATCAAATATAAGTAAAAATCAAAAAGACGGTTACTGGCACCAGTATCATTTAAAACATAATGGAACAGCATAAGGCAAGAACTAAAAACAGCAGTGTTTCACAGGAATGATCACATATGCAAGTACCGGTATTAAAAAAAGGAAAACAAATAAACTACACTACTGGTACTGGAATGTTCAACAGTTACTTCAGGTAATTGTAGTACTGTTTGAAGTCATGTAAAAATGTCATTTCTCCTGCTCTCGAACCAGCAATTTTGTCTACTGGATTTGGTAGATTCATTACTATCTGATGCATCTCAATTTCACACACATCATGGTTTTCTGGCCAAACAAACGTTTTTTCCTTTTTTCTTCTGAGAAACTTTGCGATTACACTTTCACCTTCTTCTTCAGGCAGCACTGTGATTACCTGCCCAACATAGTACACTTTGTTTTTCCTTACCGGTAAGTCAAACTTTCCCAAGATCCAATCACCTCTAGCAAGATTTCCTTTTCTGATTGGAACCATTACTTCTTCCTCGCCATCTTCTTCCCCCAAACACTGGTAGTTGTCAGCACCTATGCTGATAGTTGTGAGAGTGCTGGTTTTTCTGCGAGTGCTGGTTTTTCTGGGAGTGGTGGTTCTCCTGGGAGTGCTGGTTCTTCTGGGAGTGCTGGTACTTGTGGAAGTGCTGGTTCTCCTGGGAGTGCTGGTTCTCCTGGGAGTGCTGGTTCTTCTGGGAGTGCTGGTACTTGTGGAAGCACTGAGAGCATTTGAATTGCTGGTACCTGGCAGATTTTCTTGTCCAAAATTGTCAGAAGTTATGCTTCGGCCAGGGTTAACGTTTACTCTTCTACGTGGTTTAGCACTACCGGTACTTGCATTGCTGTTGCCAGATGATGTACCATTGGTACTGGTACTGATACCAGTAGTACTTCTGCTTTGGCTTCCATATCTCATATCTTGCAAAGTTTGCATCACAATGTCAGAAATGGAGTCATTAATTTTTTGGGCATCTGAAGTAGAGTTTGCAGTGTGTGGGTTGCTTCCTTCTGCTTGACAACTTGGTGCCGGTATCCTATCTTTTACAGCATTTGGGTCAAACGGAAAAATCCCGCATTTCTTGAAGCCACTCATTAAATTGGATTTCATAGTTGGTTTCATAGCATCCAGCAGAACCGAAAAAAGCTTTGGAAACTCATCCTTTCTCAAAGTGGCATCTCTTCGAGTCTGTTTGAGTTTCCAATCTGTCAACACCTTCCTCCAAAATTTCTTCATAGGAGAAAAAAACGCCACATCTAGTGGCTGGCAGATGTGTGTGCTGTAGGCTGGTGAACAAACAAAACCAATGTTATTTCTTTGACATAACTCAACCACTTCAACAGAGTGATGAGAAGACAAGTTGTCTCCTATCACAATCAGTCTTCCAGAAACTTTCTTTCGGTATTGCATTATTACAGTCTTAAACCAGTCTTCAAAACACCTCATGTCAAACCAACCACTGGGTGTGTTGTTGTATCTTGTCTTTGGAGGACCACCCTTGGTCCACGAATCCCACATGTTAATGCTTTTGTAGACCACATACGCTGGTAGCACATCACCAGATGCACTGCCCGAAAACATAATGCTGATGGCTGCCTTGGAAGAATTAAGCAACCTTTCCGGATACTTGCATCCACGTTTGAAGACCAGTTTTCGCTTACCAGGGTCATCTTGAACATTAGTTTCGTCAAAATTAATGATATTGGTGGGAGGCAAACCCTCAATTTCAGCAAGCAAATTGTCAAAATACTCATCAAGGATAGCGTGACTCACTTCTGCTCGTTTTCGCTTGATATTTTGACCAACTCGTTCTTTAATGTCATCTTTGTGTCTCTCCATAAAGGTCTTATACCAATCATTTCCCGGAAAATTGTCTTTAAATCGTTGAACTGTTCGTCCTTGTTGATCCAAATATAGTTTAACCATATATCTGATGTCATGTGGAGCGTAAGGAAACCCCCATTCACTTAGCAAAATAAGATACTTAACTATTACAGCTTCTTCCTGCTCATTGAGGACTGGCTGACCACCACAACGTTTCTGATGAGTACCTTTCACTCTGGATGCGAGAGCATTTTTGGGGACACCGAAAGTTTTGACTGCTTGCCTAATTGATATTTCATTGTTTTTGCATGCCTGAATTGCTAGTTCCATTTTGGATTTATCCCATTCACCATATCGCCTGCTTCCTGGCTTTCTTTTATAAACACGCATGCCAAGTCCACAAATCACACTTGTATCCAATCAATTTGACCTAACAGCACTACAGTAGTAATAGAAATGTACACCTGCCAAAATCAACAAAATTTTCCACTGATAATATCATCAATTTTACAAAATTGTTTGGTGGCTTAAGTCACCTTCTGTCATATCACTAGTACAAAGTTGGCTTAAGCCACCCCATTTTAACCAAAAAATGTAAGAGTTTCACAATTTTCTAAAAATGTCAAAGGTAGGTGGGCTAAATTTGTTGACAGAGTATGTTTTGGAATTGTGACAAAATTCGCTACCTTAATATGTGCTAGATGTGAACAGGGGACTTACCAATCGGATTTGACACATAAAAGTTTGCAAAGGAACAAAATTTTGTGATTTTATTAGATTTACTAAAATGTACGTGTTGTTTTAGATAAAGACTTGGCAAAATTTTTAAATAGTGCAATAGAATCCTCATAAGTTGCAGATTCCACACATATGTTAACATTGAGCCCAGTGTCTACACAATTCGAGCTACAGCACTTCAAATATTTTTCCTGATTTTTGGCTCAAGTCACCTCGATGGCCTGATTCATCCCGTTTTACGGTAATACAAAGCAACTTGTCAATCCCTTAAGATGAGATAGCACGAAGCTACAGTAACATCTGACAAAGTGGCATTTGTTACTAAAGGAGGTGAAAAAGCAAAAATAAACAGATACAAAATGCAAAAAGGACTTGCTAAAAGATCATAAAGACAGTACAGTGTTAAAGCATACTACCGTAATTATTACCAAGCACATCAATAAAGGCCAGATTGAAATAGTAAATTTGAATTTAGTTTTGAACAATGAAATGCTGCTACTTTCCCGAACATCAAGAGGCAAATCATCCAAACAGTAACTGAAGCATGAGAAAAAAATTTATTAAGATTTTTTGTAGTTTAATTGACTACTTTTTTCAAACAAAAGCACATCGCAGTTTCCACAAAAATCATAAGCACCAAATGGCTTACACAGGGCAATTTCTTCTTTCAAGTCCCAGGATCTCACGATAGCATCATTTAATTTAAAAATGCGAAATATTTTATGTAGAGACTTAATACAAGTCTGATTTCTAGGGCATTGTTTGCGTTTTATGTGTAATACTATAGTGCTGTTTTGCTAATTTTGTTACACTTTGGACAGGATTAGTCCCGAAAAGTAACTCTGCTTGGTGGTTATAGTAAAAGTTCTAGAAAACTCGGAAAGTTTTTGGATCAGAATAAACTGGTCGAAGTATGCTAAAAGATTATATTATGTTGTCGTCACTAATCTTAAAATCCCATTTCTATGTCCTCGAAAATCTGCATTTTTTCCTTCCTCAATTTATTTATTTTGGTTTTCCTTTTCCTGCTTTGTTCTCTTTCTTTCAGGTTTTTCTTTAAGTCTACAACCCCAGCAGTAAGCAGAATTGGATGATGGTGGCTACGCAAGATGTACGTTTGACTGGGCAAGGCAACAAAAACTGAAGTGGTGTAGTAAATTATCGACTTGAACTTTAAATACGAACAATTCTCTTATGCTGGTTATTGATCTCGAGGTCAAGATATTATGTTAATCAATTCTTGGTTCAGATCTATTTGACATCAAATCAGTATACCATCACATACATAACATTTTGCTTGGGCATGTTTAATTATACCTTATGAAAAGATTGTCATTTATCCATTTCTTACCATAATCTTATTGCTCCGCTTGTAAAAATAGTAGCTATTGTCCTTACTAGTTACGGTACTTGTTTTCGTTATCTGTCGTTTGTTGTAGCTTACTTTCTCGTTTTTTTTTTTTTGGCTGTGTCTTTTCTTTTTTTTGTTTTTTTGTTATTACTTTACTATTTCTGACTACTGCTTGAACGCCTAGGTAGAGTCCTGGGGTGCTAAAACTTAGTACAAAACCTGATGACTTGGTAATAATTTTTTTAAAACTTAAAACTGCTTTCATGATAAATAGGCAATTAACTGCTTGCCGGTGAATTCCAGAACATCGCACAGCAAGGTGACTAAAGCCATTGCCGTTTAAGTTGAGTATCACCGAACTCTACCTTTACTGGTGTGAGATACACATTATCAACATTGCATAGACACAAATTTAGTTCCTCTCGTGGGTATACCTTCGTTCTGACTAAGATATCGGAGAGATCACAAGTTTGGTACTTTGTACCAGCTAATTATTTACACGCAATGTGGATAGTGTGACTCATATTGCTATATGTTGTGTATAATTGTTTTGATGCATATGTATCGATTGCAAAATTGTTATTGTCGTGATGCTATGACCAGCTGCTACTTGAAAGGGTTTCCGGACCCGGTGAGGTTTCATTTTCAGGGTGGTTTTTCTTTCCTCACCATGCTCCGTTGAGCTAAACATAATTTTGGGCCGGTTGCGCCACCCGTTGACCACCTACGTAACCGTGCCTGGCCTTGCACTGGTCACTGTCCCTCTCTTTTCTCTTTATCAATCATTCGAACAACTACTCCAGTCGTTAGTTTTACTTCCATCTTGTGTGCCTACGAGTATGTTGATGATTGTGATTGATTAGGCCTACTATGTACTTTGAGCTGGTGTGACAGGTGTAGCAACCATGCAAATAAAAATCGCTTTTTTGTGTTCAGTATCCTCTGCATGTCTTAACGTCTGACGTTGTGTCGCTACTTCCTTTTCCTGACTCTACGTGTTATTATTGTGTTACCATGCATTTGCTATTGTTGTGGTGGTCAAGAATAAAAAAAGAATGAATGAATGAATGAACTATTGAAGGAAACCAGGAACACAATGAGCTCACTTAAAAACCACCAATGCAATTTAAAAGTTAATATTAGATATGATAGCCTACTTTATAGGTAAAGTAAAAAATAAAGTTTCTTCAAAAATGCTAAGATATGATAGCATCGTTAAGAATACTTGAAGCTAAAAATAAAGCAAACAGCAGCATATATCACTTTAGTAAGCCTACCCAACATACAGTCTGGCAGTCCATAAAACAAAGCATTATAGTAGTTAAGAGGGTTCAAAATCATAGAACGAACAAGTTGAATTTTGAGCTTTACGGATAGTTTGAATGCTATTTTACCCAAATTTCTGAGATTACTGTACCATAAAGACACACCACTTTATTGAAATGGTCTGATAAATTTAGCTTATTATCAACAAGCATGCCTAACTAAAGTTTTAATTGACACACAAGGAGGCAATGGCTCAGTTTCAAAAAAGTTAGGTAATGCAGATATGACCCTATTCACATTTTGAGATGGGACAAACTCAACAAAATTGGTTTTCCGCTCATTGAGTATGGGCTAATAAAAAATTTGCATTCATCCACCTCTTCAGGTCAGAAACATCATACTTTTTACCCTGCACCAATGAGAGTCATAGGTGTATCACCAGCAAAACCAAAATAACACTGTATGTCATATGCATACATGTAGATTTTAAAATTAAGCAGATTTGCAACACGTTCAACTTTGCACACATACAAACTAAATAGCAGTGGGCCCAAAATAGACCCTTGAGGAACACCTGATGAAACACTGACATCATGCGAAGAAGAATTATTGACTTTGACGTAGCACTTCCTAGATGACAAGTAAGTTTCAAAGCAAGCAAAAACAGTATCAGTTAAACCACACTGATGTGACGTCCAGGTTTTCCAAGTAAAATATTATGGTTGACAGTGTCAAATGCAGCTGACAGATCAAACACCAAAAGCACAACCTTTAGTATAGAATCAAGCATACTTACAATATTACTATGAATCGTCATCAAAGCTGTTTCACAACTGTGATAAAACCTACATGCTGATTGGAAATGACCATGGAGGTTATTTGAAAAGTAATGCTGCATAACTTGGCTGTAAACACATTTTTGAAAGACTTTAGGGGCAAGTTGCTTATTGGTCGATAATTTTTCATAACATCACAGTCAGCTAAAGCAATTTTTAACAATGGAACAACACATGCATGCTTAAACTTAGTAGGAAAGATAGATCATGCCCAAGCAGAATAGGCTGAAGCTCTCGGATGAAATTGAGCGAACCTTGGAGGAAAAAATTACCAGGAAAACTCAGGCCTGCGTTCAGCAGTTACTTGAACAGAGTTGAATAGTACATGGGAAAATAAATTTCATGCAAAATGCAAAGCGTTGATTGCCGAGCAGTTTGAATCTATCAAACTAGAAATAGCAAAAAATCGGAAGGATATTAGTTTGCTTACTGAAAAGACTGACATCATCTTGGGCAGCGTGGCCTATTTATCTGACGAGTACGACGATTTTAGAGTTAAAATAGCTGGATTAGATAAAGTTGGAAATAAGAATGAAAAAGTAGTCTCAAATTTAAAACGAGAAATCGACCAAATTGTTAGCCGGCAAAATTATACTGAAGAACAAATAGACAATCTAGAACAAAATGGCCACCGTGAAAACTTGGGAAATTCATGGTGTGCCAACTATGCGAAACGAAAATACCAACCAAATTGTCAAGACAGTGGCGAAAGCTTTAAATGTACATGTTACAGATGAGCACATATCCACTTCTCATCGTTTACCGGTAACTTCAGCAACCCCCAAACTCAACAGTTCACAACATCAGAATAGGCAAGATTTCACCAAATTACCTCCTCCAATTATTGTTAGATTCTCGAATCGAGATAAACGCAATGAACTTTTTCATAACAAGAAGAAACTTCGATATAATCCGACCTGCGATTTTGCTTTTGGTAACGCCAAACCTCAAATTCGAGAAAATTTAACCAGCTATAGAAAAATGCTGTACAGTGAAGCTAGATTGGCTAAGCGTGATCTAAACTTAAGATTTTTGTGGACGTCTCAAGGGAATATTTGTCTCCGGCAGGATTCGGACTCACGAATTATCACTATAAACTCCCTTTCAACCGATCAGTGGTCGAGTGGATAGAGCGTCTGCTACTGAAACGGTAGACTCGGGTTCGATTCCCGGTCGGGTCATACCAAAGACTATAAAAATTGGTATTCACAGCTTCCCTGCTTGACGTTGAGCAATTAAAGGGACAGTATGAAGACTCCACCGTGTGTGGTAGACAGGTGGGCAGGTGGCAGCTTGACTCAAAGACCGAAAGGTCCCTTCGCTGTCTCCTGGCCAAGGCAACTTAGTGAATAAAATGTAATTACAATTACAATTGACTAAGCTTGGTTACTGTAGGCTCACCGGAAACCAAAAATCTTGAATGCGCGGTTTATGATCTCTACCAGAGGTGGAGTCCTCGAGGACGTCCTTGGCCTCGAGGACGTCCTCGAGGACACATTTTGAAATCCTTGGCCTTGGCCTCGAAGGTCAAGTCCTTGGCCTTGGCCTCGAGGCCTCAAGTCCTCGAAAATTGGCCTGTCCTCGGCTCGAGGACAGCACTACTTTTTGGTAAGTTAAAATTTTGTGGAGCGGTTGAAAAATTTTTTGGAAAGCGTTTGTTCGTGGAGATCGCCTGAAAAATTTTTGTGAAGACCTTTTTTTTTTTTTTTTTTTTTTTTTGGAGATCGCCTGAAAAAGTTTTGTGAAGACCTTTTTTTTTTTTTTTTTTGGAGAGCACTTGCGCTTTGTGTCCTTGGTCCTTGGCCTTGGCCTCGAGCATTCCTGTCCTTGGCCTCGAGAGTGTCTGTCCTCGGAAAGGCTGTCCTTGGCCTTGGCCTTGGCCTCGGATTTTTTTTGTGTCCTTGGCCTTGGCCTCGAGCCTTGTGTCCTCGACTCCACCTCTGATCTCTACTTATATGTTTACTATCTTAAATGGAGCTCTGTTATTCAAATGATGACTGTGTTTGTGTGAACTATTGCGCTGCCAGGCTTCCCTTTTTTTCAGTAGGAAAACTAGAGTTTAAAGCCTTAGCAAGTTTCAATTTAACAAGTGACATTATCAGATATGACGAATACTTTTCCATGTCCAAATTATCAAATTTGTCCTTAAATTTATCTAAACAAGACTTTTTTATTTTACACTTTAATGTTAGAAGCCTTCCCAAAAACATAAATAAACTTGATGAATTTCTAAATGATTTCCAAAGAATGCCTGATGCTATTGCAATTTCAGAAACTAAATTGAATTCTAACAACGTCTCCAAAATTAAAATTCCTAATTATAATTTCCTACGCTCGGATTCATCAACAAATGCTGGTGGTGTTGGTCTCCAAGGATACAATAAAATTTAGCCTGCGTAATGACTTGAAGCTTAATCTTCAAGATTGCGAAGATTTATGGTTGGAAATAGAGTGCAATAAGTCAAATTTGATTGTAGCCGTTGTATATCGACATCCTAAACAAGACATATTTCCATTTCACGATAAACTCTGTAGAAACTTAAATGAATTAGAGAACAATAAGGAAAAATACATACTAAGCGGCGACATAAATATCGACACCCTTTCAGTGCAAACTACCGGAGCTTCCAAAATTAAAAATTACATCGACTACATCTAATATCTAGTGGATGTAAATTACTGATAAACATTCCCACTAGGTTTGCCGATAACTGCAAGTCTTCATTACTAGATCATATTTACACAAACCTCACAAACAAAAACAATCAAAGTGGTGTATGTATCTTTGAAATTTCTGATCAGAGGTGGAGTCCTCGAGGACGTCCTTGGCCTCGAGGACGTCCTCGAGGACACATTTTGAAGTCCTTGGCCTTGGCCTCGAGGCCTCAAGTCCTCGCGAAAATTGGCCTGTTCTCGGCTCGAGGACAGCACTACTTTTTGGTAAGTTAAAATTTTGTGGAGCGGTTGAAAAATTTTTTGGAAAGCGTTTGTTCGTGGAGATCGCTTGAAAAATTTTTGTGAAGACCTTTTTTTTTTTTTTTTTGGAGATCGCCTGAAAAAGTTTTGTGAAGACCTTTTTTTTTTTTTTTTTTTTTGGAGAGCACTTGCGCTTTGTGTCCTTGGTCCTTGGCCTTGGCCTCAAGCATTCCTGTCCTTGGCCTCGAGAGTGTCTGTCCTCGGAAAGGCTGTCCTTGGCCTTGGCCTTGGCCTCGGATTTTTTTTGTGTCCTTGGCCTTGGCCTTGGCCTCGAGCCTTGTGTCCTCGACTCCACCTCTGTTTCTGATCACCTACCAATATTTTTTATTGCTAAAAACGTCAAATGCTTTTCCAACAAAAGAACTAAGTTTATCAGATCTCTAAAAAACTTCAACTCAGAAAATTTCGTAATTGATCTGCAGAATAAATTGTCAACAATCGCTGCAGAAGTTGAGACCAATGTAAATCAAGATGTTGCTAACTAAACTACCATGTTCAATTCTGTTCTAGATAAGCACGCTCCAAAGCGGCTTATGTCCAGAAAAGAAAAACGCTTAAGTGATAAACCTTGGATCACTCGTGGTATTTTAAAATCAATAAAAACAAAAAATAAACTTTTCAAGAAATATTTTAAAAGCAAACAGGGCATCAGCAATGATAAAAAAGTGTTATATAAAAAGTATTTGAATAAATTGACACATGTTAAAAACCTTGCTAAACGTAATTACTATGAAAGCATCATAAAAAATAACAACAAAAACCCATCTCAAATATGGTCAGTAATTAATGAAATTGTAGATTACAAAAACTCTGCTTCTAAAGGTAAATATCCTTCTGCAATAACAATTGAAAATGAAACGGTTAAAACCGACTCGCAGAAATTTCTAGACAAATTATGTAAATATTTTGCCAACATTGGTGCAAATATGTCTAAAAATCTTCCACACACAAACTCATCATCCTTTAAAATTCACCACAAAATATGCATGAAATCTTTTATACTTCAAGATATTTTTAAGGAAGAAGTTAATGATGCCATTGCTAGTATCAAGTCCAGTTCTGCCCCTGGAATAGACGAAATTACCCCAAAATTTGTAAAAATAGCGAAGGGCATTTTATCTCCTATTCTTGCAAAGTTGTTTTATCAAATGTATACATCAAGAAACTTTTCCGAGTGACTTCAAAGTAGCGTATGTAATTCCGATACCAAAAACTTCTTCCCCTAAATCGCTCGATGAATTTCGCCCAATCTCCCTATTGTCTGTTTTTTCAAAATTGTTTGAAAAAATTCTCAAAATTAAAATGTTAAAATTCATTTCAAAAAACAATATTCTAACTCCCTTCCAGTATGGTTTTAGAGAAAACAACTCGACTGAACTGGCAATTACAGCATTTTATGATAAATTGCTCAAGAACCTGAATGAAAATAAAATTACCTGCTCTATTTTTCTTGATCTAAGAAAAGCCTTTGATTCAGTAAATCACAGCATTCTGCTTAAAAAGTTATATCATTGTGGATTTCGTGGTAAAATATATGAATTATTAACCTCCTATCTTGCAGACCGACAAATCATGACAAAAATAAACGATAAAAAGTCTCCACCACGCATCATTGATCATGGAGTGCCACAGGGTTCAGTTCTGGGGCCACTGCTATTTTTAATCTATGTAAATGATCTTCCATCGGCATCTAATTTGGAAATAACACTCTTTGCAGATGATACCAATCTGCATTTATCACATCACAATATCATCACCCTAAAATCTCAAGTTCAACAAGAAATCGACAAAATTAATAATTGGATGATTAGCAACAACCTAACAATTAACTACAAAAAGAGCTATTACATGATTGTTGGCAACACCAAGTCTGTTGATAAAGCTAAATTCAACCTCACTATTAATCACAATTTAATAAAAAAATCGGAATTTGTGAAATATCTTGGAGTTTTTCTTGACGATAAATTATCTTGGAAAATACACATTGAGAAAATATGCCAAAAACTTTCAAGAGTTTGTGGAATGATGTATAAACTGAGATATTATGTTCCATTGTCTACTCGGAAGTTAGTTTACTTTAGTCTTTTTCATTCACAACTTCAATATTCTTTATTAAATTGGGGTAGAGCTGCTAAAAGTAACCTCCAAAAACTTGTAATTCTTCAAAACAAAATCTTACGAGCGAGTCTCTTTCGCCGGAAACATCATCAAACAACATTACTTTATTCTGAATTTGGTGTCTTAAAACTGGAGGACATGATTAATATGGAATTTGCCAAATTTATGTACAAATTTAACAATAAAATGCTACCAGAGTCTTTCAATAATTACTTTACTAAACTAGATGATGTGCATAAATACAAAACAAGGCAAAAACATCGAAACGAATTTTTTCAATTTTATATTGCATCAAAAACAGGACAAAAGAGTCTTCGTCATATCTGTATAAATGTTTGGAAGAATGTTCCCACAGAATACCGACAGTGTTCGTTTTTCAAATTTAAGCGATACTTTAAATCAAATGCGCTGCTAAAATATAATACCAGCGTGCCTTAGCAAAAAATTTTTAAAAGTTTCGTATTTATTTATTCTTTTTATTATTATTATTCTTTTTTTTTTCTGCTTGTTATATGGCTAAGTTGGCTTTCACCAAACTCATCCTGATTATGGTGTATTATTTTAATTCTATGTTAATCTGTGTGTTTTTAAAGGCAACAATATAATATATGTTTAACTGCATTTATATAATACATTATACAATTAAGTGCTGGACGGCCTACCATTTCCGTTCCTGGGTATAAATTTGTATGTTATTTGTTCAATGTTGCTATAATACCTAAGAAAGGATGATTTACTGGAAATTTATGTCCAATCACTGTTCGATTATGTTTAACTCTTATACGATGGGAATAACCAAAAATAGCAGTTGGAGCGAGCCAAAAATGAAGCTGTTATTTTCAATTCATGTTGAGATTATGTGTGATCTTAGTCAGTTAATTATTTTTTTTAGTGAAGGGAGGGGGAAGGCATGAGACAATACAAGGCTAATTTTATTGTCATTGTTATTATTTATTTATGTAGGTAGTTATCGGCCCTCTCATAAAGCACGACTTGCCCATCATATTTGTAAATTGATGTGTATGTTTTAAAGTGTTTGTTTGTTCATCTTTGTAAGCCATTGCGACAAATTTTCCTGTGCAAGTTTCAATGCGATTGGGTGCAGCAGACATTAGATGATCAATTGGTCTTTCGCTGCAACCCTCCTGCGCTTGGTTTGCTTTTGGGAAAATAATTTGAATTGAAATTGAGTTGAATTGAAAACTACCACTCAGCCACTTTGCAATGATAAACTAACAATATCACATACTCTATGCATAGAGGGGTACGGTATATAATAACAAGACATCAAGACAACTTTTCAGAATCGGAGTATGTACAGTTGGTACTCTAATGAGTCCACAGTCTAATTCAACATTCACAAGTTTTGGATTGCATACTGGTTATGACTGATTTAAAATCTGACAATGACAAAACTTGAGACGTATTCAGCTTTACAACATTGATGTATTGAAATTTCATAAATGTCATTAAACTTGTTGAAACATTTGTCAATAGGCTACTATTACCAGCGTTCAGTACAAAGGAATTTGCCACAATATTAGCTGAGATTTTTCGAATTTTGTTATCAATCAGCAATATAGTCAGCAAAATTGTCAGCAGATACCGATATAGCCAGCAAATTTGCATGCCAGCTCATATTAATCATGTGTAGAACTAGAAGAACTGATAATAATCACTACAGTTTCGCTAAAGTGCTCATTAAGTAGTTGATTGATTAAGCCTACACGATAGGTATTTTTGCTATCACCTTGATTTATGATTATATTCAGTACCGGTTCTTAAATTGTAAATTTTTGTATGGGGGGACGCTTTTGCAGCCTTGACGAAACGCATTTAACATGCGAAAGTACTTTAATGAAGATTACGTAGTTCCATCGCCAAAATTGAATGAACACCAAAAACAGAAAAAATTTTCGCCGAAAATTGGAGTGTTTTTTCGCCAAAATTAAGAGAAGGCCAAAAAAAAGGTCTTCGCCGAAAATTGAAGCGTTTTTTCGCCAAAATTACGTCTTTTTCGTCTGATCTTCCAGCGCTCAAATCTCGATGGAAGGACACCTAAATCTCGATGGGGGGACGCGTCCCCCCTACAATTTAAGTACTGATTATTTATTTATTTATTTATTTATTTATTTGTGTCAGACTCAACAAAGGTCCATAATAATATGAAAAAGAAAAACACACAAACAAATTTATCAGGCACAACACAAAACATAAACATGCGTGCTAATTAAGTCAAAATGTAATTTTGAGTAATGTACTGAAAAATCAGAATCAAGATAACATGCAGAGCCAAAAATTTGTTGAATGTAAGCGTTTGGAGAGTGCTCGCATCTTATTACCGATACGAAATTTGCAGTATGTTTTCTGATATGACTGCAATTTATTGACATATAAGCTTCTCTCTGTCAAGTATAAATCATCTTGGCATTACAGTATTACGTGAAGAATAGTCTGAAGATGTACCGGTAGTATAGTTTACAATTTATTGTTGTTGGCTCTTTTTTGAACAAGTTCTCAGCTCTACGTCGCTTCCGTCTTGTTTCTGACTTTCATTATTCCACCAATGATTGGACAGCTAAGCACACAATCCCTGCCCGTTCTCTGGTCTAACATGAATCTCCACTCAGCTCTTGGTTAGTGGTTACTGTACACCTGTAGACTGGTAGACTAGATTAGCCTAGCCTGCAAAGGTACCATAACCTCTATCAGGTTAGAATAGTTGATAACTCGTGTCTGCTAGTGCTACGTACTGCGTACGCCTGGCAATGGGTAAAACGTGGACAAAGGGACAAAAAATGGACAAACGATTTTGACCCCTTATTCCCCTTAGTACAAAAGTTTTGACTCCTCCACATGACTTAGCATCGATTCTCCACAAACCCAGTGGGTTGCCATGGTGGCACAAGCCGTCGCTATTGTAATTGTAATTGTAATTACATGTCATTTACCAAGTTGCCTTGGCCAGGAGACAGCGAAGGGACCTTTCGGTCTTCGAGTCAAGCTGCCACCTGCCCACCTGTCTACCACACACGGTGGAGGCTTCACGCTGTACCTTTGTTTGCTGAACGTCAAGCAGGAAGCTGTGAATACCAATATTTATAGTCTTTGGTTTGACCCGACCGGGAACCGAACCCGAGTTTACCGCCTCAGTAGCAGACGCTCTATCCACTCAACCACTGATCGGTAACAGTAATGGCAACAATGATGTCATAAAATCATGACCAAGCAATTTTGACCCCCTATATCTCTTTGTGCCACCGTTTCAACAGCGTCACATGACTTAGCATCGAATTCTCCACAAACCCAGTGGGTTGCCATGGTGGCACAAGCCATCGCTATGGCAACAATGACGTCATAAAACCATGGCCAAGCAATTTTGACCCCCTATATCTTTGGCACAAGCAAGCCGTTTCTATGGCAACAATGACGTCGTGTTTTAACCAAAAACCATGGCCAAGCAATTTTGACCCCCTATTCCCCTTTGTGCCACCGTTTCAACATTTCAACAACAATGATGTGATATATCCAGTAAATTTTGTGATGATAAGGCCAATTTATACAGTCTTAGATTTTTGTCCGTTTTTTGTTTAGGTTTTTACTTCTGCTTGAAAGAAAATGTACTTTTCCGCATTTTCATAAGTCCATATCCTTGCTAAGTATTCTGCTACAAAATGATAAAAGTTTTGCTCAAAAACTGTCGTTTCAAAACAGGGCTTTACTTCTTGACAAAAAATGTTTTCGGAAAGCTTTTGTCCAGCATATGAGTCTGGAGTGTGCGGATACGGAAATAATAAAACGCGGAGGTAAATAAACATAGCCTACTTTTTCATGGAGAAGAAAAACGTACAAACGCAAGTCAAAACCCGATACTATGTAAATCCACCGATAGTTAGTCAGAATTATGACTGTCGACCATGTTTGCTTTCCGTCTGCAAGGCGAAAGGCATATTAGATCAAAAATGGCATAGGATTGCTGTTTTCATCGATTGTGCAAATGACATTTCTGTTTCAGTTGAAAAATTTAAACTGAATTGGTTCAATTTGAAGAAATTCATTGGAAAAAAAAGGTGACTTTTACAATAAAGAGCTATCAAAGAAGGGCGGTGGTCCATGCAAAGCGGTAAATTCTGCCAAATCTTGATTAGTTTCGCCCTCTAGTAAACTAAATTGGGTTTTCTTCATTCCAAAATTTCTCTCCTCATTCATAAATTCATACAACAAAGCATGATGAATCTGGCAATAATGTGTAGCATGCTTTTTTTCCTCTACTACCGAACAACAACCTGCGAAACAAGTGTAATTGTCAGCAAAAAAACTTCGGAAGATTCTAAGAGTGGTCAGAGCATTCGTGATTTTATCCAAAAATTTGGGCTAGTACACAAACAATTTGAGCCATTTTCAGTTTTTTTTTTCAGAAAAAAAAAAGTTTGTACGAACAAAAACGTTAGTACCGCACAAAACAATTTTCGGCCGATAAAAAGTTTTTGGAAAAAAATTCAAAATTTTTGTAAAAATTTCCGAATAAAAAAATCTTCGGCGGAATAAAAAAATTTTCGGCCGAAGATTTTTTTGTTTTTGAAATATTTACGAATATTCGGAAAAAACGAAAGTCTTCAAAATGAAGATTCATAAATTTTCTTCGTAACGAAGACCACAGTATGCTAATTTCGCAAAATATGAACGTTCGTGTTTTTTCGGAGACCATAGCATATGGCCCCTAATATAGTTTCAGAACATGTTTGTTAAATCACAGTAATATTTTGCGCCATACTTAATAAAAATTGAATTAAAAAGTTGCATGTAAAAAAGATTAAGTTGCATTCTTAAAATTCCTCAAAACAGCTTAAAACATTGTACAGCAAAAATTCTTAGTATTTATGAAGCTATAGGAAGCTCCAAAAAAGTTGCAAAAACTTGCCCTAGTAATTAGGTATATTTAACAGAGGTGGAGTCGAGGACACAAGGCTCGAGACCAAGGCCAAAGGCACAAAAATTTTCGAGGCCAACGACAGACCCTCTCGAGGCCAAGGCCAAGGACCAAGGACACAGACGCAAGTGTTCTCCAAAAAAAGGTCCTCAGAATTTTTTTTCAGGCGATCTCAAAAAAGAGGTCTTTAAAAATTTTTTTTAGGCGAAAAAGGTCTTCAAAAAATTTTTCAGGCGATCTCTACTTGAGGAAACCAAAACAATGTCTTTGCAGATTTTCCGCAAGGTTTCTGGCGTTTTCCAACGAAATTTCAACGGTTCAAAAATAGTGCTGTCCTCGAGCCGAGGACAGGGCAATTTTCGGGGACTTGAGGCCTCGAGGCTAAGGCCAAGGACTTCAAAATATGTCCTTGAAGACGTCCTCGAGGCCAAAAACATCCTCGAGGACTCCACCTCTGATAATTAAAATATAAAGTCAGCCTAGCTTGTAGTAGCCTTGTAATAAGATATTGGAGTGGTGTTTTTGAGTCGTGTTGCAATATGGTTAATGAAAATACCCTCCCTACTGAAACTACAAATTTATAATTACTCTATTACGATTCGTACTAAACGACACTCATAAATTCAACCACAAACCATAATTATCATCCACATCCTGATGCCATCAGTTTTAATCTACGTTTGATCAAAAACAAAGCGAAAGTCAAGCCAGCTGAATAAAAAACCCAAGCAGTATCCATCAATTAAAATGGATATAAGCAATCAGTTATCTAGCGTATCACCACCACTATTGTCTAATGACTAGTTGTCTATCTACTGACTGTACAGCCAGAATCAAACAGTGGACCCCACTTTCAGACACACTATATCTGATCCAAACATAGCCTCATATTAACGCAGACATACTGTACTGTAGCTAACATTTACGTTATCAATCGCACCATCCCTGAACTTTTAAAAGGAGATTTAAAAGCAAATTCCTACATAAAACTAGATGGGAGTTTGCCAGCAAACCCAGGGAACGACCGAAGCGTAGCTAGTGCTGTTACGCTTAAAAGTACTTTTTGCATACCGTAAAATCAGCAATTATTCAAAAATATCAAATTATGGACCCTCCAGAAAAGTAGAGTCAAAATATTTGTCAGTTAAATATCTCCTCATATCATAAAACATTGGCACCCTAGCTTGGGCCCTTCAAAAAATTGATTTTTGATGTTCGTTGGAGAGGTTTCCGGGGGGGGGGGGGGGGGGGTGGCACCCCCAAATTATGCCAAAGTATTTGTCTGTTAAAACTCTGCTGATATCGTGAAACACTGGCACCCTAAGTTGAGCCGTAGAAAAAGTTGATTTTTGGGGGGTCCATTTAGGGGAGTGCCCGGGGGGGGGGGGGGGGGGCACCGCCAAACTATGTCAAAATATTTGTCTGTTGAATATCTGTTGATATCAAAACAAACTGGCATCCTAAGTTGAGTTGTTCAAAAAATTGATTTTTGAGGGGGGCCATTTGGGGGAGTTCCGGGGGAGTGGCACCCCAAACTATGTCAAAATATTTTTCTGTTAAATATCTGCTGATATCAAAACAGACTGGCACTCTATGTTGAGCCGTTCAAAAAATTGATTTTTGGGGGTTCCATTTGGGGGGTCCCTGGGGGGTGGCACAACCAAACTATGCCAAAATATTTTTTTGTTAAATATCTGCTGCTATCATAAAACACTGGCACCCTAAGTTGAACCATTCAAAAAATTGATTTTTGGGGGGGTCTCCAGAGAGGTGGCACCCTCAAACTATGTCGAAATATTTGTATGTTAAATCTCTGCTGATATCATTAAACACTGGCACTCTAGCTTGGGCCCTTCAAAAAATTAATTTTTGGGGGGATCCATTTGGGGGGTCTCCGGGGGGAGTGGCACCCCCAAACTATGTCAAAATATTTGTTTAATATCTGCTGATAGCCTGATATCATAAAACACTGGCACTCTAAGTTAAGCTGTTCAAAAAATTGATTTTTGGGGGGGTCCTCGGGAAGGTTGCACCTCCAAACTACGTCAAAATATTTGTCTGTAAAATATCTACCGATATCAAAAAAAATAAGCACTCTAGCTTGAGCCGGTAAAAAAATTGATTTTTTGGGGCCCCATTTTGGGGGGTTTCCGAGGAGTTGCCCAAAAAATTTCGGGAGAAAAAATTGCGTTTGCAGCTCAACAACTTTACACAAAAATTAAATTTCGATGTTTTGTGGTTAAGAAGAAGAGCGTACAAAATTTAGGAAGAAAAAACGAAAAAAAAAGGAAAAAAAAGAAATGAACCTCATCGCGGCCAAAAGTGGGTTGGTTGGGATGAAAAGGTATCTTGAGACATATAACCTTATGAAATATTTTTTGCCGTACTTAAGCCGTTTTTGACTGAGACCGCTTTTTACGCCAAACTTGCGGGGCTGTTTTCGGGTTCTAAAACCAAAGTCATGTGACCTATTGCCTCGAAATTTGGTACAAACATATAACTCATTAATCTCAAACTGCTGTCAAAATTTCATGTAGCTAGACCCAACCGTTCTCGAGTTATAAGCAAAAGTCTGAAATTTCGCACTCGGTAGTTGGAAAATGGCCGAGTTAAAACAAAGGAACACGCGACGAAAGCGTCGGTCGTTCCAATTATAAGTAGAATTACTATACGCTTCAAATTCATAAAAAATCTGACTCCGACTATTAAAAACCCAAGGTTTTATGCTATTCACTTCCGTATTAATACTTTATCAAAAACTTTTTCGTTTTATTCCTTTTGATCTGCTTCATCAATATTTTAATAGTTTCATTAGCTTCGGGCAAGAAAATTTTAGTTTTTGACTCTTTTTACCGAATAGCTGACATTTACGGAATTATTTGTGTTACCATCAAGGATGGCAGTGCGGTACGATACGCTGGTACGGTACGGTTGAAGGTGCGAGGTACGTATAGTACACAAATTCTGAACATACCGTACTGCCTTCCTTGGTTACCGTTACTTTCCAACACTCATTATTTCGCAAAATGAAATTTATTACAAAACAATCAACTAAGTCATTTTTGTTATACTTGATATGATTCGCAGCGCAGTCTCCGTGCATTCGCCAGAGTCTCGCTGCAACCTCCGTGGATTCGCAGCGCAGTCGTTGTCAATTTGATGGCGAATGCACTGCAACCACGGAGATTGCAATACGACTCCACGGAGACTGCGCTGCGAATTACAAAGTTTTTGAACAGGCTGAAACATTTTTGCTCGTCCGCGACTCCACTGCAAATGCAATTGTAATTACATTTTATTCACCATGTTGCCATGGCCAGGAGACAGCGAATGGAACTTTCGGTCTTCGAGTCAAGCTGCCACCAGTCCACCTGTCTACACACACAGCCGAGGCTTCACACTCTTCCTTTAATTGCTGAACGTCAAGCAGGAAAGCTGTGGATACCAATTTTTATACTCTTTGGTTTGACCCGACCGGAAATTGAACCCGAGTCTACGTTGAGTTGAGACTCACTGCGAATGCGCTGAGGCTGCGTTGAGACTGCGGGGAGACTCAGAAAACCGAAAAATGTTCGATTCGCAGTAGAGTCGCAGTCAAAGTCGCCAAAGTGTGAGAGCAGCATAACGTTAAATGATGAATGAGAAGACTCTGTCATGAATCATCACTAGAAAGATCATCGCTATCATCTAGAAAGCAATATGAACTGCCTAAAAAAGATGAATAGTTGCACAATAATGAAACACCGTAATTAAAATTATATTTACGAAAGTAATAAAACGTATACCAATCTAAAAAAACGAAATAAAAATTCACTAATAGAGCTATACACTGGTCAACAAAAAAAAAATTTTTTTCGAGTTGCCAAAAAAGTTTGATCGATTTTGGGGTATATCTGGTGCGCCGAAACCGAAAATGAGCTTATTTTTACCAGATTGGCTCCAGTTTTTGAGATACAGCAATGATCCTCTCATACGATTTTTCAATTTGTACATTAATAATGTCAATTTTATGATTATGTTTGCCCCTGCAAAAAATAAATGAGCTGGCTTGAAAGACGCCCTAAAGCACATGAGCTTTAGCAATAGTTTACGCTTATCAAAAAAAAGAGAGTGATGTACCACAAACTCAAAATTTTAGTTCGTTTATCTTCTATGGGCATTCACGATGTGTTAGATTACGATTTGATTAATAGCATTGTTACGACGGAATTGTCTAGGAATGATTGGTGATGTCAGAAACAATAACAATACGAAAGGAATTGTAACTTAGTCTAGCTAGTTGAGTTGCTGTGAAGCAGTAACATAAGTTCAAAAAAAAGAAAGTGTTGTAATGATCCTAATGTCTTTTGCTACATATGTGGTAATTACACTGTTAAAGAACAAAGAAAGCCCATCACTGATTTCGTTAAGAGAGCAAATTATGCATACTTCGGCATCAAACTCGGAGATCAGGACAAATCCTGAGCTCCGCATATTGTCTGTAAAACCTGCATAGAGATTTTGCGAATGTGGACCAACGGAAAGAACAAAAATATGAAATTTGGCATACCTATGGTTTGGAGAGAACCGAAAAATCATTCTGATGATTGTTATTTTTGCACAGTTAATATGAAGGGCTTTAATCGTTTCAAAAAAAACAATTGGTTTTGTCCAGACTTGGAATCTGCCAGAAGACCAGTGCTTCACTGCGATGAGATTCCGGTGCCTACATTCACTCATTTAACAGAACTTGAATCTGATCAGTTTGAAGACTGGATGAAATGCCTGGATAGTGGAACCAGCAACAGTAGCGGTAGTGAATTTGAAGGTTCCTCTTCTATTCAAACGCAATTTAACCAATCGGAACTGAGTGATTTAGTTTGAGACCTTGGTTTGTCTAAAGAACTGTCGGAAGTGCTTGCCTCTCGTCTTAATGAGAAAAACTGGTTAAGTCCCAGAACCAAGATTACATTTTATCGTAACAGGGAACAAAAGTTGTTACAATATTTTATCAAAGAGAAAAATCTTTTTTATTGTAATGACATCCAAGGATTGCTTCTTGAAATGGGGATACCAAACTACAACCCAAAAGATTGGCGTCTGTTTTTAGACAGCTCAAAGATTAGTTTAAAATGTGTGTTATTGCACAATGGAAATAAGCATGCTTCAACACCAATTAGCCACTCTACAACACTAAAGGAACAATATAAAAGCATAAAAATAGTATTGCACAAACTAGCTTATGAAGAACATCACTGGCTCATCTGTGTTGACTTAAAGATGGTCAATTTCTTGCTTGGTCAGCAAGCTGGCTGCACAAAGTATCCGGGTTTTCATTGTCTTTGGGACAGCAGAGCCAGAGATGAGCATTGGAGGAGTAAAGAGTGGCCTCCTAGAAGCACCATAAGCATTGGAACATCAAATATCATTAACGAACCACTTGTTTCCAGAGAAAACATTGTTCTTCCACCTCTCCACATTAAGTTGGGATTAATGAAGCAGTGTGTAAAAGCGCTGAACAAAAATGGAGATTGTTTTAAATACATGTGCAGAAAGTTTTCTGGTTTGAGCAATGAAAAACTCAAACAGGGTGTTTTTGATGGACCGCAAATTCGTCAACTGATAAAGGACTCCGAATTTGTCAACTCTATGACCGAACCAGAGAGTATTGCATGGAATCGTTTGTTTTGGTTGTGAAGAATTTTCTTGATAACCATAAAGCAGAAATTTTCGAAGCACTTGTTGAAACCATGTTGATAAACTTCCATGACTTAGGCGCCAACATGAGTATCAAAGTCCACTATTTATTTTCTCATTTAGACCGATTTCCTGAAAATCTGGGAGACCTTAGCGAGGAGCAAGGAGAAAGATTCCATCAGGACTTTAAAACCATGGAGGAAAGATATCAAGGTCGGTGGGATGACCACATGATGGCGGACTATTGCTGGAGCATTATGCGTGATTGCTCTACTACTCAGCATAAACGAAAATCATATAAACGTCGACTGTGTGTGGAGTGATAACAGCGTAGCACAGAGATGCACATATGTGACTGTGTATACGATGATTAAACTATAATGTGTGGTTTAGGTTTATAGCATGCACAAAAGTATATAAAAGTTTTCATCAGTAGTTAGTGCTTATGCTGCTAGTCTTTGTGATTTAGGCCTAACTATTGCCGTTATGGTGGTATTCGTACTAGTAGGAGTTTCTTAACACATGGTGTACTACAGTACATGTTGCTATTAGCTTCAAAATTTCGTTATTTGTTGTTTTATTGTTGATTTATGCTATTTTTAACTTGAATAAGAGCAATAATAACATACAGTATTTAAAGCGTTAGTATTGCTATTTAAGTCACGTAATAGCATTTATTTACACAGAGCATGATTATAGGACAAATATTAGAAAAAATTCTCGTAAATTAAGCAAAACAACTACTTTTAAACTAATGTTGAAGATATCTTGAAAACTAGAGCCAATTCAAAAAAACTAATGCCATTTTTGAAATCTACGGCCCCAATATACCCTAAAATCGATGAAACATCTTTGGCAACAAATTATGTGTTGAGCGGTGAATCAATTAATACTGTGCTTACACCATTTTGTCATATTCTATATCAGACTTTTAGCAAAAACTGAGACCACATTATTGGGTCCATTACTACAACCAGGGATGTGGAAGCGGAAGCTGGGAGCGGAAACAGTTAATTTTTTGTGGAAGCGGAAGCACTTTGATGGAAGAGGTTGGAAGCGGAAGCGAACTCGAAAGCGAAAGTATTGAAAATGAGGTAGAAGCAGAAGCAATTTTTTCAAAATCAGGCGCTTCCGAATTTTCAAACTCTGAAACTGGCTACAACTGTTGAGGTAAAATGTAGCAATAATAATATAGAATCGACAACCAGGGCGTGGTATGAAATGGAATGGAACGGAAATTTCGGCATGGAATATAAAAGATTCCAGAATGGAATGGAAGGCACTCTTCCATACTTTCATAGCAATTCCGTATTAGATTTTATGTATTGTATGTACAGAAAAATACATACCGACGTCGGATGGTGATAAATAATTTTGTCACAGAAGTATTCAACTTAACCGGCCAGTTGGTCGAGCGGTAACGCGTTCGTCTCTGGAGCGGGAGGTCTGAGGTTCAAATCTCGGGCCGGTCAAATCGGACACAGTGTTGCCAACGGCTCGCCACCGCTGCGACATTTCTTCGAAAGAAGCTGTGTTGCCTGGGCGCAATGACGCGGAGATGGGCCCCGCAAACTCGTTACACGCTTCGGCGTAATCCAGCGAGTATAATGAAAGATTTGATTTGATTTAAGTATTCAACTTCAATATCTACGCGTATTATTTGTCAACAAATCGCGGTACTTCGGTTGTTTATATTGCGCAAACAGTGTACCGGTACGTTTTACATCATTGTAAGTATACAGTACATTGCAATTTGCAGCATTGATGTTATAGTTGACGACTTTGGCAGGTTTGAATTGTTTTTTTGAGATTGACAATTTGCCAAGTCCCAAATTTTGTTTTCGTACATTGTCACGAAAACTCGTAAGCTTATTTGCTGTTTCATTCCCGTTTCAGCTTAGGTTTATTTAAATTTTTAGTTTTTCAGTTTACAATAATTATTTTCAGAATTGTAAACGGGCCGACTAGTTCAGGCCCGAACCCGGCCCGAACTCGAAAATATAAGCCCGAACCCGGCCCGAACCCGAAAACCAATTTGAAGACCAAATCATGCCCGAAAAAACCCAAAAGTTATGTTAGGTCTGAAAAATTCAGCAATGTTGCCGCGCTAATTTTTTGTATGTATTATTTTTTAATAATTATATTTTTATTTTTGTATGTAAAACAAAAAGCACATCTCAGACCCGAATTAAGTCCGAATTTTTTTTCAACTTCAGGCCCGAACCCGGCCCGAACCTGTCTGAAAAGCCCGGCCCGACTTACAACTCTGATTCCTTTTTGTGTTAAAGCTTGGTATTTCTATTACGGTAAATGTTCCTTAGCAGTTTGGTGATGACAAAGTTTATAGCTGATAAGAGAGCAAACTTGTACGGTAGTCATTAAACCATAGGCGTAACCAGTGGGCCCAGGACCTTTGCTTCCCCCCCAATTGAAATGCTACCAATGATAAAAATGATGACACAAAGCCTATTGATTCAGTTTTTTTAGCATTTTTAAGGTGCAACAGTATATGCGTACAACAGAATTTAGCAATAACTTAATATTGACGACCAGGGTGCCCGGGCCCTCTCAGTTTAAATTTTTGCCTACCAATTTGAATGTCCGAGCAGGGAGAAATTCAGTGTTTTTATTCCAAAAGGTGCAATCTCAGGCCTTCACCTAACTTTTTTATGCAATAGTATGTTTTAGGCCCCCAGCAAACTTTTATATTGCAATAACATGATTAGCAACCATTTATTGCATATAATGTACCAACTTGAAATAACTTTAAATTCTACCTTCACCACCTACCAACTTTAAATAACAATCTATTTCATCCCGTCGGTTTTCACGCGATAAAATGTTTTTGAAAAAATTTAGCTTGGGGAAATGCTAATTGAACAAGTTGAATCGAGGGTGCCTGGGCTCCTGGTTGTACATATTCCTAAAACTGGTTATTTTCATGACAAAACAAAAATCTTCAAAGGCAAATTTTCGAGTGAATGATTTAATGCTAAAAATGTTGCAGAAAGAAATGTTCCTTGATTCCCCTGACCAGGCCAAGTCATAAAATTTAACCCCAAAATGCAAGATTTTATACATGTTTTGGACTAGACCTGAAGTAAAGGGAGGGATTTGTTCAATTGGCTTTCGAATCTCAAAAAGTTTGTTCTTTCAAATGGCTCTGAAAACGTGCGAAATGTGATCAAATAGCATTAAAATAACCATTTTTTTACAAAAACTTACAAAAAATTGCCCAGCGGCTGGATGCTTCGCTTCCTGGCCAGAGTTGTAAACGGGCCGACTAGTCCAGGCCCGAACCCATAAACATAAGCCCGAACCAGGCCCGAACTCGACAACTAATTAGGAGCCAAAATCATCCCGAAAAACCCGAAAGTTAAGTTAGGTCTGAAAAATTTAGCAATGTTGCCAAGTTATGTTGAGTGATTTTTGTGCACCTACGACAAAAAGTTCGTCTCAGGCCTGAAATAAGCCCGAAATTTTTGTCAACTTTAAGCCCGAACCCGACCCGAAAGCCCGGCCCGACTTACAACTCTGCCCTAGACTCCCATAGCCTCCGGCGGCTGGTGGCTCCTCCCTCAGGTTCCGTCTGTGACACGTTTGAATTGCACTAATTTGCTCACCTCGTCTCCCAATTTTGATATGTTGGTAAAACTTTTTAACTTATGGTTTTAGTCTTTTCCCTTTAGCAAATCCTGGTTACGTGCTAAATCAGACCCCCAGCTTTTGATCTTTTATTCTTTGTGTCATAAAAAATTTCACTTTTTGAAAATTTCTGATGACGTCATTGCATGTGATTTACAGTTTAGCCCTCCCCCAATCCAAAATCCTGGCTACGTCTATGCATTAAACCATGTACAATATGCATTCCAGATTGTTGCATCTTAGTATTGTTGACGCACCTTCACTAGCGGTTGCTTACAACATTGAGAAGATGCAATTAAAGCAGCAAAATATACGTTGCATGGCTTCCACTCTAAAATTTCTTAAGTATGGAAATATGGAATGGAATATGGAAGAAAATTTTACTATGGGATGGAATATGGAATGGAAGATTTTTAGTATGGAATGGAAATAGAATGGAAGAAAATTGCCAGTATGGAATATGGAAAATCGTCTTCCATTCCATACCATGCCCTCGACAACACAAGTCAAATAAAATAGCTTGCAAAGTAAACTTGCCTGTTTTTTGTTTTTTTACGCTAAATACAATTAACTGTTTCATACTGAGCAGGGATGTGGAAGCGGAAGCTGGAAGCGGAAGCACTTTGATGAAGGAGACTGGAAGCAGACGCGCACTCGGAAGCGACAAATTCTATCCGGAGCTGGAAGCGGAAGCAAAAAATTCCATAGGTGAGGAAGTGTAAGCGAACTCGAAAGTGTAAAAGTTCAAGAGGAGCTGGAAGGGGAAGCATTAAAAATTTGACTGCTTTCAAATCCCTGATTACAACTCGTCCCGTATAACCATCTTCTCCCCGCCGATAGTTTGTCCCAGCTACACTGTGTCGTGAAAATAATATTTGTTTGTTTTGCCAATCAGTGGTCTAGTCTAGTGGCAGAGCGTCTGCTATACCGAAACGGTAAAGTCGGGTTCGATTCCCGGTCGGGTCGAACCAAAGAGTATAAAAATTGGTATTCACAGCTTCCCTGCTTGACGTTGAGTAATTAAAGGGGTATTGTAAAGTTTCCATCTTTTGTGAGGTAGGTGGCAGCTTGACTCAAATATCAAAATGTCTCCTCGCTGTCTCTGAGTTAAGCAAACTTTTTAAAATCAAGATGTAATTAAAATTAATTGCAAATGGAGATGACCATGCTTAAAAATTTTAGTAATTTGTGAAAGATATGCTTATGCTGGCAATTAGCATTAAATATGATGCATTATTTTGAATAAATGAATAGTAATCAGTTTTAAGCAATGTACAAGTACAGCATATAAATTTGTCTGAGAAAGAAGCTTAATCTTTCATCACTCTCAATTTTTGGAAAGTTGCACATTTTTCTTTTCGCAAAAGAGATGTATTCGTTCTGGAAAATCCTTTGCAAAACACCTAAATATATATGCAAATGTTATGTAAGTGAAAAAAAGGAAATACTCTGGAGCTTTATTTCATCCGTTTTTTAGGGGGAGGGGTCAAATGCATTTTACAGCAAGAAACTACTACAGAAAAATAAATAAACTATGCAGGACGTTTGAAGCTACTAAAGCAATAGTGGACCTATCGCCGAACCGCTCCAAGGTCAGCACGTGGCACAAGTGGCAAATTTCTCAATCACGGAAAACTTCTTTTGATTTAAATGCAAATGTAATTTTGATCAAGCTTGGAAAAATTATAATTGTAATTGACAAAATTGTAATTAATTACTCAATTTTGCTGTGATTGTAATTGTAATTGAGAATTTTCCAAAGTCGATAATTGTAATTGTAATTGAAAAATTTTCAGCTAGTTTTCAATTACAATTACTCTATTATTCATTAAGATAGATGATAACAAAATGTGTTTGAACAATTTCAATTTTCCTTCGGTTGCGAAACGTTATCGATATTTTCTATTGGTTGCAATCACTTCTGAAGTGACCAACCGAACATCAAAGTAGGCTAGGAATAGTTAGAGTCAGTTTTAGAGATAGGGTTTATCATATTCATAACGTAAACTTAGCACCTACTCTAATCATAACTACACTGTAAAAAAAGTTGGGTATTTTTTGCCCAAAAAAGTTGTGTATTTCAACTATTACTCTACACAGTTGAGTATTTTAAGAAGTACTCTAATGTACACTTTGGGTAATTAATTACTTTACCCAAATGGAGTAAGCTTTTTCATTTAAACCCAAAAAATGAACCAAATAAAGATTGGGTAACGTAAAATCTTTGGGTAATTTCAGACATGCCCAAGGTGCACAACTGTGGCAAAAGACATTTTACCAAACAATAATCACAACAGTTAATACCAATTTGGGTAAAAAATGTATTACCCTACACTATTGAGCAATTTGCTATAATACCCAAGAGGCAAAGCTTGGTAAAACTAAGTTTACCCAATAGTAAATTTTACCCTAATAAATAAAAATGGGTAATGTAAGACAGTTGGGTACATTATGATATACCCACAGTCCATTAATTTCGCAAAACAAACTTTACCAAACAACATATACCTCAGCCCAAAAAAATTGGGTAAAATCTGTTTTACCCCACATTTAAAAGGTTACTAAGCGTAGTTCATCTTACCCAATACGCAGAAAGAAATAACGCAAAATTTATGCATGGGTGGTGTAACTTTTAAGAAACAAATCCTATCCTTGCAGCAATAAACAGGAAAAAGCATATTATCCAACCATTTTAATGCCAAGAACATAATCAGGCGAAATAAAGGTTTACCAAAGATGAGAAGCGCACGGCAGCAGCTGATTTGCTGCATGAGGTAAGTTATAAAGATATGCCATGCAGAAGTATATTGGCAGAGGTATAGGCACTATCAAGCGACAATTTATTTTACGCAAAATGAGAAATCAATTAAAAATGCGCTACCAAACTTTTAACAGCAGGCTACCAACTGAAAAGCAAAAATTGGACTTTACACAAATATACCGTTTTTCACATCAATACGCCATAAAGTAAAGGCTTAATCCGAAATATTTCCATTTTTAGCACAACTGCAGCATGTTGCAATACATATAAGTTATTGAATGACACAAGACAACCGCTCAAACAATTTTTATCGCTGAAAATATTTGTTGTAATTTAACTGTGAAAACTTTCATATGACGAAAACTTTTATTTAAGTGATATTTTTTGAAGTAGATTATTCTGCCGGTGTGGGTATAAAAGCGAGATATAGAAACCGTAAACTAGCGAGATATTTAACTTTAAGCACATTATTATAAACTCACATTTCTTAATTGAAAAGCTTTTACTATACGTGGCCAGTAGCATCAATTAAACCTTACAGACGGCAGCATGCGAGACGCTTCTACTATTCCTATTTGCAATGCATAGAGCTCACAACAATTTATGCAACGGCGTGTTATCACAGAGTATAGGACAACGCTGTTTCGATCTGTTAAATCTCCTCGCTGACCCTCAGAACATCTGTAAGATTACTGTCAACCCTTCAAATGATCAGCCAGCGAAAATTTTGCGAATAAAAACTAGAAAGTCGTTGCAATTAGGGTCAATGAATTAGGTTGCGCACTCCCACGAACGATAAGGTTCAGTAATTTCTTTCCACTGAAAAAGCAATATGCAAAAACATAATTTCTTCACATAAGTAATCGCAAGCTACTTGGTAATATAGACAAGTTTTTGAGTAAACATTCGTTCTGACTAACCAAAATTAGTCAGCAGCACCTCAGCATTAGTGAAAGAATTCACTACACAATAGTTCTTTCAAGTCTAAATTTAGGCCGCACAAAAAGTGAAAACGAACCAAATGGCGAGATCAAAGAAAGTGTATGAGGGTAAATAAGATCAGTTTGAGATACACAAACTAAATCATTTAAGATTTCGACTTTCCAGCCACAATAGTGTTCTTCAAAACATTCAGTAGTAAGTTTTTGGCCAATAAGCCAGATATTATCATAGGAGTTCCAGCAGATAAAACGGACAAGCAAAAACTCTGGAACACAGTCTTGGTTGACAGAATAACATACTACCGACCGCATGTCATACGTAATACCATCAATTGTAGCTTTTTCGGAAGCATTTAGATTACGGTCAGTACCATTCTTAAAACAAGGGAAATCGTATTGTTGAAATAAATCCACATCGTTACAACTTATGGTGTTAGAAAAAGTGCAAGAAGTTTCATACAGATCCGTTTGGTTCAAGCGCACAGCAAGTTGCAATTGGTGTTGCATGGAAATAGTGTACGCAACATTTTTGTAGTTGTTTCCTCTAGTAACAAGCTCTTTCAGCTGCTTATGCTTGGACTCAAAACGCATGCAGGAAAATAATACTAATGGGCCTATCTTCTTGATAAAGTGAGGGTACAACAACAAATAATGCATTTTTGGAGTAACAGCACAGTTTGGAAAGAGCCTCTTAAACTCCGTAACAAATTCTTTTAGAAGCACTTCTAGGTCAAGAAGAGAATCAGAGGATATTCTCGGTGAAGAAACTATATCCAAAATATCTAAGAAAGTGAGATAGAAAGTCCAATAGTGATCATCCGAAGGAATTCGACTACCAACAAAAAACGGAAGACAGCGTGCTAAGCACCAATACTGCGATGCTGAAAGAGAAAATATAGCATGTCATGTCATACTGAGCAAAGCTACAAACAATTTTTATTGCATTCTACTCTACAGACTGTTTCACGCCGAAGCGATCTTCAGGAGTAACAACAGATCTTATTCAAATAGAATGTCATGTCATATATATTTCGGACAAACATAAAGATAATCGAGCACAGACATTTGTTTTTACTCGGATTCATTCAAACATGGTTGTGAATTAGCCAGCCACCTAGTATATGTCTACCACTACAACGCTTTTGGTTGCATCGCAAGTTTTTTAATTACTGTTAACTAATAATGGGTGATATGCTCGACCCCAGCAGAATAAGGTGAAACTTGATCCTACAATACAATCATATTAAGTTGCTTGCGTTGTAGGATAACATGCACTGAAGCATAAGTTGCAACTATTCAGTACAGTAGTAAAATAAAATAACTTACCATTTTGATGAAGATTTTTTGTGTGATCATCCACTAGTTTGCTGCGTGTGATATTAGACGGTTTATTTTTTGCATCAACTCCATAGTTGAAGAAAGCCATTGCGGCATTCAGGCTCTCCAAATTGAAATATTTTTTTTCAAAAATCAGTTTCTGTAACATGCAAACCATGATAACCATATATCAAAATAAACGTAAGTAGCAGACAGCTGCACTTCACAGAACCTTTGATGTGCTAGCTCTTTCGGGCAAGTTTTTTTGATCAAAGTTTCGCATCTGAATTTGGCCGTGTGCACTATCGGTATTCATCGGGAAGAAAAGAGTAGCCGGAGACCGAAGTATAATGTGCTCAAATCGTTAAATGCTTCACTGTTACAACAGCACCATTTAACCTTTTTTGAAAGAGAAACGTGTCCTTAAACGATAACAACAACGAAATGCTGATGATGGTGGTGGAATTACTCGGCTTTTTTCCAGGTATGAGAGCGTTGTGTCATGTAAAATAACACCATGGAACCCCAGCCATGCACTGGAGAACCCGGAGGAGAGGTGGCCACTAAAACAGCACGCCCCAACACCGCACAGGTGGCCACCGTTGATGGGTACCCATTAGTTGCCTCGTACGATACGCTGGGTAGGCGGCTTCACTATTCTGTCCCAGTGAAGCATGGGAGAGCACTTCTTCGTGAAGGTGGGTTGTGCACAATCTGAAGCCAGTGACGAGTTTGGCACTCTTCACAACAGCAACGTTAAGTAGTGGAGCGGCAAAAGCTTATTGAGCCATTGATGGTGTTCTTCTAGTTAGGCCATGAAATGGAGAAGCGTATGAAAACGGAAATGCGAAAACAGTCATGGAGTGTACAGCAGTCATAGCATGGTGTGTATATCAGTCATAGTATAAACAAACACTCAGAAAGACCAATAGACCTTGAGAAGCAAACAGTGCGAAAAAAAGGAGGTAGATTCGTTTCTCACCAATTGAAAGTGCAATTAATGCATCTAACAGAGATGAGTTCAATAGCACAACAATGATATCTATCGCACTAACCAAGTGGGAATGTATTGCCTCTTTAAAGGCAGCCATTGTTTATAACCAACAAGACTATCATCACTTTTAATACATCAACATTTTTCCAGCTTCTATGCAATGGGAATCCATTTCATGGATCGTAATACAATACCGTATAAGAGGGGTGACTAAAAAGTTTTGAGCCTTAGAAGATTTATAGCTCAGCACTGGTTGGTATGTGTGAAATTCAACATTTTTAGATACCAACAGCAACGTTGTTTTGCAAATTATATTGTGAAATTTTAGAAATAACACTAAAATAATTTGGAACACAATATTTGATAGCAGAAGGTGCAAACCTGTAAAACTATCTTCAAAATGTACGGTACAACACCTTCCAGAATATCGTGATGGAAATCAGCGGCAAAATTTTCTACAGGGCAAAAATATTTTGATTGCAAAGAACAACTGCGCTTTATGCCATGCTGAACACTGCCACTTTTCAGCACATGACTTAAAGTGTTCAAGTACGACGTTTTGTCTCTGGTAACACAAGGAAATTCCTGAAAACAAAGATGATTTGTTGAACCACCAAAAAAAAAAAAAAAAAAAAAAATGCTTCGAACTGCCATTCACCAACCGCTACCGGTAATGTATTTATCACAATCATTAATTGCCGAGAAAGAAGAAAGTTTGTCACCACCCCGTGAACTATTCCAACAACTTGAAAAAATGAGGTCAGAGAAATAATAGCCGAAAAAGATCATTAATGACATTAATAACTGCACTTTAAAACTTGAACAAAAGCAAACTAAGAGGAAGACCTGCAAGTGTAACATTATGAATTAAATACATTACAATGTTAAACAGAATAAATAGCACAAAAGTGCTGTAGTATTGATTCGAACATCACAATGCAGTAGTAAGCCATCGAACGCTGATATCAAATTCAGTACTCAAGTCAAAAAACTTCCACCTCTATTGAAGAGCCTAAAACAGTGAGATGAAAATACAGCCAGCAATTTTAAAAACATTTTTTACTAGGCTCTAAAACAACGAAAACTGCAACCTTTATTGCTCTTATTACAATCAAGCAATACAAACTTTTACCTGATCTTGTATCGCAGAACCAGTGCACAAGCAATATCTAGATATATATACGTTTTTCCCTGCAAAGCATTCTGTGAAACCCATCATAGCATGAGCCGCTAAATTATCTGCAGCAAGTTGAGTAATAGTCCCTTTCATTTTAAGTGGGGTTCCGTTCACGTTTACATCAAAACCATTTTCCTACAATAGCGTAGTTACGTTACAGAAGACATGTGCTATGCGAAACAGTGTTTAATTGTCAGCTGTCAAAAGTATGACATGCATAATAGTTACCGGTAATTTTACGTTTTTTTTTTAAATTGCGAACAAAATTTTGCAATACGCACTTTCAATGCGTTGTTGTACCTGAGGACAAGACACTCTGACAATTAATGTACTTAATGTACGGTACTACTCTGATTCAAATCGATTTCGGCTCATATAGCCCTTTGCAATTCTAAATGAAAACAAAAACTAAATATTAATGCTAAGAATATTGAGGTACCGAAATAGCTGCTGCTGCATTTAAAGCTACAAACTACCTACATTCCATATGATAGCATACCGGTACTAATCATTCAGAGTTGCAGTATATACCGATATCCTAACAACTTTAATTGACTTTTCATAGGCCAAACCAGTGTTCCCTCTTAAGATATGCAATTCTGACAAGCGTTGCAAAACAATCAAAATGGAAATTCTGCTGAAAAGTTTCAACTATTTAAGACAAATGTAGTCCAAAATTTTGCTGTCTGATCATATTTCGCAATTCTAAAAATTTTCAATTTTCGCACCTTTGAGAGAACACTGCTCAGAACAATACTAAGCCCTTAACAATGTCATTCAGAGCAGTACTTGCAACACAGTTAAGCACTGCGATGAGTACCGGTAACTAGCACTTTCTAAGTCAGTCAGTCATCTTTGCTAAGAAACACTGGTCTGAAAGTATTCCTAATCAGTAATCACGAGTTTCAAAGCAATTTGTACAATACCAAGTTCAAGGGATTATGATGTAACATAGTTAGTGCAGGAACACCAATGAAGCTGCTCGCTCACTTTCGCAAGCATCAAAGCAGTCAAGTGCCGTTGCTCGAATCTCAACTGAAGCAGTCTGACAAACAGCCTTATTATAAAGGGCAATGTCGCTCCCATACGTGGCCATATTTTGCTGATACATCCTGAGGCTGGTGTGGCTTGTGGCATTAGTCTTGTATTTTCAAGGGATTTTGGCCATAAAAAGCGTACTTTAAATCAAATTATCGTTACCGATTCCAACACTTGCAAATCTTCATTGAGCGGTTGCAAAATTTTGTCCCAACCAATTTCAGTATGTTTTAGATCTTTGGCATAAAATAAAGTGCTTAGAAAAATTCGATGCTGACAAGAATTAAATTTGTGATGAACATTCAATATCACAAAATATATAGCACCTGCAACAATTGACAACATGCATATTACGTTTTTATCAGCTGGAACTTAAAGCATTCATTTTATCCAATTCACAGCTCTAACTAATAAAACAACTAACTGCTAAGTAGTCTAACTTGTGCACAGACTGCACAGGTACTGCGTCATTGCAACCTTGGTAGGGGCCGAGCAGTTTTTCCTGCCATGTTGGGTGGTACCCAGTCTGACTTACGACATGCACTGCAAACAGAACATAAAGAGTGCGTCTTATTTCGTATGTTGGAATGGTAAACAAACATGGGGAGCCTGGTTGACACACACAAAGAAAAAATTAAAAGTCATAAATTGCTTTACTTGCTTATTGTAAAAACGAGTTTAGGGCAATACTGGCTAGTTATGGCATCTGAGGCTGCATTGATAAATAGGCCCCAGCAAAAGTAGTCACCAGTGTTCCTCTAAGATGCAAAATTGAGAAATTTGAGAAACATTTGGGAAAATTTTGCAAAGTGATAAAATCATGATTGGGCAAATTATGTTGAATTTTACTCAAAAAGTTGAAAATTTTTGCCCAAAACAGTAGACTGTTGTACCAAAAAATCCGCTTTCAATTCAAAATTTTGGGCACAACTTGCCTAAAGTGGTGAAATCCTTTGGGCAAATGTTTATGAAAATTTTCATTGGGCAATTTCACAGCTGCCCAAATCTTAGAAAGAACACTAGTAGTCACCATTTAAGTTGATGCACGCTCTTAGCAGAAGTACCGGCACCATACAGCAACTGCTTCACAAAGATCACAAACACGTTAATATAAGATAAGCAATTTTGACATGATTGATCTAAAAGATAAAAATCATGGTAGATAATCTAAAAGATAAAAACATATAAAAACATAAAAATCATGGTAGATAATCTAAAAGATAAATCTAAAAAATAAAAATCATCTAAAAGATAAAAACATAATACTTATGAATGCTGATCTTTTCCCAAAATGAACTGTTGCTAAGGGAAAACTGTCGTAATTGACATCAAACACGTTAAAAAAATCTAGCAAGATTGTATGAAATACCGTCATCACATTTAAGAAAACATTGACACGGAACAAAGTTAAACTACACACCCATTTTATGAATACATGTCTTGGAACCAATTGGGTTAACAACTTCGAAATCATCATAATAAAACAGTAATTCCAGAGCATCATTTGCAACTGAATACAGTGGGTGAGATTTGATATAATCGCCATGCCACATGTTTTCCAACACACCATTTACAGTGGAAGAACGTTTTTCATCATGAAACTGAAAGTTAAAATAGAGTAAGAAAAATTGTACTAAAGAGCAACAAAAAAGCATTTCTTTCCTCAGCTAATTAAAACTATGAAAATGGATCTAGCAAAAAGCATGTTTTCAAACTTCAGCAGAGTAGCACTATATGGAAAATGGAAGTGGTAAACTTTTCACAAGGATACGATATATACCATACTGGTAGTAAGCTAACAACTATTGAGCTAATTACTGAAATGTAAAACCATAGTACAACATTAGTTAAATTTATGACTATGAGCTTTAAAAGCTGATTTATCTTGCACTTAAAAATCTTGTTTGTTCGTTAGTTTGAACCAGGCTTCCCTGCAAAGTGCAAATGTCTAGCACACCAACGCAAGGAATACCTCTTTTAGGTCTGATTAGCCAGCCTTTAGCCCAACTGCGGGTCACCTCGACAGGTAGGCTGCTTGACCCCAATAGGAATAGGCGCTAACCAAGGACACAACGACGCAATGCTAGTTAGGGAGTCGAAGTTGGAGTGATAGCAACCTTACAATTACTAGCCCGATGCTCAGATCAACTGAACTAATCTTTTTAAATGGTTTAAATAAATCTTAATCAAATGGCATTAAGAAATAGTCAAAACGTTTTAAAGATTTAATAAAACTTAAAAGTGTCACTTTTGTTCAAAATTTCCGTTTTGGTGCATGCTGTTGCATTACAGTAAGCTCATGAGATTATTGCACAGCAGTATTAAGATGGCTATGACCAATGACGGTTAGACAAGAAATTTTCTTAACAGTATCATATCACACAATGATAAATCAATCACAAGAAATGCGTGTTAGGTCTCTCTCGCATCACCAATATCAAAAGTTTTACTTACATGATCATATAAACTAGAACAAGTGAACAATGTCTGTAGGGTCTCTATAAGTGGAATGTATTGCATTGAATGTACAGCAAGCTTCCCATTACTGTGCAGTTGTTCATGCAGAACTATTTCCTTTGGTGTCTACAAACGACATAGTGACTTTTGAAGTGCATGTAAAGCATTGTGTGAACCACTACTTGTTAAATTAAAATTTGTCTTGTTAAATTAAAATTTTACTGCGTCCTTGTGGAATCAACCAAATTCTGCCTTAATCATAATCTGTCAATGCCATGGTATCTATGTTTGATTTGGTTTGCTCTACACGTTTGCTGTGACTGCACATAATAAATAAATTTCTTGTCCTACTCAGCAAGCAAATTGTATTTGTATAAAACTACAAGGTAATACATGCTGCGCAAAATTAAGTGGTCCAGTTTTTTGGAAGACCACCCAATATACATTTAAATTCAACACTGGTAATATTATGTTTTTCTAATCACATCCTCAGGAGGCAGTTTGACACAATACAGTACTTGCTGCCTCCTTCTGGGCAAGAACGTGAATACCAATACAGCTAGTCAGATACTGGTAGATGATATGTTAATTAATTGCAAATGAAAAATAAACTGCAAAAATCAAGGAACCAAAATTCTAGTTAGCAAGTATGGTATACAAACACGTATTAAGAATAAAGAAAAAGGTTGGGGTTAAGATTTGGTTCAGATTAATGTTAGGCTTACCATACTTTCAAGTAATTTTCTCATTTAAAATACTAGCGCATTTTTTGTTCCATCAGGCTGACCGGATTGCCAAAATGGCAATCACAGGAAGCATCGTTACATCAGGAATGCTCAGATGCATTTAAAAACTTGAAGTCCATCCACAGAATTCGAACCTGCAGCCTTATGATCACTGGTAGCATTATGCTCTACTTGCTGAGCTAAGAGACAAGTTTCTGATAGCATTTATCTTTGTATTTTAATCCAGTACTCAATGCTTCAATTATGATGTTGCAAGAGTTGTCAAGCATCATAATAAGTAAGTGTCGCTGTTCTAGGGGTGATCCCTGTGATTGGCATTCTAGTAATTCAGTCAGCCAGATAGAACAACAAGCATATTTACAATATTTATTCATGTATAAGTCAATAAATTTCGCACTAATTGTTTACTTCAAAGTTGGGGGTTGAATTATACATGAGGGTGCAACCTATACTCGAGTCTGCATGGTACTTTGTAAATATACATTCTTGTAGCTTGTAACAAATCAATTGCACAAGCACTGCTTTATTTGTCACATGCTAACGTGCACCTTATTGGCCTTAATGTGGCCATAATGCATGTGACCATGCCAATTGCGGTGCTCGATGCATTTGTGTGTGTACAAGGGTAATTTTGCGCCAGTTAAAATCTTAGAGAAAACACTGTCTGGTGTGGCTACAAAAACTGCAACTGAACACACTGCTCGCAATCTTCTACCATAGATATAACCAACTGTTACCTAACAAAAGCTGTGATGTGTGCAGTACCATACCCCAATCAAAGTCAATTATGAAACTGGCACAGTTTTTTACCGGTATTGCTTACATGGGTGGCAGGCCATGTTCCCTTTAAGGTGAAACTTTGAGAGGGAAAAGAGAGCAACCTTTGCATATTAAAAAAATTACAATTGAACGAACTATCTTGAATCTCTTGCCAAATGTTTGAATTTTTTGTGTAAAACAATAGTTTATGGTTTCAGAAACCACTCAAAGGAAATTTCGAACAAAAATAGTCTAAAGTGGCAAAAACGTTTGTGCAAGGTTTTATGAAAATTTACAATTGAGCAATTTTGCAACTATCATGATCTTAGAGAAAACACTGACACTAACACTAACAGGTTGACATCAAAAACAGATTATTGCTTACCACAAAATATGGCAACAATTGCTTTCTCTTGTATTCAGTTTCCACACCCTGAAACGGATTTGCTAGACCACTACCAAAATGAAACATTTCTTCAACCTCAGGTGTTAGCACAAAAGTTTTGCATTTCTTTAAACCACCCACAAAACTGGAAAGAGCTTCTTCTAGCAAATCTTCTGTCCATAATTGAATTGTTTTTAATGCTGTTTCAGTTAAATGGCAATCACACTTAAGCTTAAGCAATGACATAGCCATGTTCTGTTGTTTTTTCCCAATGTGTTCCATGTATTTGTTATATTGATCTATATCTGGATCATCCACCACAATGGTTGAAGGTGCATTATCATGTGTAGAAGCAGCATTGCATAAACCACCTGAGAATAGTTTTGAGTCAGTGCACTTATCAACAAGCCAAGCAGTATCATGCGGTTGCAAGAAAAGAGTAAAATAATATTGCTCTTTGCAGTGGCATAGGACAGACACCACTAATTTAATGAGCATGGGAATGATTGTCAATTTAAGGAAATGTCGAAGTGCAGCAATTAACAGAATTTAGTTGAATACCACCCCTAACCCAAATATCAAATGTTTGAGCCCCTTATAGCTGTAAAAACAAGGTATTTTACAGTATTACTAGGAGAAAGTATAGTATCATTAAGGATAAAGGAAAGTTGAGGTTGTACAGAATTTAATTTTGGAGAAATGATTACGTACCGGTAGTTTGATTTTGTTGAAGTGAAGCTTAATTTATTGGCATTACACTACCAGTAGTTGCATATGTTTTTAATATTTTGGTTTATTTTTATTTCTAAACTGGAGAAGTTTCGACTATCAATGACAAAGCATTTATCATCGGTGAACAAACAGTAGAGGGTTAGGATTTCAGATTTGTACATACTTGTACATACACTTATACCAGCAGGCTTACCTTCTCTTAAAACTGGTATGGGTAACTCAGGTGAATGCATGTCATCTTTACCTTCTCTTAAAACTGGTATGGGTAACTCCGAAGGTGAATGCATGTCATCTGTGTCATAATCTTGTATACCAAACATGTTTGCACAAATAGTACCGGTGTCTTTCTCCAACAACTCATTTGACTGCATGCCACTGTCATTACATGCACTGGTACTAGCATCAAAAACATTATTATCCTTTTCCAAAAACTCAGGCAATAGCAAGCTATCATCATAATAATATGTTCCAGGAACAGCAGTATCTGGTTCCAACAATTTAAATGACTGCATTTGATGTCCATCATAACAGGTACCGGTATGCCTACTGTTAACAGAAATATTGATATCAGCATCTTCTTCTGGTAACTTAGCATGAACTTCAATTTTATTTATATTATTTTCTTTAGGCACCAGTATGTCAACTTCATCTGCAGGTAAAGAACTGCAACCTGACATGCATTGATACCAATTTGTTGGAACAGTCCATTGCTTTCCTTTATGATGTCGAAACCTATGCTTTCTCAAAGCTGATGCGCTGTTTAACTGCTCTCCACAGTTATCAATGGTACAATACAATTTTACATTCACTTCACCACATTCATTTTTTAGATGGTCTTTGAAAATATGGCGTTTTACAGCAAGAATGTTTTTAAACGAAGACTTACAAAATTTACATAAATATATCATAGGCATACTGTCATATAGATATGGTGCTGATAACAGATAACTTAAATAGCTTTTAAAATTACATTGTACAGTGTGCAACTTGAGCATATTTTAAGCAAATAACTAGGCCTAAGGTAAACTGTAAACTAACATGATTGGTGATGTAACAGCATAAAATCTGTTTTCACACAACTTATTACTAGCTGCAGAGCTATTTCCAATTGGGTTAGTGTTTACTTCTTTTACATTACAAAAAATTTGCTTACTGAATAACTAAAGTCTGAAGTGTCTTGTTTATTTCAATTTGTCTTCGTTTAAGTCATTTGGTCAAAAACAACTTAAAGGCCAGGTCAGAGGTAAGATAAAAAAATTTTGGCATTTGGCATTTTCTTTTGGTAAAAAATTTTGACAAAATGCATTAAAGTTTAGCATGCCTTTTAAAAAATATTTGGTTGTTGGGCATGCTTTCTGTAAACTATAATGAAATAAATAGAATTACAGTAGCACTAGGTACTTCAATGTACTTATGTGTCTGGAACAATGTTCTCTCTAAGGTGCAAAAATTGAGAAATTTGAGAAAAATTGGGCAAATTTTCTAAAGTGATAGAACTGAGGTTGAGCATATCTCATTGTCTAGGCCTTACCATAGACTCTTTAACATCCTTAATAACCACAAAGTTTTTTACCGATAACAGTATGACACTTTAACCAATTTGACTAGCCTACTATTGATGAGTTGCAGTGACGTCATAGATTTTTCGAGCCAAACTCCTTGGACGGCAAAACTTCGCAGAAATGCAGGTATAATAATAGTAATAAGCCGATCCGGTGTCGAAGCACCACAGCATTAGTTGGGTGGCAGTTCGGTACAAAACATAACGATTAGCTAAATCTTGAGCATGTTCGCAACATAAATACTAATTAAGAGCAAAAGAGAAAAAAATGTAATTGAAGTATATGCAAAAGTTTTGGCAATTTGGTTGGTAGGCTAGGGTACCAATCACTACCCGTACCGGTACCCTACATAAAGTGTAATCTACATAAAGCAATGCAAATAAACATACTAACAGTACAACATATACACATAACAACATGCATAAATACACATTTCAAGGCAAATTTAGTGATCTTTTATTGCTTGAAGAAATAGGTGTTTACTGTTTAGTACAACTTTACAAGTAGAAAAGACATTCTAATATTATCGCTTTTTGATCCTTCCACGCTTACAGTACCGTAAATCAGTTTGGTTAGATGTAAAACTGAAATTTCGGTGAAACAGAATTTTTTCTTCAAACTGTTAATTTATTTCAAAATAACTTGTAACTTCAAGTTATTAGTTACCTTTTTTTGAAAATTAACGATAACAGTAACTTCGATACTTTTTTGTCAAGTAATGGTGTAAGTAACGTCGGTATTTTTTGCTAGTAACTTGCCCAGCTATTTCCCCAAGGTTCCTTCAATTTGTAAGTCAAGCGTCTGAATATGCGCTTGAGTGCTGAGCCCCCACTTTGAAAATGGTTCTGCCATCGCTATTGAAAAGGGGCTCCACTGTAAGCCAAGCCCAGGGCCCCGCCTATCCTTAATCCGCCCCTGCCACGATAAATTGTTTTCCAGAGTTTGAAGAAAGATTTCAAGTTCAAAGATTGACATGTCCTGAAGATTCCATTGTTAAGGCGTTACCGGGCAAGTTCTTTTTTACCAAAGCAGCTGTAAAGGTTCCATAATTATCACTTACATCACAAATGACAATGCCACTAACATAAGACTGTTTACGGTTATCATTAACGTAAATGTGATCGAGAAGAGTTTCGAGTGGTCAGTAATTCCAGTAGGTACCATATAAGCAGCACCAGATATTACCTTTAGAAAAAAGGATAAATCAAAAAGGTTACTATTGTTTATTTCTTTTGATTTTGTAAGGTGCAGTCATATGGTGCATTCGTAAATTTTTGCCGTAACCAGAAAAATGATCGATGCAATATGATTTCGTTTCGCCTGAACACGCTAGCACATTTAGACAACCAACGCCATATTTGACTCCAATCCCAAAAATATGATATAGGCCAAAAATGACAAAAAAAAATTTAATTTGCTTACGCTATAATCTGACATTTTATGTTTGTCAAAAAACTGCATGAATGCCAAGATCTTTTTTAGCTAGTTAGTTGCGCATAGGCATAACTATTCGATTGAATGACTTTATCTTTTTTATCAGAAAAACGTGGAAACATGAATAACTTGTTTAGGCGGGAACACAACAGGGCTAATCGTTGAATCAAGTTTCAATTTTCAACTTTCAGCAGTTTGGTGAGTGGAATGCCAGTGGGTAAGTACAAGTAGACCACTGATACATGTAAACTAAATTTACTGCGACGATTGAAAAATTTGTAATTGTGTATTGAAGTTAGAAAGACTTCTTAACTAAGTTCTATTTTTGAGGGGGGATACTGGTAGTTTATCATACACTGTCTCAGGGTTAAGCCTACGCTCTACACACTGCACAGTAGGCTACTGTGCACAGCTGTATGTAGGCCTGGGAACAAAACTGCAAAATGTGTGAGTTAGTTTTAGCCCTAATGGTAGTGTCCCACTTGCGTTAGAACCTGCGTTTTAGCGAACGTTTGTTGAACATAGCAGCATAGTAGGAGCTGATCACCACTTCGAAAGTAGTCGAAAGCAGCATTCAAGTACTTTGAAATTTATTATTTATCGTAGCTATAGCGAGTTAGTTCTCGTTGTCGTACATTAATGCAGGTTATTAACGCAAGTGGGACACTAGCTTACCAGTTAACAACTTAACACTACTAGTAGCTGTTTAATGAGCATTATCATGTGTGATTACTGATATTGGCAAGGTCATTGTCAGGGATGAATTGACTGCAATTCTTATTTCATGACTGTAATTCTTATTTTGTATCATGGAGTTACGTGACTCTTGCCTGAACTTAATGATTGAATGTAGCCGAATCTCTAAGCAATTGGTACCGGTAGGCTACCTCTACTGAATGCTGCGCAACCATAGAGAAAACACTAAGTTCAGTCTTCCAGGAACCTTGTCACTGAAGTCCACTGCATGAACTACCGTACTACACTAGAAGTCAGCTGCTAGCCAAGCAGTAAACTCCCGCTGTTGAACAATGTGTAGAGTCACATGACGACTACATCATTGCTACCTATACTGCATAATCTAAACGAACCGTACGTACAGTCACATAACATTGTTATGATTTCGTAATAATAGACACTGCCTTTTTTTAAATTGCAATTGAACTTTATCTGATCGTGTTTGGTAGAACTATGAGTGAAAGCAATAACGAAACTTAGTCTACTGGTCTACCTCTCTGTGGTGGGCTAGAATCAGTACAGGTAATAGTCAAGCAAACTAGGCTATAGCTTGTAGGTTCCGGATTGCAGTCACATAAACTTATCTGCTGTGTTTCTTCAATCTTTTTTTATAAAAAACAGTTTAAAAGAAAAAAAAAGGAATCATGTCATAATGCAAAATTGGTTTAAAAGAATATTACAAATTTTTCATGACAAAAACTGTACAAAAATTTAGACCTGAATGCTCCTTAAATGGAAAGGCAGTTTAAACCTGTGTTATCTTGTAAGCGCAAACTTTAAAGGATTCTGACAAATTTTGTAACGCTGTAAAATTAATATTGGGCCCAGTGTTCCCTCTAAGGTGCGAAAATCGAGAAATTTAGGAAAAATCTTTGCAAATTTAAGTGATAAAATTAAGATTGAGCAAATCACATGGAATCAAATGTAAAAAGTTGAAAATTTTTTGTCCTAAATAGTAGCTTGTTTTAAAAACCGATTTCCACAACAACATTTTGGACAAAATTTGTCCATAATGATAAAAATGCTTGAGCAAATATTTATCAAAATTTCCATTTATGCAGTTACGCAGCTGACAAAATCTTAGAGGGAACAATTCCGAAGATAACAAGCAATTGCAAAAGCGTTAGTCGTATGCAGTTAACTGGTTAAATAGGGTTCTATGAACTACAGGTAATAATTTCAAAATTGTAACTTTACCATTTCCGAAATATAACTAAAATGTAATGATATTTTTGGGTCTAGTTATAAAAAATTGGCACTCGTGAAATTGTGTCTAAGCATTTAATATAGTATTCACTTATTAAGTTCAATTTAATGGGAGATATCTGATTTGCTTCACTACCTTCTGGTGATTGCATTTTTTTGCGGTAATGCTACATACATGCTCGCAATGCCTGCAAATGTTTCCATCAAATATGTTGCCTACTTTTTGTATAATTTGACTCATTGAAAATAATTGGTATTCAAAAAAAAAGTAATTGGATTACTTGTATGTAGTGATGGGCTACATAGAATAAGCTGGTATTCTACACTAATCAATTTGAATCTAGAATTTTGAATCCTATTCTGGAGTAGGTTTTTCTGTAAGGTTCTTCACTAAATTTTCTTAAGTTTATGTTAAAGCAAGAAATAAAAAAGCAAAGCCAATCTACCATTTAAGAGAAAGAACACATGATGTGATTCTCAATTCCTTGGGATAAGATGCATTACGATGCTTATCTTTGCTCGGTGGAATTTGGCAAGCAACAATAAATCATTTGACAAGAATGAAAGCAGTAATTAAGCGGATATTCAAAACACTGCAACTCCTAACCATGTGCTGATTCGTCCAACATATAGCATCACCGTCGGTTTCCCGTGAGAAGAGGATAAAAATGGAAGAAATCAATTAATGGTTCTTATTATTTGAAGTAAATTGCAGTTTAGAATTAGAATCTTTTAGGATTTGGATTCAACAGATTTGAAATTCTAAACAGCCCGCCACTACATGGCTTTATAAACATATAAAATGCTCCTGAAATGGCATTGTAAACAATGTCAACTCGCTCAAATAAAACCAAAATCATAACAAAAACATAGCAAATAACCTTTAAACGCATGAGCAGATACACTTTACATAATTTTATTGAACTGAATAGGACTGTAGTGTCTGCTTAGATGCTTAAAGCTTTTTGTTTCAGTTGTAATATTTTGGTTTTGTTTGCCAGAAATCTGTGTTGCTTATAATGCCATTCTAATAATTCACTTCAAATTTGTATAGCACCTTCTGTTCAACGTGACAAACAGCTTTTTTTTAAGCCAATTTGAACAGCCTGAAACCATGCATACATGACTTGTTTCCAATGAATTAAGTGCAGGTATTGCAACTACTGCAACTGTACAAGATTTTTAGCTAAATGTTGGTATTATTGATTCATTTTATGTTGCAGCATGTTCATGTTGCCACATTGCCAAACAACATAGTAGGCAAAACTGTACTACAACTCCTCACAGGCCAACAAGTAGGCAAAACTGTACTACAACTCTATATTGTACCAGTACTGTAATTTTTTGTCTATGTCTCCACTGGTACCAATATTAAGGAACAACGCAAGTAGTTTTCAAACAAATTAAAAAAAAAACTCACAAGAATGTTTTGGTTTCAAGTAATTGTTTTGAGGCCTCAACTACTTTTGCTTTGTTAGATATGCTTATTTAAACCTAGTGAGAGAATTGATTTGTCCCAGGGCTTTAAGCTCTAACTCAAAAAAACTTAAATGTTTTGCTGAAATCAAACTTTACTTAAATAATAAGATTTCTGAAGATCAAGATGAGACAAGACAGTCGAAGCCAATTATGATTGCAGCTTGCACCACTAAAACTATAAACCCAACTCCAAGCCTTTATTTATTTATTTATTTTTTGTAGCCTAATCTTTTTCCTAACAGTGTGATTTGTTTCTACTGATGATGTAACGGGGTAAGCTTTCTGATTGATTGTTATTCAACTGTATCTAGGAGGTTTATATTGGTGTTGTTTTATAGAGATTCTGGCAAGGAAAAATTACTCAAAAATTAAACACATATGCCAAGAAAGAACGAAAGAAGCTTGGAGTTGCAACAACTTCCAAACGTGCTGCTAACAACAAAAAAGGTGCGTTCTATTTAGACACGTGACATTAAAGCTTGAATTAACAAAAAATGTGGAATTTAGCATAATGTTAGTTAATAAGAAATTTTGTTGTATTAAACTTCTGAAATGTCGACAATGCTGTTTTGCAGTATTTACGATCTATTACTGTCATTTAATTAAAACTTTTGACATCTATCCAAAGAATATAGAAAGGCCTAAAGTGATCTATATGTTGCTAAATGCTTTGAAATCAATTATTTATCAGACTTCTTTTATTTGCAAAAGTCCTGTTCCTAAGGAAGTGAAGGCTACGTTTGCTAAACATGCACTATCAATTCTGTGAAACAAAAATAGTTCGATTTTCTACACAAGTGTTTAATAACTCTAAAATTGCTTCCTGTGTTATAAGCTTCAATTAGTGTTGTATGTATCAGCTGCAGGCACCTGCTTCGATGCATACTTGGGTGGCTGGATATTTAAGAGTGCTAGCTCACTTCCCAGTTATCCTGATGTCTACATTCTATTGGGTTTGTTGAGTTGAAAATTATCACATGATCTATAATCGATTTTTTGGATAACATTTAAAACAGTATAATAACTTTGGTTTATTATTTACTTGGCAGTGTTGGCATGATAGCTACTGGTGCTGATTGTTCCTTGTAAGAGTGCCACAGATGTGACCTAAAGTTTAGTTTTGTTACGATGATGAGAGTCAGAACTGATCTTTGATAGAATTTTTGCTGATGTTGACAGTACCAGTTACTTTTTCATGTGTTAAATGATTCAAAAAAGTTTTGAAACTGATACTGATATTATATTGTTACTGTACATAAAATTATAATATTCAGGTGTAGCCGTTACTGCTATTGTACAAAGAAGGAAAGTTTCTTCTAGTGAGCTTAATGATCGGTTTAATGAAGAAGAAATGGAAGAAGCCAAACAAGCAAGTTCTAAATATTGTTTTTTTAAGGCCATGCACACTTGAAACGTTTCAGTCCAGCGTTTTAAATATGCTCACTTACTAGGTGTGAGCAAAAAGTAATGGGGTATGGGACTGATGCCACTGTTTTTTTTTTTTTTTAGACATGCTGAGCTTTAGTAGGCCTATTGATTGTTTGTTCCCTTTAAAGTAGTTTCCCAGAGGTTGGATGCACTTTTGCATTTGTTCCTGCCATGCACAAATGCAGTTGGAAAACTCCTTCCTAGTAAGGCTCGTTAGCTTCCTCATCTTTTAACACCTAACATTGTTGGTAGTGCAAAATGGGCTTCTTTTGGACAATTTTCAGACCAAGACAAAAACAAGTGCTACATTAAGCTAGTGAGGTAAACTAAAATATCTGGAGCCATATCTGTTTACAGGCGGTAGTTGTCTCAAACCGATTGCATTATATGCATGTATGGCACTACAGGTGAAAATTGTCACGGCTCCTCCACCATGACAATTCTCCTGCACACAATGCAGTCGGTTTGAGGCAGCTCTTGGCTAAAAAACTAATAATGGCTTTAGATCTTCGACCTCACTTGCCTGATCTTGTTCTTGGCTTTTCTCCAGACACAAAATTGTTCTAAACAGAGTTCATTTTGCTTTACAAAGAATGACAAAGTTCACTAATGAGGGAACTAAGGAGTCATATAGAGGAGGAGTTTTTCTACTGCATTGCGTGGCATGAACAGATGCAGAAGTGCATTAAATATCTGGATGACCACTTTGAGAACACTTTGTAACATACCTCAATGTGTTCAGAAAAAAAAAACTCGGCATCGAGTTGATTTTTGGTCTCAGTTAATCAGTTAGCTGCATGCGTTGTAACCAATAAGTTCAACGTTGCGAGGTAGTTTAGCATATGTCTGCGTGATGTTGCGTTGTGTATATTTTGGCTGAAACGTCAACAGTGTGACAGGGACTTACACAATGTTCACTGAGAAGTATGTATCAGAATTTTAGGTATGCTTTTATGTTAAAGTTAAAACAGATATTTGCAGTAACTGTACAGACTATTTGATGCAAAATGACGTGTACGAGTAAGTCGTAGCAGTTATATTCAAACTAAAATCTGCATAAAATTCGAGCGAAAGTAGTGCAGTTAAAGTAAGAATGCTGTAATATTTTAGTATTAGTTAAGACAGCAATTAATCACAAATCAAGCTTCATATCTAGTTGTAAATTTCCCATGAGCATTGATTTCGACACAAGGTCACCTTCTACATTGTAATTAATTTCTAGATATTGATTGAAGAATTCAAAAAGCCATCCTCACTAAGAAATAAAAAAGTGATAAACGATCAAATGGCGCTGAGCTTTAGGTATCGCAGAAATGAAGTTTTAACACAGTCTCCGAACTCCAAGACTTTCTTAAAAGAGTGGCCAGCAATTGCAGTGTATGATGAGGTACCCACAGTTACGAGTTAGCTTACACTAAGCTGTTTTGTTACATGGTGTTTTTTTGTGTTGCGTATTATTCATGCATTCACTTACGAAATGGTGAGAAATATTATATACCAGTACATATCTTGGTTATAACCACACTACTTGACTCACGTGTTTGTTTGTTTCATCTCCTTTCTGTCATGGGAAAGTGACAGAAGTGCTATTTATTGGACGAATATTCACTCGCTTAGGAGTTTCCATATTTCCGAGTGTGTGGTTCTTGAGTTCTTGACGAGTTGTATTGCTGCTTGGTAGAATCTTCCATCTGATAGGCATTAGAACCGACACCAGACTATTTGCTCTGCTAACAGTATTTTGAAATCCGAAAGGCATTATAAGTGGCTTCCTAGCACTGTGACAATATACACAAAAATTTGTAAGGCATTTCTAGAATTTAAAAGTCAAATCCGGCATTAATGCAGGCCTTCAGTGTTCAAAGCACTTGTTCTAATTGTTTCATTCGATGTTCACTCTAAAAACATAAGAGATTTTGACAATGAAAATTTGCCAATAAGTTTTTACCACTTCAGTTTGGACGAAAATTTTCAACCCTAAAAGCAGATTTAATATAATATGCCAAATTTTGCTTTTGATCACTCTGCAAAGTTTGCCCAATGTTTCTCAGGTTTTTCAATTTTTGCACTTTATAGGGCACACAGGCTCCACTTTAAATGACTTTCATTTTCTTCCATCACTGTTTACTGTGTTTCTTTAGTAGCACAATTGCTACCTTCCCATGTTCGTGTTTCGAAATTATTTTACGTATCTGTATTTATTGTTAATTTGTGTTTGCTTTTCAGATAATTCGTGAATTTAAGAGGCTTCAAAGTATCTCAATGGAAGAGATTGGAAACAATGCCAAAAGCTTGTTTTCTAAAATCATTAGCATGGTGGAAAGAAACACCAAAAAATCTTCTCGTGAATGCGCTCTTTTGGCAAAGTTGCCTTCTAGTGATGAACAGTTTGCAGGTAGGTGGTAAAAGATCTCTATAACTAACTGATTTGCACGTTAATCACCAATCACGACAACTGTGCGCGAACACGCTAGCTGAAATTAGGTAACGCTTGTGGAAAACTAGCTGGATACATTAAGTTAAGCATGTTCAATATATTGCAGCCCAGTTAGCTTTTGCACCATATTTGCATCGCGTCCAGTTGTTATTTACTCCTGTTGTTTGTCAATCGTTTTTATAACGTCATAACTTTCACAATCTGTTTAGTGTATATTTTTTTCATCTTTGTTCGTGGCCTTAATGTTAAATTAGCCATATTAACACAAATTCATTTTATTGTTTCTGGACTCGCTGTCGTTTTTGACGTTCAAACGTGCTTGGAGACTCTGTGGTCATTACGCTGCTTTAAAAGATTACTTTTGCAACTCAGTACTTCTTCTTCGTCTTTCGGCTTATCCCTTGTCAGGGGTCGCCACAGCAGATCAAGTTTCTCCATTTCGTCCTGTTTGCTGCATCTTTCTCTGATGCTCCTACCAGCTGCATGTCTTCCTTAATCATGTCCATGTACCTTCTCTTGGGTCTTCCTCTTTTTCTTTTACCTGGCACTGGCATTCTAAGCATTCTCCTTCCAACATTATTTTCATCTCTCCTTTGAACATGTCCAAACCATCTCAATCTTGACTCTCTCACTTTGTCTCCCATCCTTCTTACATGTGCCGTTCCTCTTATGTAGGCCTATTCATTTCTGATCTTGTCCTTTCTAGTCACACCCAGGGAAAACCGCAACATTCTCAATTCAGCAACCTCAATCTCAGATTCATGTCTTTTGGTCAGTGCAGCTGTTTCTAATCCATACAACATGGCCGGTCTTACTACTGTTTTGTAGATCTTTCCTTTTACTTTAGCTGATATTCTTTTGTCACACAGGACTCCTGTCACTTTTCTCCAACTACACCATCCTGCCTGTATTCTCTTCTTAACTTCTTTTGTGCAGTCTCCAGTTTGATGCACTGTTGATCCTAAGTACTTAAACTCATTCACTTTTTCCAAATCAGATCCATGCAGTTTCACTTTTCCATTCTGATTCTTGTCGTTTATGCACGTGTATTCTGTCTTGCTTCTGCTAACTTTCATTCCTCTTCTCTCCAATGCATATCTCCACTTCTCCAGTTTAGTCTCAACATTTTCTCTACTTTCGCTGCATATCACAATATCATCTGCATAAATCATCGTCCATGAAGCCGGCTCTCTAACCTCATCTGTTAGTCTGTCAATTACTATTGCAAACAATAGAGGACTAAGAGCTGATCCCTGATGTAATCCCACCTTCACTTTAAAAGCCTCTGTCATTCCAGTAGCGCATCGTACTGCTGTGACACTGTCCTTATACATATCCTGCACCATCCTCACATACTTCTCCGACATTCCAGACTTTCGCATGCAATACCACATTTCCTCTCTGGGCACTCTGCCGTAAGCCTTTTCCAAATCTACGAATACGCAATGCAGTTTCTTTTGTCCTTCTCTGTACTTTTCCATTAACAATCTCAAAGCAAACATCGGATCAGTAGTGCTTTTTCCCGGCATGAAACCATACTGCTGTTCACAGATTTCTACTTCTTGTCTGAGTCTAGCTTCTATTACTCGTTCCCACAACTTCATACTGTGGCTGAGCAACTTGATACTCCGATAATTACCACAATTCATAACATCACCCTTATTTTTGAAAATTGGTACGAGAACGCTCCTTCTCCATTCACTGGGCATGCTTTCACTTTCCAAGATTCCATTGAACAATTTAGTCAAGAAAGCAATTGCTAACTCTCCTAAACATTTCCATGCCTCCACTGGAATATCATCAGGACCTACTGCTTTCCCATTTTTCATCTTTTTCATTGCGGTTCTTACTTCTTCTTTGGTAACTCTGGGAACATCCTCATATGTTCCATTTATGCTATCTATCCTTGTCTCTCGTTCATTTTCTCTGTTCATCATTTCTTCGTAATAATTCTTCCACCTTTTCAACACTTTAACCAATTTGTATAAATCCTTTTCTCCTTCCTGTGTATCTAGTTTCATATACAGCTCATCATATGCTTTTGCTTTTGCTACATCTCTTTTTGCCTTACAACTTGCTTGCTTGTATGCCTGTTTGCTTTCTTCACTGTTTTGAGTATCCCAGTTCTTTTTGGCCAATTTCTTTTCTTTGATACTATCTTGTACTTCCTCATTCCACCACCATGTCTCCCTGTTTTCTTTCCTTTTTCCAGATGTCATACCAAGCACATTCCTTGCACTCTCTCTCACTGCATTTGCCATAGTGTTCCAGTCATTCGATTGTGTATCAACACAATTGAGTGCTTGCTTCACTTCCTCTTTAAACTTCACGCAGCAATCCTCCTCCTTCAATTTCCACCATCTTATTCTTGGTTCTATAATCACTTTTTTCCTCTTCTTCACTGTTACGGTCATTTTACAAATAACTACTCTATGCTGTTTAGCTACGCTTTCTCCTGGTATTACCTTGCAATCTCTACATTCTTTCAAGTTTGATCTCTGGCATAGTATATAATCTATTTGTGTGCTTCTGCCGCCACTCTGGTATGTTACCCTGTGTTCTTCCCTGTTTTTGAAATATGTATTAACTACAGCCATTTCCATTCTCTTTGCAAAGTCTACAATCATTTGTCCCTCTTCGTTCCTTTCTTTAAAGCCAAACTTTCCCATCACATGCTCATCGCCGTTATTGCCATCACCCACGTGGCCATTCAGGTCCGCTCCTATCACCACACGTTCTTCTTTGTCTATGCAATGCATCACCTCATCCAGGTCATTCCAGAACTGTAATTTGTGTTCCATTTCACAACCTACTTGTGGAGCATATGCGCTAATCACATTTATCATCACCCCTTCAAACACAAGGTTTACCATCATAATTCTATCTGAGACCCTCTTTACTTCCACCACGCATTTTGCATATTCCTCTTTAATGATCACACCTATCCCATTTCTTTTGCTATCTTCACCGTAATAAAACAACTTAAAACCACCTCCTAAGTTGCTAGATTTGGCGCCTTTCCATCTCGTTTCTTGCACACACAATATGTCGATTCTTCTTCTCGACATCAAATCAGCAACCTCTCTGCCTTTTCCTGTCATACTGCCAACATTCAATGTTCCAACTCTGATATCTACGCTTCTCGTCTTCCTTAATTCTCGTTTCTTCTTTGCTTTTCTTCCTCCTCTTCTTCGCTGTAGTTTGTCCAACAGTGGCATATTTTCCGCCGACATCCTGTTGGACCTAAAATGTCGGTGGCGGTCGTTGTAAACCCGGGTCACGACCGATCCGGTATGAAGTTTCGTGTTTTTGATCTGCATGATTTTATTTGGCATTATTTTTACAGTCGCATGCCCTTGCTGACACCAACCACAGTTATCGGCAGTGGGCCTAGCCTTTGCCAGAAATGGCATGTCCTGCAAGGCAGCAGGAAAACTACATTTTGTCTGGCGTCAATCTCTTGACCACTCTAGCATGGGAGACCCTAGAGGAGTCGATAAACTCCAGCTAGCACAGCTCTTGAGGTTATGGACGCACACAAACTCCCTTACCACATTAAGGTAGTAGTTCATAAGGGAGACTTTTGCAACTCAGTACAGTAAACAAAATGCTATCATGTCGTTAACGGTTATGATTGTATAATACAGTCGAGAGTCAACAACATGAAAGATTTCTTGTAAAATAAGAGGCGTACATAAATGAAACCAAACGTTATTGTGAATCGCATTGCGAAGTTTTTAACAAGATTCTAATAGTATTATTTTAGAAGATTTACCGTATGTTTCCTATTGCTAAGAACAGTCAGTGGTTTTCTTGTCATTTCCCAAAATAGTCTCTACCAGTCTGCTTGGTGGTGGTGGTGGAATTACCCGACCGCTTCCTAGGGATGGGGGCGTGATGGTACATCACGGAGACCAAGTAGTCGGGCAATCCCCCAGGGTCTGGACCACAGATCGAGAATGGAGAGAGAGGAGCCGAAGATGGCTCTCCTTCGTGCGTCAGAGGCAAGGCAGTTAAGAATGAGATGATCAATATCCTCGGTTTCAAAACCACAGGCGTTGCATTGAGAAGTAGTGGGCCTGCTTAGCTTCGGAAGGTAAGAGGGAAGTAAGAGGCTTTGTCAATTGCAGCGAAGACGAGAGAGGACATAGCGGGCAGAACGAGGTTGAAGAACCTCTTACGCTGAGGGGAGGGTGTTTGGAACGGGTGGAGTTTGCAAGTTACAAAGTCGTTCGTACAGTGGTTATCCACCTGGGTGTCGCAGGGCACATACTTTAAATGTGTTATTTCACAAATAATACACGGAGTATCTTGACAAAAATTCTTAAAAGGGCATTCAATCCTGACTGGGGACTTGGAACTAGACAATTTTTAAAAATAACTCTTAAAACTACCCTCACCAAATTTGATACTTTTACCTTACCGCTTTTGAGATATTACAGTTCAAATTTGCGTATATTCCCTCAAGTTTTCAACTTAAAACTAATTTTTACAAGTTGGTGGCTACACCTTTAAATTTTTTTGGTAGCAGCAATAGTGTAAGGCTTTACTTAGTATGGGTCAATGTCACCAATTAAAAGCTACGTATTAGGTTAAGTTTTTAAGTCGGTGTGTTTTTCACACTGCTATTAGACGGAAGAATGGAAAAACTGACTCCGTATGTTATGATTTTCTGGACAGAACTCGAGATTATGTGGACCGTGTCAAAATGATTAATTATCCAAACTCCAACTAACTAACTGAATCTACATAGTAAAGGGAGGGATCTAAATCTTAAGCTGACAGGTGGCGTTGCTAGAATGTCAGAGTTGTCACAGATGAAGGTCAGTTTTGGTTAAACGACCAGAGGCCTCTGGGAAAGGAAGAAAATCAGCAGAATTTTTCTCGTGGCGAAAGCTAAATCTCTGCTAGTAGAGACAGCATTTTTACAAAAGGAGTAATTTTATATGCTGATTTCCTGGCCCACCGCATCTGTGAAAGAACCCATGCGTAATATGAATGGGGTGGTTAATTCCATAGGTCATATCGTTAATGATTGCTTGTGACCTCAGTTATGTGACGGGTTTCGGAAGAATTTATGAGCAATGCTAGATTACGGCTATCACGTGAATGGAATTAATTGCGAAATATTCTTCACATGATTAATTAACATTTATATGCACTATAGTATAATTTTTTAGTCATAGTTTTAATGTAGGTTTTGATATTGCGCAGTGTTCAAGTTGCACTTTTATTGCAGACATTCATGTCATTATTGGTGTATTATTGCTTTGCTGCCAGCTCAAGAGCAATACCAAGCGCGATTGCGATCTGAGCAAGTATCTATTTGATATTTCCCCGGTAAGTAGTTTGTTTGACGTTTCATTTCAGCTCGTAAAACACATTTTGTTTTACCAGTGAGTTACCGCTTGTATACAAGCATTTATCATTCAAACTATTTGTTACACAATAGTGTTCAATGGCATATCAAGGCATCGGTATCCTAGTTAGCTTCACAAAAGTTTTATTAGATCAACTAAGTAATGATAATTACCAAATTGTACAAACATTTGGTCATTTTCAGCGTTCTTGTCAACATTTGCGTTTTTGAAGAAACGCAACGATTTACGTGAATATTTACCAAATATTGCAGCTGATCCATTTGAAAGAGCTTCAATAACAAGCACTATATACAAAGTGCATGTGGGATTTGTTTCAGTTTTGTAATAGGCCCTGCTAAAAACTATAGTTTGTATGGTTTAAAGCACTATGATGCCTAGAAGGGCATCGGGAGTTTCAAGTAATGAAGTCTTTTAGTGAAAACGGTGAAATAATGGTAAACATACGTTGTTAACAACATATGGATGTTAACAACGCAAGTTTTACTTCTAAAGTAGTATTACATGAATCTGCGGTCGACGAAGCACGGGCAACCAGGTGAAAATAGTGTATTCAACCGTGCTGGATAACTGTTATCGCAATTTTACGTATTTCCGGGTGAGAATGACATTTTGTGTAGTTACTGTATACTCTTCGTTATTTTCAATTTGTTGTGCTGAATTTACTAATATCGGCAATGTTCGCGCTACGGTACACACAAATAAACTACTTGCTAAACGTTTGGAAAGATTTCGCAAAGTAATAAGCATTAAGATTGGGAAAATCATGTTCACTCTGATGCCAAAAATTAAAGATTGTTGCCAAAAAGGACCAAAACAATACGTTATTGTTTTAAAAACCAGTTTTCAAAGCAACGTTTAGACAAATTATGTCTAAAATGGTTAAAAATAACGTTTAGACTAACGGCGAATTTGCATAAGTTTGTTAAAATGAATGATTGAATGAATCGTGATAGGGAACACTTAAGTACCAGTATGTTTTCAAGCAGATTCTGCTTCGCTGTCTATGATCTTGCCTTTGAGCTTGATCAAAGTTTTTTATTTATACTGTATATTTTTTTAATATGCGTGGCCTGTAGAGATCTCATGGCTGTAGTACAAGTGTTGCGATTTCAGTACCAACAAATTAAGTGCTCTATTTGGATGCTTTTTTTTTGGCAGATACTGGTAGTGCGTTAAGCGAGAATCGAACGAATGTGTTGACAATGAAAGATGCACGATTCATCCGTTAAATGACACTGGTTATTTTTAATGCCTGTAGAAAAGATGAGGAATAGCAACAAGTGACATGTGTTTTTTTTATTGTAGGAAAATACAACCTTGCAAGAAATCGCTCAGTCCATAAAAGATCGTTATCAACCATTTGTCGTGGCCTACGGTGATGCAGCAGTTGCCAAAAACTTCACAGTTTTTGTGGAGTTACATCCTGTAGTGACCACTGCAGATGCTTTGCAAAGTTTAGTCAGTGTTCTTGCACTGTATTACATTTTTAATATGGAGTATTCCAAACATGCGTGCAAGGTCGTGCAATTCCTTTAGCAGTATCTTCTTGGCATCAAAGAAGAACACCCTTTCAATGCCGTACAAGAACTGGCGATGCGATTGGGCCTAAACCCATAAGCATCAGCAAATGACAGTTGATTATTGCCGATATGGAGTCTTGATTGCTTAGACTTATTGCCGATGTGGAATCTTGATTGAGCATCAGCAAATGACAATTGATTTATTGCTGATATGGAATCTTGATTGTTATTGTACAGTGATGCAAATCTTTGCTTTTCGGCGAATAGCAAATGACAGTTGATTATTGCCGATATGGAGTCTTGATTGCTTAGACTTATTGCTTGATTGCTTAGACTTATTGCCGATGTGGAATCTTGATTGAGCATCAGCAAATGACAATTGATTTATTGCTGATATGGAATCTTGATTGTTATTTTACAGTGATGCAAATCTTTGCTTTTCGGCGAATTTTGCCAATTTTTCGCCTGAATTTGTCATTTTTATTATTCGTCTATATCCGTTGAGAAAAGTTGGGAAGTCTGGCATGTGTTTACTCTAAATCCACGTTTCTGGCCAAAGGTTATTTATCACTGAGTATATACCTTCGATATAATATAGTGGGATCGCACTCACTGTAATTATGCCATCTGACATTAATCTTTAACTTCTGATTGCCATTTACTCTGCCTTGTGCCCCCTCCCTTCCGAACATGGTGTGCCTCCCGGGGCCCCTGACGCTTTCATATAGCACTGATCTATGATTAAAAATAGACATTACTTTTCCAAAAAAATGTCCCCAGAAATGTTTTTTTTTAATCTGTTTTTGAGTGTGAATTGAATTTTTGGAATGTGCATAATATGTCTGTTGCGGGAATCGAACAGTGGGAGGTCTGCGTGGCGAATAGTGTATTATCAAACTGCTCACCGATTTTTTGAAAAGCCGTTTGCATCTCTGGTTTTAATGTTTTTGCCCATCTTGATTATCAAAGTGTTAAAAGAAGTATCTGGCCAGGCTGCAATTATTTTTAAAACATTAAGAAAAATGTGAGTATCCGTTCCGCCAAGTTTTAAGTTTCCCAATGCTGCCGTTCTGTAGATATTTGAGTTAAAACCCTTGTCCCATATTGCTTATTCTGCTTTGAGACTATAAACAATAGACTAGTTTTTGGAATAGTCGCGAAGCAGTAAGCGATATGGGCAAAGGGCTCAACTTTGAATTCCATTTTTTACTTGTTATGACACCAGATATATATTATAGTATAATAAACATAGAGCTGAACTGGTGAGGCAGTTGCAACAACGCCAACGTTTCAGCAGTTTTCGCTAGCTGCTTTCGTCAGGGCATCATAATGAAAAAAACTCTATTATCTAAGAAACGGCTGCATTTGAAAACTTCAAACTTGGCAGAACTGATACTCCTATTTTTCTCGATTTTTTTTTCAAATAAATGCAGCCAGACGGACACCTGTTTTACGTTTTAGTTGGTTACCGTGATTGTAAATTAAGTAATGTGATCGTGATTCTAGATTACTGCAAACCGCTTTAGCAGTAATAAAACCAAGTTTTGAGTGATTAAAGAACAGCGGTACTTTTCGGTAAATGGTTCAATGTTTTAATAGCTATTTTGATAATTTACCAGGTGTGTAAATCTTGATAATTAGCCGTTACTTGAATGTTTGTACAGAATGTCGTTTTTACGGCGACCATGATCCAAAGATCTGTGCTTCAACTCGCATTCTCATCGCGTTGTTTCATACAATTATCTCTGCTTGGTGGATTCAAACAAGCAGCACTAAAACTCGACAAGAACTGAAGAAATCAACCGAACACTCGGAAATATGGAAACTCTTACACGTGTGAGGAGTCGTCCAATATATAGCCCCTCTGTCGCTTTCACGTAACAGGAGGATAAAGATAAAAGAAACAAGTGCGAATACGTTGGTTATCAACCGTGATTCTAAATCAATGTGTACCGCTTTATCTAAAGTAATAAAACAAGCTATATTCAATTAAAGATTATTACTGATATTTTTTCGTTGAATTTGTTTTCGTTCTTATGTTTCTAGTAACTTCTTCCATATTTTGTGGTAATTTACGTTTTGTCCAATATCATTTCTGCTACAAAATGCTTTAATAGCGCGCAAGTACCTCAGCTTATCGACATGCTGGTGATTTCTAAAATTGCAACGCATAGTTACTGCACTGGTAATTTCCAAATTTCCCAAGTTAAACAAAAATGCAACACTAACCAGCAATTGGTTATATTGCATAGTTTAACTTGGAAAATTTGTAAATTATCTGCACAAACTATAGCGTCGTAATTTTAGAAATTACCACGTTGATAAGTTGAGGTACTTGCAATGTTACTTAAGATTGGTTACCATGGGTAAATTTGGAAATACAATAAATACAAGCCTAGGTACGTTAAACATTACCCATGTTGATAACTTTGGGTATGTTGCATGTTTCCAATACTAACTTATTTGAGTATACTTTCAGAAACTTTCTTTGGTGAAATTGGGTAATTGTACAAATTACTTTGACTAATCAGCTCAAGTATATTTGAGATGACCAACGCGTGTAAATTCGGGTAAATATAACTTTGCCAACGTTGAGGGAATTGGGCAACTTCAACATATACCAAATATAGTTTGCTTTGGTAATTTCACTGATACCATGCTTGGGTGTCCATACCAAGATGCCCAAAATTTTGCCCAATTTTTTGGGGTAAAAAATACCCAATTTTTTAGGGCAAAAAATACCCAACTTTTTTTACAGTAAATTCGGGTAAATATAACTTTGCCAACGTTGAGGGAATTGGGCAACTTCAACATATACCAAATATAGTTTGCTTTGGTAATTTCACTGATACCATGCTTGGGTGTCCATACCAAGATGCCCAAAAATTTTGCCCAATTTTTTGGGGTAAAAAATACCCAATTTTTTAGGGCAAAAAATACCCAACTTTTTTTACAGTGTAGCACTAACTCTAAACCAAAAAATAGCCTAACATAGAATTGGCCTATGACGTGAAATGTGACTGTAACCGGTGGTAAGGAAACACTAGACGTTGGCAGGATTTTTGATTGGGGGAGGGGGGCAAATCACAAATCACATGCAATGAGGTCATCAGAAATTTTCAACAGAGGAATTTTTTGTTGGGCAAAGATATTGTAGAGGTAAAGATTCAAAGCCATGGCCTGTTTTCGCAATTAACCGGAATTTTGCTAAAGGTAAAGGTAAACTAATAGTTAAAAAGTGCAATTGTCTAACTTGGGAGACATGTTGAGTAAGCTAATGTAACTCAAACGTATCACAGAACGGGGTCTGGGCCGAGAAAACCCCCCCAGCCACCGAGGGTTTTAAAGGTTTGGGGTCGAAGCCCCCAAAGCCTGGGCGATTTTTTTGTAATTTTTTGAAATAAAAAGCTATTTTAATGCCATTGGATCACATTTCGCATGTATGCAGAGCCATTTTAAAGAACTAGATTTTTAACATTTGAAAGCCAATCGAAAAAATTAAATTGTTCAATGCTTCTTTAAGTCCAAAACACGTTAAAATTTTTGCAATTTGTCGTTGAATTCAAGTGTAAATGATTTGTTTGGCACAGGTAGGGGAAAATAAGGAACATTGCCTTCTGCAATATTTTAGCAGTAAATATTAAATAATAATCCACTCCAAGATTTTCCTTAAAATTTTTGCTTTTTCATAAAATTAACCAGTAATAGGAGTACATGCACGGCCAGGAGGCCCTGGACCCCTCAATTCAAATTCAATATTTTCTTCAATAAGCATTTACCCTTGCTTATATTTTTTAAAACTATTTTGTGCTTAAAAACTGGCGAGGTGGAGATGAATTGTTATTGAAAAATAGTACTTTAGATGGTTGCGCTTTCTAACCATGTTATTCTCGGGCCGGATTTACATTGCACGAGGCCCCTGGTACTCTAGGGATTTTTGCAACATCTTTCTGCCAAATATAGGTAAAGACCAAGAAAAAGTTTTACCATCTGAGCGCAGGGCCCTGGGACTGTGTCGTGTGGTAAATCCAGCCCTGGTTATTGCATTACAATTATAAAAAGTTTAGATGGGGGCGTGAGGTAGCACCTTTCAGGACCAAACCTCTTAAATTTCATGCGAGTTATACATTTCAATTGGTTGGCAAAATCGAATTGATGGGGCCCGGGGGCCTCCTGGTCGTCAATATTTATGGTAACTACTATTGTACGCGTGTACTATTGTACGAGGAGATGCTAAAAGAAACTGAAAATAAAGAAACAAGACTTTTTGTCACATTCTTTTTATTGATAGCACTTCGATTGAGGGGGAGGGTGGGCCCCCTGGGCCTGATCCCTCTGCCCCTGGCTACGCCTAGAATTGTAACTTCATTATTGCTTGTGATATTATGATTTTTTGAGCTTTTTTTGCTTGTTTGCCGTTGCGTGCATGTCAAAGCGATACTAATGGTTCTATGTTGTATGATCATGCTAAATATGTTATATTATTGGGAAAAGTTAAAATAGTTTTAAATAGTAGTTGTAACTAGAAGTGTGACGTACACAATTTCAACTTTTTTACAATTTTCAATTGTGTTAAAACTTATTTTCTTTTGCACAAATAATTACGGTATGATACCATGGTTTAGATAAAACCATTATGTTGCTGGAAGCGATATGAATTCAGTAACATACTTGACAATTGCTTAGAAACGAAATTATGTACTACGAAAACTAAAGTTAAACAAAGATTGATGGAGGATCAAGGATAGAGAGAAATGCGTCTTTAATAGGTCTGATATAGAAATACAAAACAAATCTACAGCATTGACAGAAGCAAAGCTCGAGGCTTCATATGTAAGCGAATTGGTCGCGCTGTATCAAGAAACTTTTCATTGTAATTGTAACTGAAATTGTAATTGAATTACAGTTACTTGAACTTGAATAATTGCAGTTGTAATTGAAAATTTTAAGTTGTAATTGTAATTGTAATTAAAGCAAATACAAGTAATTTTTCTAACCCTGATTTTGATAATTTTGGATGGAACACCGGTCTTCAAAAACCGATGCGACGATTAATCATTTTTTTCCACCCCGGAGCCTTTCGAAACATTACTTTTTTTATTCCAAAGCTTACAGTGCTTGTTCCATAACACAAAACAGTTAGTTGTTCCTTCACACTAAAACATCTTAAAAAGCTGAAGTAGTGAAACATTTCTATTTCCTATCGTGACAAATGTGTAGTTACTTACAATCAGGGCTGCGAACTCGATCGATTTTTATTCGAGTTCAGCCTATTTTAACAAGTCCGAGTTCAAGCTCCATATCTCTAATTTAGTGTTTTCGAGTTTAAGTTCGAGTTCAAGTTTGCTAAACTATCAAGTTTTTCGAGTTTGAGTTCAGGCTGACAAAAATACTAAGTCTACATTTTGACTTACTCGCTCTTTTTTTGTTTATAGCATGCTGTTTTTCTAGATCGCCAGCACGGTAAAAACAGGTGAACGACAATCTCCATTTACATAGCATAATCAACAAAAATATATTTTCCTGGAACTTTTTAATCTTTAAATTTCATTTTAATGAACTCGAAAAGTTTTATTCGAGTTTGAGTTCAGAAAAAAATTTTTTTCGAGTTCAAGTTCGAGTTCGGCAAAACAATCGAGTTTTTTCGAGTTCAAGTTCGAGTTTGCGTTCAAGTTCGAGTTGGTGTACAACAGAATAATATTAACGACCAGGTAGGTGGCATGGGCCCCCTCAAATCAAATTTTTGTCATCCAATTTAAATGTACAACCCTTATTCATGTCAAAACAAAAATTTCCCAAGGCAAACATTCAGGTGATTAATTACTGCTAAAAATATTGCAGTAGGCAATGCACTTTGCTTCTCCAACTTGGGCCAAGTCACTTACACAATTTAACCCCCACGTTCAAGATTTTAAACGTGTTTTGGACTTGATTTTAAGTAAAGTAAAGGGAAGATTCACAAATTTGATTGTTTCAATCGGCTTTCAATTCTTAGAAATTTAGTTATTTTAAATAGCTCTAAAAACGTGCGAAACGTGATCCAAATCGCACTAAAATAGTTATTTTTTTCCAAAAAAAATCCCAAAAAATTGCCCAGCGGCGGCCCCCAGACCCATGCCTGTGATATGTTTGGACTAAACTAGTTTGCTCACCACGTCACCCAACTTAGACAATTTTGGAAATCTTTTTAACTTTAGGTTCAAGTCCTTTTTCTTTAGCAAAACCCATCTTACATGCTAATCCAGGCACCGGCTTCTGATCCTCCATTCTACGGTATCTTTGTCTGGTAAAAAGTCCTTGTTTTAGAAAAATTTTAATGACGTCATTACGTGTGATTTGCGATTGGGCCTCCCCTTCCAATTAAAAATCCTGGCTACGCCTCTGTATCTTATCAATATTTTTTTGTTAACTTTAATCACATTTGATTGAAAAACAATCATTCTTAATCGCATTTGACTTGCGCTTGCACAATTGCGCTCAAAATTGCTAAAATACTTGCGGCGCAAGGGTCAGCGCAACCGTTTAAAAATAATTGCGGCCCAAGTGCAATAGCAAGTGAAATAGTTGCGCCGCAAGAGCCCACCTCTGACAACTGTTTTGCTTTTATTTTTGCTTTTAAAGGAAGATTCTTTTTGTTAGTTTAAGCACTTTGTGCCCTTCACGACTGTCCTGCATTGAATACTGTTATAGCGCAATCTCGAAACTAAATCTAATGCATAACATTTTTGAAGTTACTACTTGCATGCTTAGTTCGAATCCCAAAAAAATGGGCGTCGGCAAGGGGTGAAATGCCCCCCCCTGGATTTTCACGCAATCTTTCTTAAACCTCCTAAATTTCAAAAATTCTTCCATTTTTAGTAATTAATACTGGCTCTATTCTTATTAGCCCCCCGTAAATTTTTTTTTGCCAACGGCCCCTACTTCAATACATGATTTGTCTTCTTTTTCTGCTTCTGGCGTAATGTCCTTAAATTTTACAGTAAAAACTTTGTTTTTTTGGTCAAAACATCAAGGTCTTGGGTGGTGAATTTCTCAAATCCTATACAACTCTTATGAAAATACTGCGTAGTTCTCTACTGAAACTACCATATGTTTTTATTTACTTACAAAATCCCTCTTTTTATCATGGTTAACTGAATCAAGTAAAGCAAATTATTATTCTCATGCATGAGATATTACGGGTGACCAAAAAATGATAGGTCTCTAATTGGCTGATTATTAAAGCATTGACAAAATTTAAATAAATTTCGATGAGGCCTATGTAAAAGAGGGTTGCCCAAATCCTGTTTAACGGTCCGCGAGTTATTTCAAGATGAACTAACAGAAAAAGTTTGCAAAAAGCCAAATTAATTTTCTTCTATTCCGGTTGGTCTTCCCTAATATAGCCGGCAAAAAACACTCCAAAATACGATGACGACATTTTTTATTTTTCAACTAAACATGCTGTCATTGTTGCCATAGCGACGATTTGTGCCACCATGGCAACCCACTGTGTTTGTGGAGAATTTGATGCTGAGTCATGTGATGATGTTGTAACGGTGGCACAAAGGGGAATAGGGGGTCAAAATCGCTTGGCCATGGTTTTTGGGCAAAACATGACGTCATTGTTGCCATAGCGATGGCTTGTGCCACCATGGCAACCCACTGGGTTTGTGGAGAATTCGATACTGAGTTATGTGGCGGTGTCAAAACTTTTGTACTAAGGGGAAAAAGGGGTCAAAATCGTTAGTCCATTTTTTTGTCCATTTGTCCATGTTTTACCCAATGCCCGTACGCCTATAGCTTCAAATTGTCTCGCTCTACTACTGGTACCACTTTCTGCCCTTTTAGTCGGTTACCAATCACAACCAGGGGCGCCCGCAGGGGGGCAAGGGGGGCACTTGCCCGTGGCCACCGAAACAACAAGGCCTGGTTGTGATTGTCACTACCAGTAGTCCGATTGATTGTCCTACTTTTCTGCGCTGTTGTTTTGTTAGCTAACGAAAGTGCGAAATCGCGAGGACTTGCATTGGTTTGTAAAGCACAGTAACAAGCATTTCACTGAAAGAGTGACAGTTCAGCAATAAGTGCTTTTGCTCAGTTGCACTATTCAGTTAAGAAATATGTTGTAAAGTTTACAGTATTTTGCAGTATAATTTAGTACTCAGTATTTTAAGAAATTACCAAAATATTACCACTTACTAACTTGATGATTAGTACCAGTGTATAAATTTTTCACAGTGTATTTTAGTATAAGTTCTTAGTAAAAACAACCACTAAAATTATTAAAGGACAATGTACCAGGTCAAAGGACAATGTAGCGTACAATATTTTTAAAAGTAATTTCAAGCACACTGAAATAATTATGGTTACATAACCGACAAAAATTGTGAAGCCATGATTGTGTAAAAGTTTCCAATTAGATCACGCTCATTTATATTGCGTTGTGTTAAGTCGCAAGCAATAAGTATGCCTATCATCTTTACCAGCATCAGCATGCATGCAAGATATTAAATTTATGAGTTAAGACATGAATAGTTAGCAAATGTTGTTGAACTGAGTTCTTTGCCAATTTAATACTAGCTTTGTTTTAAATTTACTACTATGGTTGTCGCTGGACAAAATTTTGATTTATGCAATTAAAATCTGTTAATCTACTTTCACTCTGAATATTTTGGTATCTTCCGAAGTGATGCCTTATAGAAGTAGTGTGCCCAACTGCAAAGGAAATTATGATACAGGTCCCAAAGTAGCCGTTTTCGGATTCCGTGAAGGAACCGATTTAAACAAAAAATGGATACATTTTATTAAAAGAAAAGATTTTATTCCATCCCAAAATAGCAAAGTAAGTTTAACAAGTTTTCAGTACTACTATTGGCTGTTTCATTACTTGCTGAAGTACGGTAGATAATTTTTCGATGCCACTTAAAGTTGGTGCAACATACTATACGGAAAATATTATTTTGGAAGTTAATTAAGTACATATACTACGAAGAAATATCAAGCTTTAATTAGATTTTTGTCGCGTATGATAATTAAATATTTTGCTCATAACCTGAAAACTTCTGTTGTGATGTGTTACAGAGGGTTGTTCTATAAATTAAATGGCCTAGTTTAGGTTTATTTCAATCACACGCCCTGCAATTTTTGCGGCAAGTATATTAATATTCTACTTGTATTTCTAGGTGTGCGAACTTCATTCTCATCATCACGAAATTTTGCGTGCTACTTCAACATTTGATGAAAAAAATGGAAAAACAGCAAAGTAAACATCTTCATCTAACTTTCTTCCCATTCCAATTGCTGTTACGGAAGAAGACATTAGTTCTGCCAACGACACCATTTCCGTGATTGCCTATATTGGCGGTTATTGTTGTTATTCAATCAACAAAAAATTAAAGTGCGAGGAGTGTAAACTTTGCATAGTCTCCAGGGATGGGGATGATACCAGCTTCAACTATTCTTTGATCAAAGGCATAAGTAAGTTAGAGGAAAACTTTTATATTCTAATGCTGATATTTTGCACATAGGACTCATAAGCTATATTGTAATACAAAAGATTGCACGCTTTTGACGAATTTCTCAGGTCAATCTCACAACGTGCTTTTTCAGTCAATTCAATTGTAGCTACACCGGAGGATGAAGTACTGTTGCTCGATTTTTTGGCTCCCTGTTCGTCCAATCATTTGTCGATTCAATTGATTAAAATGGCAATCTACACTTGTGTTAAAACATTACTAAACAGTTATTGCTTTATGAAAAACGATGTATTAAGGGCTGCAAAGTTGGCAAAAAGAAGAAAATTGGCAACTCTTCAATAACTTATGTGTACTGTATAATACCTTGCAATTGCTCAGTCTCAGTATTCATTATTACGTAGCATTAAAATGTTTTTTTTCACTCATTCGATTTTATTTGGAATAGTTGACATCAACTTCTGTCAATAAGTTAAACGCAGTGGGAGACTGGGAGTTATAAAATTAAAATGCGCATTGAAAATCTAGTAGTTTTATTGGAAATGGCATAGCTATAGTAATGGACAAAATAATATCTACAGTATATGTTTATTTTTTCAGCAAAGTTACTGGAAATTAAGGTGCAATTTTGTTTTAATCTCGTAATCCATTGAGACCATTTTCAACATTGAAATATTAACTCTGCAATGAATGTTAGTCGATTTTAAATACTTGGTTTATGTCTGATCCTGGTTTATGCTGTTAAGTACTTGGTTTACAGTATTTCTTGAATTTTTTCGCACATCACAATATTATGTTATTTCTACTGTAACTGTTATGTAGTAAAAAAGCAGTGTTAGTTGGTTACGCAGAGATTCATTAATTATGATATTCGCACTTCTATCTGTATAGGCCGTTTGCTGTAAATTCTAGCGTTCACCTTGTAAAAAAATTTGAGTGGCAACTTATTTTTTGCTTAAATACATTGATTTTCATCTCACAAACTCACATGCAAAAGTTCTCCACTTATTTTCCTGCAGTATTTTTTTAATTTGACCCGAAAGTTGGCTTCTAAAATGCGGATGAATACAATCAGACAACCGGAATCGACTAATCATAAAATAGAACTAGATGGGAGTTTGCCAGCAAACCCAGTGAACGACCGACGCATAGGTAATGCTGTGACGCTCAAAAGTACTTTTTGTCTACCGTAAAATCAGCAATTATTCAAAAATATCTGATTATGAAACCTCCAGAAAAGTAGAGTCAAAATATTGGTCAGTTAAATATCTCCTGATATCATAAAACACTGGCACCCTAGCTTGAGTCGTTTAAAAATTGATTTTTGGGGGTCCCAGGGGGAGTGGCACCCCCAAACTATGTCAAAATATTTGTTTGTTAAATATCTGCTGATATCAAAACAGACTGGCACCCAAGTTGAGCCATTCAAAACATTGATTTTTGGGGGGTCCATTTGGGGGGGTCCGCGGGGGGGTGGCACCCCCAAACTATGTCAAAATAGTTGTCTGTTAAATATCTACTGATATCAAAAAAAAATAGAACTCTACCTTGAGCCGTTCAAAAAATTGATTTTGGGGGGGTTTATTTGGGGGGATCCCCGGGGGGGTGGCACCCCCAAACTATGTCAAAATATTTGTCTGTTAAATATCTCCTGATATCATAAAACACTGGCACTCTAAGTTAAGCCGTTTAAAAGCTTGATTTTTGGGGGGTCCATTTGGGGGGGTCCCCGGGGGGGTGGCACCCCCAAACTATGTCAAAATATTTGTCTGTTAAATATCTACTGATATCAAAACAGACTGGCACCCTAGGTTAAATGGTTAAAAAACTTGCTTTGGGGGGTCCATTTGGGGGGGTCCGCGGGGGGGTGGCACCCCCAAACCATGTCAAAATATTTGTCTGTTAAATATCTACTGATATCAAAAAAAAATAGAACTCTACCTTGAGCCGTTCAAAAAATTGATTTTGGGGGGGTTTATTTGGGGGGATCCCCGGGGGGTGGCACCCCCAAACCATGTCAAAATATTTGTCTGTTAAATATCTCCTGATATCATAAAACACTGGCACTCTAAGTTAAGCCATTCAAAAGCTTGATTTTTGGGGGGTCCATTTGGGGGGGTCCCCGGGGGGGTGGCACCCCCAAACTATGTCAAAATATTTGTCTGTTAAATATCTACTGATATCAAAACAGACTGGCACCCTAGGTTAAATGGTTAAAAAACTTGCTTTGGGGGGTCCATTTGGGGGGGTCCCGGGGGGGTGGTACCCCCAAACCATGTCAAAATATTTGTCTGTTAAATATCTACTGATATCAAAGAAAAATGGCACCCTAGGTTAAATCGTTAAAAAATTTATTTTTGGGGGGGTCCATTTGGGGGGGTCCCCGGGGGGGTGGTACCCCCAAATTATGTCAAAATATTTGTCTCTCAAATATCTACTGATATCCAAAAAAACTGGCACCCTAGCTTGAGCCGTTCAAAAATTTGATTTTTTGGGGCCCCATTTTGGGGGGGTTCCCGGGGGGGTGGTACCCCCAAACCATGTCTAAATACTTCTCTCTTAAATATCTACTGATATCAAAGAAAAATGGCACCCTAGGTTATATGGTTAAAAAAATTTGTTTTTGGGGGGGTCCATTTGGGGGGGTCCCCGGGGGGGTGGTACCCCGAAATTATGTCAAAATATTTGTCTCTCAAATATCTACTGATATCCAAAAAAACTGGCACCCTAGCTTGAGTTGTTCAAAAAATTGATTTTTTGGGGCCCCATTTTGGGGGGGTTCCCGGGGGAGTTGCCCCAAAAAAATTTCAGGAGACACAATTGCGTATGTACCTCAACAACTTCACACAAAAATTAGATTTCTATGTTTTGTGGTTTAGGAGAACTCGAGCGTACAAGATTTAGGAAGAAAAAAAAGGAAAAAAAAAGGAAAAAAAAGGAAAAAAAAGGAAAAAAAAGGAAAAAAAAGAAAAAAAAAGGAAAAAAAAAGGAAAAAAAAAGGAAAAAAAAAAGGAAAAAAATAAGAAAAAAACCTCATCGCGGCCGAAAGTGGGTTGGTAGGGATGAAAGGATATCTTAAGACATATAACCATGAGAAATATTTTTTGCCGTACTTAAGCCGTTTTTGACTTAGACCGCTTTTTACGCCAAACTTTCGGGGCGGTTTTCGGGTTATAAACCCGAAGTCACGTGACCGATTGCCTCGAAATTTGGTACAAACATAAAACTCATTAATCTCAAACTGCTGTCAAAATTTCATGTACTTAGACCAAACGGTTCTCGAGTTATAAGCAAAAGTTTGAAATCTCGCACTCGTTAGTTTGAAAATGGCCGAGTAAAAACAAAGGAACACGCGACGCGAGCGTCGGTCGTTCCAATAACTTGGGGACTTTCCCTTCAACGAATTTTTAAAAACTGTTTTGGATCAGGTCCTGAGGTAGGCTACACTGATTAAACGGTTAGTTTTTTTACTATGCTAGCTTAAATTGGGTTAAATGGGTGCAATAGTTGGATTTTGTTCTTAAATTTGTTTTAAAAAGAAATTTTTGGCAAATTACTAGCAATAAATACTAGTATCCATGATGCAACATCGCTTTAAAGTAGACCTAGGTCTACACAGAATAGATAGCCAGGCACTTGGTAACCAAAAGTGATATGACGTGCCAGGCAGAAATTATGAAGCATTGTTTCAAAACAGTACTTTAAAATAGCCTATAGTTACTGGTACAGAGATAATAAAGTTATATGACCTGCCAAGCAGAACATCGTCGCAAACTGCTGTGTTCAGGTATCAGTGGTAATTTTATGACAGTGCTGCGAAAATGGTCGAGACTTTTAGATTTGAAAATGCACAAAACATGTAGACCTAGCATTGTTTCTCAAACAACTAGGCCCAATGTAGATTTGTATATGTAGACCTAGCATTGTTGTGCAGGCTCCTAGATAAAATAGAATAGATTTGTACTTCTAGACCCAACTCCCATGAAGACACTGCGACTTGTCATTTGAGATTCTGTTCAACGCTCTCTCAATTTTAGCCAAGTAGCACTCTGTTTAACAAAGTTTAAATCAGAGGCGGAGTCCTCGAGGACACATTTTGAATTCCTTGGCCTCGAAGGTTAAATCCTTGGCTTTGAAGCCTACAAGCATGGGCGTAGTAGCTCAAAAGGATTTTGGGGAACACCAGATTTTGCCCAAAAAATGACATTGAATTTTGCCCGGAAAGTGATCAGTTTTTCTGTCCAAATTAAGGAGACCTCCAAAAAAAAAAAAAAGGTCTTCACTGAAATTGAGACGGTTTGATGAATATTAAATTGCCCGAAATTTTGACGTAAACTTGCCCGAAAAATATGAAATTGCCCAAAATTTTAATGCAATATTGCCCAAATAACATAAAATTGCCCAAAATTTCGACACTTTAAAACCAAGCGGGGGGGGGCCAGTGCCTCCCCCCCGCCTCCTACACCACTGCCTACAAGTCCTCGAAAATGTCCTGTTCTCGGCTCGAGGATAGCATTATTTTTTGATTGGTTGAAAAGGAAAATAACCAAACAAAAAATAATCAAAAATTCTAGCTTTTCAATTCATTTTTTTTTCCCTTATTTGAAAAATATCATATAATTGTGATTGCCAAGTCATAGTAAACCTTATTTTAAATGGCATTGTGTGAAAGCTTTAATCAGAGAATGAGGGGCAAAAGGCAGTGTAGAATTGTTATTCTTATTTCTGCTAATATTTCCGTTGCGGGTAGTACAAACCGCAAAGCCCTAAAACCATCAAGAGCCATAACAAGGGATCCGGGGTCCTGACGCAAACATTTTTGAGTTGCTAATGCTAACTCATGACCGTGCTTATCTGAGTATGGACTCGGAAAAAAGTATATGTGCGTGATAATGAAATGTAATACAGTTACCACGGCAGTAGCTTAGCCAGGGTGAAGCAGGGGGTGGGGAGCCTATAGCCTCCCCCATTGGCCTGTCAACCAAAACGCAGAATAAGAAAAAAACCACGTTTTTAGGTCTTTTGAGGCTGATTTTTTGCGCTGGAATGGACTAAAAAGTGATGTAGAGCATCTTTTGCAACATATCTTCAGGAGAGGCTAATTTGTCAAAAATTAAAGTCACAAATCAATAAAAACTTTGAAAAATGCCCAAAAATAAAAAATCAATAAATTTTGATCGCTGGTGCAAAAACGCCAAACATAGGTTTTATTAACAAATATGTTATAAACTCAAAAAAATAAAGGAGAGGGGGGCTATTCAGTGTTGATTAATTACCAATCATTTCTCTAAAATCTCTTTTCATTAGCCTCCCCCCGATTATTTTCCTTTATAAAATATAGACGAAATAGATTACTCCGTTTGAGTTTTATTGAATAGAAGGATTTTATGATTTACCAGCATGTAAATAAGAGAACTGCAATGTTATCATTAGCCACCTCCCACATAGCCCGTTAATGCAACCGGTTGAATCATGTTGCACTGCCAACTTCTATACCACTTTTTAAAAGCATTATTTTTATTAAAATAGCCCTAAATTTTTGCAAAAAAATCCAAAATTATTGAGCGCTATGGGCTCTGCCCCCAGAACTCCGTGCCTCCGGCGGCTGGGAGTTTCTCCCCCAGACCCCATTTGACCTCCAGCGGCTGGGGGCTCCGCCCCCAGACCCCCAAAACAACCCTCCCCCATTGTGAATTTCTGGCTACGCGCCTGTACCAGGGATAGCATATTAAACAGAGTATGTTAGTGTATGCGTGATATAACTAACAAAACTTATCTTGAGAAAGCCACCTTGTTCTGAATGTATGCGAGCAAA